>CM060107.1:41739602-42302606 GCA_030522415.1 Channallabes apus | reverse complement strand
CCAACTGTATTGATGGAAAAAAACTTCATTAAAAGCAAAACCATTTTTTTTTTCATTCAAGCAATTTATAATTACGTTTTGTTCCAAATTAACAAATATTAAATTGGCAAGTAAATCATGAATCCATCTCCCAAATACATATGCATGTACTTCATATACAAAACCCTACTTAAGCATTTTTAATCAGGCTTCTATATTTAGGTTCAATAATTTTAATGATCATGAAAAGTTTAATAATTTATTGAAATTCCTTCTTTTTTGGATTTTCACTTTAGTAAATTCAAACAAATGTTACTGTTTTTGTTCTATATACTAACCCCAAGTCACTAAATCAACTACTTTAGATTTATTTCAGTTCAAATGGTGTATAAAGCCCACCCAAAAACACATACCTTTGCAAAAACTCCAGGGTCGATGCCAGCTCTGATGGGTAATGGATGTTGAAGCAATAATAGCTCCCAAACATCATGCACACGGCAGAAATGAAGGAGAGAATGTTGTCATGTACAACATTTCGATCCACACACAGCATGAATCGCTTCGAAGAAAAACAGGATGCACCTAAGAAGAAAGAAAAAACAATGAAGTTAAATTTTATATTCAATGATAACAGTATTAATTAGTATAAAACAATTTACAGTAAGGTTTCATTTGTTACCATTAGTTAACATTAACATGCATCTAACAATATACTTCTGCAGTATTTTTTTAAATAGTTTTTATATTACATTTAATAATTTCATTAATGGTAAATAAAACAATTTTGAAAATGTTTGCAAAAAAATTTTAAATGACAAAAGGAACTGAAAAACCAAGAAAAAAAAAAAACCCACACAAAAACATTGACTTACCACACACAACAAGAGTGGGAGTCAGATTGACTTTATCCATCAATACTTCCTTTGCCAGGCATGTGTCCTCCACATAATAGAACATTGCGTCTTCCTTCTCATTAAAGTAGGGTAGCAAAAGCAGCAACATCTCCTTCACGTCTTCAGAGCAACCACTCAGCTGTTCCTTCATCACTTTACACTTTGCTACAGCCTGCAGGAATTTTTTGTTCTTGCTCACACCAACAAGTACTGAAGTAGTTCAAGAGTCGTTTCCCCTTCAATTCCAGATTGCGTGTAAAAGTTTAAGACCAATTCCGGTAAGTTCCTTGAAGTGAACTGCCATGCCAAGTTCATTGAACCAAAATGGCCAGTCCTCCAAAAGGCATTTTATATTTTTCCCCTGGTTGACTTGTTTGCGCTGTGTGTAGAAAGTTGACTTCATTAGATGTTTGACCTCCTCTAGATTTGCATCAGTTTGCTGAGACATAATCTTCAGTTTGTCTTTCTTTTCACGCTGGCTTTCAGGAGTCTCTCCAAGTGGCAAGAATTTTACATCCCAGTTAATGCACCCGTAGGTATCTTGAATTGCTGCTCTCTGTTCATGAGGAATTCCCTCAGTGTCAGAGTCATCAGTGCAATGTTTTCTTTTTCGTATTTTGGGTATGGTAGATCGCTTCACATTTTCAATCCTATATTGCAATTGCTTAACTAAAGAATGGTACCCTGGCCCAACAACATCTCCTGTTGACAACATCAGATGAACAACATCAGATGAGCTGCTCGTTTCTGGAGTCTGGCCTGCAAAACACATACATATGTCTTGCAAAGATTTGGGATATTTTGCCACCAACTTTTTGGCAACTTCAGTAGAATTCCTTTTACTTGGGCAAGAACATTTTCGCATCATCTCATTCACCACAATTCGGACCGTCTCTTTTCTCATTCGTGGACTTGGTCGTTTTCCCCTCTCCAAAACCTGCATAAGCTCCTCTGGGAACTTAGCCCATGGTATCAAAGGTGTCCACCCAGTCTATATCAGGGCTTTGGGAGCTGCTGGAACAGGATGACTGCGAACCACTGGGTGAACGATGCCACAAGGTTGCGGGGGGTTCTGGTGATGCACCAACAGATGAGCTGCTCGTTTCTGGAGTCTGGCCTGCAAAACACATACAAAAAGAATGGTCAGTAACACAATTTGAATATTTTTGACATTTTTTAGGCCTGCTACTTGGAAAATTGGTAGCATTCTGTTCTGCAATAAATGACTTACATCTCAGTTTCCATGTAGCAAGGACTTTTCGGGCTTGGACTGGCCTTAATGCTGACAGCAAATCAGATTCTTCAATAAACTGAAAATCATCATATGTCTCCACACCAAGAGACTGCAAAGTCTCTTCTAAAATATTTTTTGTCACCTCTGGAAGGTCAGGCAATACCTCAGTGATGGCGGTGCGTAGAAATGTTGTTTCCAAGTCAGTCATTTCTGGAATCAAGTACGTAGATATAAAACTTTTAGTAAACTAACACTTTACATATAAGGACTTTCTACTTTTAATTATATAATGTGCAAGAACTTATTTCTGTACATTTAAATGTAAAAACCTGCTGTTACTTTAAAGGGTTGGTTCACTCCAAAATAAAAACGGTCATTGATTACTCACCGCCATGTCATTCCAAACCCAATATGACCTTCATCAAGAATATCTTATATAATTTGTGTTCCAAAGATGAATGAAGTTCAAGAGCACTCTAAACCCTTCACAGACTAAAACACAACTGAAATTTTCCCAGGTCCAGAAACGTAGCAAGGACATCGGTATAGTCCATGTGACAAAGCTACGAGAGTACTTTTTGGGCATAAAGAAAACTTGGTTAAAAAATTTAGATATATAACATTTTTATATTTCAACAATGTTCCTCAGCTCCTCCTGACCCCGTCTGCTTAAGCACCCCACCATTGTGGAAAGAGCAAGCACGTTGTTTGCATGAAGAAATGTTGAATAAGGATGTATTGAATATTTGTTTTCTTTGAACACAAAATGTATTCCTGTAGCTTTGTAAAATTACGGTTCAACCCCTGATGTCACATGGACCATTTTACCAAATCCTTGTTACATTTCCTTACCTGGGAACATTTCAGTGGTGTTGCTGTCTACGGAGGGTCAGAAAGCTCTTGCATTCCATTAAAAAAAATAAATAAATAAATTGTTTCTCAAAAAAAACCTTTTTTTTAATTAAAATAAACGAATGTCTTACAGGTTTAGAATGACATGAGGATAAGTAATGACAGAACTTACATTTTTGGGTAAACTGACCCTGTTTAAACTTTTTTACTAAGCACACGATTTTTGGTATCCTTTCTCCACCACTGTGGCCAAGACCTCTTTACTTTGACAGCACACCATGTTTCAGAGGAATGACTTGGTGGCCATTAACAATGTATGATGGTAACGGATAAAAATCTACCAAGTCGTTAATGTTAAGACACTGCAACCTGGTACTCCGTTTTGTCACAGGGTACAGATGATATTCAGAATGATAGTCAGCTTTATGTATTTCCATCACAAAAACACAGCTACATCATTTTGAATTAAAATAATGACAAGTTCACCAAACTCAATGGACTCATCATTTTTTGACACAAGGAAATGGCCCTTTTTATAAGACGTACCTTTATATGTGATGCCTGTGGATACACTAGTATCGATCTCTGAAAAGTGAAACTCTTTCAGTGCATGTTTAATTGACTCACTGTAAAGACTGGGGTAAAAAGTGCAGCTGTCTTTGACTTGTAGAAGCTGACTGCATCCAGGCCCAGCTAAAAGATATGCCTGATACATTTTTTTTTTTTAAATTGAACATTTTAACAAACAACAAACAAACATTGCCCATCTTTACAATGCTAGCAGCTAGGGGTAAGGGGAAAGGAAGAAAATAACTAAAAAATAAATAAAAATAAAAAATAAATAAAAATAAATAAAAATAAATAATAAAAAAAATAATAATAATAATAAATAAATAAATAAAAAATTTAAAGGCATTATTGCATCCCAAAACTCAAAATATTACTTAACGATACATCAATATAATCCAGGTATGGAGTCCAAACTTGTGGAAAAGCTTCAGTAGACATATGAATAAGGCAAGTTAAAAATTCCAAGGGAATCATTTTTTAATAATCTTGTGCCATCCTTTCAAAGATGGAGGTTTGTCACTGATCCAAGTTAGCAAAATATTTTTCCTGGCCGCAAAGGCCAGGATATCAAATAAACGTCTGTTGAATTTGTTCCGCAATTGTCCAACTGGAAGACCTAAAATCAAAGACAATGGGTCCAACTGTAGCTCAAGTCCAAACATACGGCTCATACAGACAGTAACTTTTGACCAATAAGTTCTAATGACAGGACAATTCCATAACAAATGGGTATAATTTCCCACCTCCACCTTACATTTAACACACAGTGGAGAATTGCTTGAGTCAAACTTGCTTCTAAGAAGGGGTGTAATATGTAATCAATGCACAATCCTAAGTTGAATAGCTTTGGCCCTATTACAAATAGAGATCCCATTTGCCTGTCTCCAGACCAGTTCCCATTCTTCCTCTGTAATGGTCAATTGAATTTCCCCCTCCCATACTCTCCTGAGCTCCTGGGTGTTCACCACTTCATATGAACAAAGACTGATATAAAAACACGAAATCTGCTTGTGCGATAGGGGATTCAGCAAAATCCTTTCTATACTTGACATGGAGGAATTACTGATAAGAGTAGTACTTTTAAAAATGTAATCCCTAATTTGAAGGAATCTAAAAAAATTTAATCTGGGCAGCTTATATTTTATAACCAAATCTTCGAAAGACATTAAAGAACCTTCGGCAAACAAATCACCAAGTCTATATATCCCATAAAAGTTTTAAAGCCCGAATCTAAAAGACTAGGCAAAAACTCTGGGTTATTACAGATGGGGGTTAGAGAAGAAGACAAGTCAGCCCTGCCCTCCATTTTACGTATAATAGACCAGGCCTTCCACGTATTACATACAATTCTGTTATCACATAATGTCTTAATCACCTTGAAACTTTTTACAAATAATAAATTTTGTAGAGGGCAAGATGACTGTGAAGCCTCCAAATCCAACCAAGTAGATTTAGGGTCTTCTCCAAGCCAGTCCGCTACGAATTTAAGCTGACAGGCCAATTGGTATTTTCTAACGTTTGGCAAATCTAAGCCCCCTGAAGAGCCAGGAAGCTGCAGTTTGGAAAATTTTAGTCTAGGTTTCCGCTTATTCCATATAAATGAACTAAGCCACCCATTTAATTCCCTTATTCTTTTATTCGACAATAAAATCGGTATCATCTGTAATGGGTAAAGAAGCCTAGGCATTACATTCATCTTAACTACAGCAATCCTTCCAAGCCAAGAAAGAGGAAGATCCGACCATCTAATTAGATCATTCCGAATTTTATCCAACAGTGGGATAAAATTAACTTTCGACAATTGGCAGATCGTGGGGGTTATGTTAATTCCTAAATATGTAAAACCAGATTCCGAAACCGTAAATGCAAAGGAAGACATATCAATAACACGTGTACTTGGGTGCTTTAAGTGCAAAGCGACAGATTTGGAGAAATTTATTTTGTACCCCGAGAATTTCCCAAATGAATGAATAATATCTACTAAGCTCGGCACTGATGATTCAAAATTTGAAATAAAAAGCAGAATATCATCGGCATAAAGGGAGATTTTATGCTCTTTAGCACTCACCGAGACCCCAGAAATGGCCGCCTCCCCCCTAATCGCCAGTGCCAGTGGCTCTATCGCTAGAGCAAAAAGCAGCGGGGAAAGGGGGCAACCCTGCCTAGTGCCCCGGGACAGAGAGAAGTTATTTGACCTGAGACCGTTAGTGACAACAGCTGCAGAAGGTGCAGAGTATAGTAAACGAACCCAACGAATAAAGTTATCACCAAGGCCAAACCTTTGCAGACTGTAGAATAGGTATGGCCACTCTACACGGTCGAAGGCCTTCTCCGCATCTAAAGATAAGATAAGGGTATCCATGTTGCAAGTATGAGAAAACTCAAGAACATTAAGAAGCCGTCGAATATTGTTTCTAGAACTTCGACCCTTGATGAAGCCTGTCTGGTCTTCATCAATTATGGAAGTATTCTCTCCAATCGTAAAGCCAGGATTTTGGAGAGAAGCTTTAGATCTACGTTCAACAAAGAGATCGGTCTGTAGGACCCACAGTTCTCTGGATCTTTCCCTTTTTTTTAAATAAGAGAGATATTGGCCTCTGTAAGTGTCTGGGGTAACAGGGGGTCCATTAACAAATGCTCAAACTCTTTATACACTTCACTCCCCAGGCCATCTGGACCTGGGGATTTACCAGACTGTAACCTACACTATGTAAAGCCGCTAGGGCTTCCTCTTTTGAAATGGGGGCATTTAGGGCCATTCTTTGTTCATCAGATACCGTAGGTAGCATAAAGGCGTCAAAAAAACTTTTCATAGCAGTATATTGTTGAGAAGAATATTCCGAATTATATAAATCAGAATAAAACTGCCTAAATGCAGAATTTATAACCCCAGAATCAAAAGAGTTCTCTCCCTTAGAATCCCTAATAGAGGTAATGAATTGTGGGCTAAATTTATTCTTTAATAGATAAGATAAATACTTATTAGGTTTATTACCATGTTCATACAATCTTTGCTTGGAAAATAATATTTTAGTATTGGCCTGCTGTGACAACAAAGAGTCCAGAGAGGCACGTATTGCACTCAATTTCTCCAAATTAACAGAAGAAGGGTCATTTACATGATCTTCTGTAGCCTTATTGAGTTCTTTTTCTAAGTGTTCCTGCTTCTCTCCTTGTTTCCGTTTTTTTTGTAATGGAATATGAAATGACTAGTCCTCTGATGTAGGCTTTACAAGTCTCCCATAGCATGGATGAATCATTGATCGATTACGAATTAATTGACCAGAAAATCTTGAATTCAGAATTAAAATATGACAGAAACTTGTTTTCTTTAAGCAGTAGTGTGTTAAATCTCCAGCGCTTAGTAACTTTTGAAGGTCTTCCTACCAACATGTGTAGTGTTACCATAGCATGATCAGAAACAACATTGTTACTTATAGAACAACTGGAGACAAATTGCAGATTTGCACTAGGGACAAATAAATAATCAATCCTAGAATATGATTTATGAGGAGGGGAGTAAAATGTAAATTCTGTTCGCAATGGATTAAGAGCACGCCAAACGTCAGTGTAACCCAACTCTTCACATAAAGCAGATAATGTTTTAGCTTGCTTAGAGGGAGGGACATTTTTTGAGGGGAGTCTATCCAGTAAAGGATTCAATAAACAATTAAAATCCCCCCCAATAATCACTGTACCAGACGCAATATCTAATAGATCTGAAAAAGCCTTAGTGAGAATCTCAGGAGCAAAGTTTGGCGGAGAATATATGTTTAAAAAGTTTCTCCTCTCCAAACAATAACCCCCTAACAATAACATAACAGCCCCGCTTATCCTTAACACTATTAAAAATCTTAAACTGTACATTTTTATTCACTAATATAGCTACCCCCCTACTACTAGTTGTGAAAGAGGAAAAATAAATATGACCTATCCACTTATGTCTAAGATTAGAGTGCTCCTTGTCATTCAAATGGGTCTCCTGCAACAGGGCCACATCAACACGCTCTTTACTCAGCCAATCAAAAACCTTCCGGATTTTAATTTTACCATGCAAACCCCTTACATTCCATGTGGAAACTCCATGTTAAATTGCTATTAACCATCTGTTCATATACATTTTAATGTAATGAGAGCATAGGAAGGCAAGCAAAGATAAAAAGCTTTTCATCGATACAATACTCTGCACTGAAATTTCGCGTAGGGGAAAAAAGAAAAGGAAAAAAAAAAGGGGAAAAAGAGAACAAGCATTTCTGGGCAATAGAACATACATTGGAACTCAGGAACCACACAACAAAACCATATAATAACAATAACCATAATAATAATAATAACATTTAGAAAGAAAAGGAGGCATTTTCCTTTCTCAAATAAGGAAATCAAGTCCCAAACAGACATCCCTTCCGTTCAAACAACAGAACGCTTTCAAACACAACTCACCCAAGAAGTAAACAAACGTACCCACATCGTCCGCCCCGCTCAGCAAAACTATCAAAACGCAAATAGAATGAAAAGGGAAAAGAAAAAAGAAACGCACTCCATCCCTCACTCCAACGCAGAGAGGTACCACAAGGCCTGGTTTAAATAGCCCGTTATTCAAGAATCAGTCGCAGAGTTATCCGGAGATCTTTCAGTTGCAGCAGGATGTGCATGTAGCCCCTTCTCTGAAATAAATTCTGAGACCGCTGCAGTCGTACCGAAGACCTTGGTGGTATTCCCAATCTTTACTCGCAGTTTAGCTGGGTATAACATTGCGTAGCGAGCTCCGATCTCCTGCAAGTGACGTTTAACCGAATCATATTCCTTACGCTTTCGGAGCACCGCGGCGGAGAAATCTTGATAGAAAGAAATCTTACTGTTCTCAAACCGTAGACTTCCATCCATAGACAACTTTCTACTTGCATCAAGAATCCTCTGTTTATCTCCGAAGTTGTGCATGCGCACCACTATCGGCCTGGGCTTCTCCTTGACACCTGGTCTGGGCGCTAGAGTGCGGTGGGCCCTTTCAATCTTGATATAGCCTCCTTTCGTCTGCAAATGAAGAAACTCCGGGATCCATTTTTGTAGAAATGGCACAGTGTTAGAGCCTTCGGTCCCCTCTGGTAAGCCGAGAATGCGAACATTTTTGCGTCGTCCTCTGTTCTCTAAATCGTCTACGTGTTCAGTGAGTGATACAACTTGACTTTCAAGGGTTAGAACACGTGCTTGCGTACGCTCAGCCAACTCCTCCGCTGAGGCGATTCTTCGCTCGGCCTTATCCAGTCGGGCCCTGCAACTCTCTAGCTGTTGAGAGTGAATATGTATACAGTAACTTCGGCCAAAGGGTCGAGTTTAGCATTTATTGTTTTCAAAATCATCTCCGTCATATGTTGAAACGCCTTCGCCATGGCCGGACTTAGCTCAAGGTCGTCACTAGCCTCACCCTCACAATGCTCCGGAGAATCATGAGGCCCGGTCGGGGAAGGGTCCTTCTTTTCAGCTTTCTTTGCAGTACGAGTATGCATTTTCGAAAAAGATTGTGGCCAAAAGGTCTCCAAAGACATAATACTACGATCACATAGCCACAGCCGCGTGATTGCGTTCTACATGAATTAAATATTTAAGTAATTGGCTGATTGGAGCGGGAGCTCGTGAATACTGCTGCTACTCCTTGTCCGCCATCTTGCGCCCCCATGCCTGATACATTTGATGTCTTTCAGATAATGTTAGGCAGACATTTTTAAAGTTTTTTAAATGCCTGGCACATCTCTTGAAGTAGCTATGTTTACTTTCGAAGCGCATTGTCCATAATCGAATCAAGGGACCAAATTTGAAAATGAGTGCTGGATAATGTCTTAAGAAATGATGTTTTGGTTTTAACGGACTCTCAGAAAATAAAGACTTTCTTGAATCCAAATATTCTTGGATTAGAACGTCAAGATAAGCTACCTGCGATGATGAAATTTTTTGTGCACAAACCAAATCAACTATATCTTTAAGCTGAAGTGTTAACTGCCACACGTCGTCATCTGGATTTTGCACTTTGTCACCAATTAACACTGGAAGCAACCTTAGAAAATTCCAATTCTGGATGGCTTGCCCCGAAAGCTTGGGCACCTCAGAGTTGACAGCACATGGCTTTGTGAGAGCATCAGTACCTTTGTACTTGAACTGCTTGATGCGTCGGTTCAAAACTGAATATGTAAGCCACTGTTTTTTTCTTAATAAAATACTTCAAGTACAAGGCAATATCATAGGATAAGACCCCCTCGAATATGTCATGCCCTAAGCAAGGTGGGAGACCAGGCTGGCAAACATGAAAAGATTTCAGAGTATTGAAAACAGAGTTTACCTTTATGCCTTTGATGGCTTGACTGGAATCACTTTGAAGATCACGCACAGCAGAATCGTAACTTTCAGGGGTGCGCTGTGGACCACAAACACTTGGGTCATCACTCAAAAACTCACTTTGCGTGATTTCACAGTACCGGCAAAAGTACTGAGCATGACTGAAATTTTCAGTGAACCCACCAATGGTGTGTGAACCCAAATTATCACCAGTGATACAATACAGAGCACCTTTGATCATTTTACCATATGCAGCTATTCCATTTTCCTCCAAATCTTTTAAATCCACTAACAACTCTGAGAAAACCTTAGCACTTCCAAATTGTTTTAGGTCATTCTCTCCACACAACAAGACCATGGACATCAGTATTGGATCGCACATGAGCTGGTAAATTAGCCACAGAAAGATAGACTGCAACTACTTTGTGCTTTTTTTTGGCAGAGCCGAGGGGATTGACAATTTCAAAAGAATCCTGGTAAAGAATTAGTTTAAGACATTCTGGATTTTCAAGGAAGAACTGGCTGGACTTAAAGTTTTTGCCATCACTTACATCACTGAAATCATCTGACTCTGTCTTACAAGATGGTTGTGATGCTGAATACTTCCATAGTTCTGATTGTAATAAGCTACTCAATGTTTGTATCACAGGTATGTAATATGCAAACCTTTGAGTCATGTTTTCATCATTGCCTAATATTACCTTCCTAGGCTGTGTGTACTGGAACAGTTGTTTGAATGTTTGAGCTCTTGAATATGTAGTTCTGAGAGGACCCTGATGACAGAAAGAGAACAGATCTGAATTCTTTACACAATCACAAACTGTACTAACAACTTCATCTGTTAAACTCATTTCATTTTTTAAAAGTGAACGCAGTTTACTTAAAGTGTAATCCTGTCCCAACTCATGCACATTTTGCATCTCTTCAACAATTGTCTGTACAGTTGAAGCTGGAAGTAGCAACTGCCCTTGCAATTTTAGGTACAACAGACACACATTCCTAAGAAATGACTCCTCATAATTATGTGGCATTTCAATGGATTCAGGTGTTGCATCATTTGAGCTTTGGGAAACATCTTCACATGCAATGATGGTGGATGACTGAGAAACACTTTCCCTGTAGATGTCACTTATGCAGTAATCAGAAGATGCTCTATGTTTCCTGGACATATGAGCAGTAAACGATGATTTAACCGTGAACGTATTTTTACAACCCGTTACTGGACACGCCACGGGTCGCCCCTCCACTATATGGTCTTTTAAGTGACATATTAGTTCTTTTGCTGTGTGAAAACTGCGGTCACACAACGAAATGGCACATTTAAAATCGGCAATAACAGCTCTAGCAGTAACAGATGACGCTGGCTGGTTGTGGTGCCGATAAAAATGCGCTTTAAAACCTGCGCAAGTACAAAATGTCCGCTTACAGTCAGCACTAACACACTTGAAAAAACAATGGGGTTCGTTACGGTGAACTCTACAGTGCAAAACATAACCCCTCAACGTCTCTAGTATTTTGCTGCAAAACCGACAGGTAATCATTTTATCAAACTAACAAAGCCCGTTCTTTTTTTTTTCTTCAACCTTTAACAGTTAACTTACACCGAGTCACATCACCCCTCAGCATTATTATTACGACGGCAAAATACCCTCTGTCACAAGCAGGTGCCTGTATGTTAAAGTTTTTATAATTCAAAAGTAAACGAACTTTTCTCTTACAAGTGTCTCCAGTACGTGGTTTTACAAACTGCCACACTTCTCCACGCGCTGGCAGATTGGGCGTGCACTCAATAATGAACTTCGCCAATATGGCTGCTCCCGCTATAATCAACTTTATGGCTAGTGATTGGACGAGCCAGAGCTCATCGTTTGAATTCAAATACTGACGTTAATTAACGCAAGAACGTATATATATCAAGGGCGTAGATTTGCTCTGGACATTGGTGGGGACCTATGACTCCAACCCCCCTGCTATGGAAGTCAATGTTTAACGGTTTTCAGATTTTAAAGTTTTTTGGGGGAGGTGAACAATGGGCCTCACCTTTGAGCCTAATTCTTCCACTCTGACTGCAGTAGTACCTGACAGGATTGCCACCTGATGGAATAGCGTGACAAAAAAGTGAGACATGTCAGTTCAAAACTTTTGCCAAAAACACTTCCATCCTCAGCCTATCACTTCTCAAAATGCTAAATATTAGTATAATCAACATGCATAATACACACACACATATTATATGTTATATATAAAATCAACATTCAGATTGACCTCCTGTGACCTTGCCTCTTCACCTGAACTGCAACATGGCTGATCTGCTTCTGTCCCCTAATAAAAAAACATTGAGGGATTCCTTATGAGCATTGACAGAGAATGCCTCAGTCTATTATTGGTAACAATGTTAAATCTCAGGACAACTGAGGTCAGGTATAATAATATCAAGTCATCGTTCAACATCACCTGTGACCCCTTCTCTCTCCATCGCTGTCTGATATACAGCACAGCAGTTACCTGACAAAACAGGATAAACACATGCCATTTAAACAGCAATCATTTTATTTCACTTTTTCTGAGTCTTAGTGTGCAAACCTCGAATCAAATCATTAATGTTTGCCAAGTCAGTGAATGCATTTTAAAAACTATTTGTGCGTATAAATGGATTGTCTATTGGTGTCAACTAAATTCTAGCCATATGGCAATTAGTATGTAGCATATCAATTTCTATCACAAGACTGATTTCTGACAAATAGTCGTCATTAGATGAGGAGAACTGACAGGAATCATATTTATACTTTTACATTTAGCTGTTTAATATATGTATATAAACATATATATATATATATATATATATATATATATTTTTTTTTTTTTTTTTCAGTGTATTAAATTATTGGTGGGGACATTTCAATGGTCGGAGGATATTGGTGGGGACACATCCCCTCCGTCCACCCTAAATCTACGCCCCTGATATATATATTGCTAATTACAATTAATAAATATTGTTAAATAATTTAGAACTGACGAACAGCTAGGCATAACAAATGACCATTAACTTTTTTGGGGGAATATTTAATGTACCATATGCAATACAATTTTTAAACTCTACAATATAAAATACTAAAATACTGTAGGCCAATTCTGAAGAAAAATTTTTTAACCCCTCATCTAAACAACATTTTACACTTGTACATAACTTAATCTGTAAATATAAAATTTTGTATGTGTTCAATTGCTATGATTTTGTAATTTTAACAGAATTGTATTGTTTTCTTATAAAGATTTTAATTAATTAAAGTAGTCAGTAAACAAATAAATAATTTTTTTAACATATTATAGTAAAATTAACAGATTTTTTTGGTTCAGTATTATACAATTGCATTTTAAAAACTTTAAAAAAAAAAAAAAAAAACTTTTTTTACAGTGTATTTAAAGTATAAAATCAATCTGGGCCAGGACACTTTCACTTTTACTATATAGTTGGGTACCTGCTGTGCATGGTATAGTTCATATTTGCTTGGCCAGAATGGTTTAAGCCACCAAAATAACGTTTTATTGATAAACTGCGCAGCTTCCGCTAGCGTGAACACTCCCTTTAGTAACGAGGTGAATAAGGAGCTCAACTTCAGAAGCGGAATCAGAGGCTGCGCAATAAGAAGCCAAATGAATCGGAAGCTGCGAATAAGGAGCTAACTTCAGCCTCGTGTGCTCAGTGAAGAGAATAGCAAGTGCAGACAGCCTCTCTTGTGACGTTGTTGACTTGTGACTATGCACAGGCGTGAAAAATTGTTACCTTTGTCAAAGATCCTATTTATTGTCTGTACTCCTCCCTACTGTCATTTCCGTATTTTCTGAACCACTTGGGTAATCGTTTCATGGCTGTAGAAGCAATCATGGAAGTCTCCCGCTCCTCAATCAAACTGCAGTGAATAACCTTCCGCTTTCATCACACGGAATGTACCATTGTAGTGTGTGTTGGGGGGGCGGGGTGGGGGTTAAAACGCTTCAACGCAACTCGCGTGGCATTCTAATGCTATTTCAGCAAGTGGATTTTAATTATTTTTAAATTTTAGACGTAAGTGCTGACTAAAACTACTTAGTTAGGCTAAAGTCAGGGGGCCCTGGCAGTTCGAGGCTCGCCTACTTTTGCCTAATGGTAACGCCGCGTCTGTTCTGTACACGTACCTGAGAGTCTGTCTAAACACGATCTGTGCACAGTGAGGTGAAGATAAAAGTTTAAGCGATTTCCTGTGTTGGTGTAAGGAGCAAGAGGGCGTTCAGGTCTTCGGTCAGTAAACCCTTGCATCACACACAAATGTGGTTTAAATATTTATTTGTATTTTTCCAGCCCTGGTGACATTTCCATAAGTTCTCCTTCTCCTCAGGTTAAGCGTCAGGGCGCCATCTTGGACAGCATACTGTCTTTTTTAAATACAGTGTTACTCATCTCCTCCGACAGTCTTTACACCTAACACTGATATCCTTGTCCACGCTCTGATATATTCTATTGATTATTCTGTCCTCACTGTGCTCTCCTCCTTAAGTCTCTAAATGATTTTCAACTGGTCATGTATACATGACCTCATATCACTCGCGAGCTCCATGTCATATTATGTAGATTTTAATATTCTGCTTTTTTTTTTTTATCTTTAACTCTCTTGGTAACCAAGCCACTACTTATCTCACTGAACTCATTCATATCAACTCACTAGATGATCTTCTGCTATTCCACTCATCATGGAGTGGAGACATCCGTAATATCGACTCTCTCCACCTTCAAATCCTGTTTCAAAACACTTTTTTAAAACCAGCATATATACTTTCATTTATAACCTAACATTGTTTTTATCATTGTATTTTATGGTGTTTGATGCATTGTAGCTTTAACCTATTTTGTAAAGGTGCCTGAATGCTTTGAAAGGCACCTATAAATAAAAATGTATTATTATTATTACTACTACTACTACTACTACTATTACTACCAGCCAGTTATCTAAACTTATCAAAGCCCAGAGCTGAAGTCGGTGTGTTGGAGTTGCAAAACACATTAGCATTATTTCTCCCAACCCTGGCCCTGTAGTACCCGAGTTCCTGCTCCAACACATGCACTTCATGAACCACTTTGTGAACTCCAGACCTAAAGACCCAGGATTGCAGTTCCAGGTTTTCACTGCTCCAAAACTACTCATGGTAGTTTACCTACTAGCATTCGAGCATGGGTGTATTTCGAACAGATAAGACTTGAAAAGTTGTACCTTTAATGGTTTGTGTGGCTACTGGATTTTATTGTGACCTGTGAACCCAATCTTTGGGTATTTAGTTGTCTTCATTCAGTATTGGTGACCTTAACACCAAGCAATTTTTTTTTTGTCCTTCTGCAGTGATAAAGATGCTTGGTGTCGGACCCCTTGCTTGTTACAGGACATCAGGGAGCATGCTGCGAATCACTCTACACACCAGTCACAATTATGACTTATATCATATCCAGAGGGTATACAGATGCTACACATTATACACAAATAAGTGTCAAAATAGGAACCATGCATATTTCAGACATCCTGAGAGAGCTCTTTTGATACATTCATTTGAGCACCAGCGGGCTACATTTTCTCAAGACCACACCCAACCTCCAAAGTCTACTTCCTCAGCCAGGATAAAGCTCCAAACACGACTGCTCATGACATTGTTTGTTGGAAGTGCTGTAATTGGCACCAGCTGGTACATGCATGAGGAAAAGCAGCAGAAGCTTGAGATGCAACGGATAGATCAGTTAAGGAAAGTAGCCATAGGCCAGGGAGACTTCTGCTTGCTGGACCACACTGGTCAGCGACGGACCAAAAAGGACTTCTTGGGGCAGTGGGTGCTCATGTACTTCGGCTTCACACACTGCCCTGATATCTGCCCTGATGAGCTGGAAAAGATGAGCAGTGCGGTAAAGCTGCTGGATGAGTCAAATTTACCCTGCGTGCAGCCGCTGTTTATAACTGTTGATCCAGAAAGAGATGATATGACTACCATGGCAAAGTATGTCAGAGAATTTCACCCACGACTGATGGGATTGACAGGCACACCTGAGGAGGTAAAGGAAGCTGGACGCACCTACCGAGTTTATGCCAGTGCTGGACCCAAGGATGAAGATGGAGACTATATTGTAGACCACACCATACTTATATACCTCATCAATCCAGACGGTCTTTTCCTAGACTATTACAACAGAATGAAAAATGCCAAGCAGATTGCTGAAAGCATTTGTCAGCACATGAAGAATTATGTAAAGTTATTCCCTGACTAGCATTAAGTCTGATGCAGAAAGATTTGATCACGTATGGAATATGGATATGAAAGATGGACTATGCACTGAATAAAAAAAAGTGACATTTAAAATGGTTAAATGGAAGTTTAATTTTAAATATAGATGATTGCTTTGTGCCACGGATCCACTTGAAAAACGTTTACCAGTCTTTTCATTTTATTGATAATACAATGGATGTGTCGAAATTAAGATTTACATTTTAAGAAGAGTAGTTTATTTAGATGAATAAAAACAGAATGAATAATTGAGACAAACATTGATAATCATTATAAATGCACATGCCAATGGTTTAAGCACACAGATGAACTCTAAAGAGTTAAAAATTGAAAAATGTCACTAAAATAGTACAAACATGCATATTAACATCTCATGCACATTGAACTTTTTTTTTTTTTTTAAGGGGGTAGGAATAGTATGCACTAATATAATTACAGGTTAAATAAGTTCAAGCAAAAGACCCAAAACTAATCCAAGTCATTTCCCGTGACATGTACAAATATCTTTTTGCTGTGTTATTCTAATCTTACACAGGAAGTGAGCCAAGATGAAGACTTGTGAAAGGTCAGGGCCGGTCAAGCTTCAAGGGGGCACTGTAGGTTTTGAGGCGTTCATGTGCCCTCTGTTTGGTCAGTAACGTCAGGTGAATGGTGTCTAAGCACTCGTCAAGTCCAGATCTCTTATCGATCTCTACTGTGTAGTCATTGGCCTGAAGGACAGACACAAACACATAAGATGCTAAACTCTTAGCTGCAGGGCTTTCTTCCCCAATATGTATTAAAATATCATTATTAACTTATATTGTAATGGTGTCACATGACATAACTGTAAGAGCTGCTTTTTTGTATTTGTGGTCAACACACATCTGGGAGTTTTATTCCAGAAAGAGGGCTGAAGAATTTCTAAACTGAGTTTTGAATCTCAAGTTAAATTAACTGAATCCTGCACCTACAGTGCTGTTGGTTTCAAAAGTAGAAGTAATCTTGCTTTTTACATACAGAGAGCATTGTTACGTTCCAGGCCAGTTTCCAAGCACAGTTTCTTTTTTTTTATGTTACAGTAACTACATGAAACTCATAATTTTTCATATTTCATTGTATGGTGTAAAATGATAAAAAAGACTTAAATCCTTTTTAAATTAGTGTGAAACAACAAAATGTAAAAAACACGAGAGTTTGAAAAGGGCTTGGGGGGGGGGGGGGAAGAGAGTCACCTTAATGGGATCTTTATAACCATGCCAACTGCTCATAAACAGCACTTATGACAAATTACATTTAAAGGAGGATCATTTTTATATTATAAAAAAGACATTTGTTTCCACTATTAATGATTATTTAATTATTATTATTAATTCCACTATTATGATAACTTAAAAGCAAGGATAAATATGTTAGAAAATGCCAGCTTTGGTAGCACTGCTGCTACATTTAAACTGTATTTCACTCTCACTGTTACTACTGTCACAGAACATAGCTCTGGAAGCAAAGAAGACACCGAAAGACCAAGAGATGCACTGCTAGGCTAGCACGCGTAACTTAACTATACTTTTAAATTATGGCAAAAAATTTGGCAAAAGTTCTAAACAGACATAATTAATGCCCTCACGACCAATGAAAAATTTTATTCTGAAGCATTTAAAAATTAGGCATGTGTGTTTTCATTCAATCTTTTGGTATACAATAATTAACTCAACCTCATAATGAACATTCGGTGTGTTTGTGCGTGTGTATACTAACCAGCTGAAGAGAAGCCAGCATGTATCTACAGGCTTCTGTGTTTTCCATGCCTTTGACAAGTGATGCAAATGACCGCCTCATCCCTACAGCACCAAGTGCATAAACAATCTGGTCCCCATAGTCATGGATGTCAAAAACCACACCATCCTCCTGGACAACAGACAGCACAACCAATTGATCAGATAATATTTTTAATAACACTACATCAATAGAGCAATACATCTGCATGTATGTGCATCTTTAAAAAATACAATATTTTGAAAAGGTTAATTTCCTTATGTAATTTAATAAAAAAATTTAAACGCCATGTTCTCGATTCCATTACATATAAAGTGAACCATTTCAAGAGGTTGCTCGATTAATCAAGCTGATTTTTATTTTTATTTTTTACATTTTTAAGTAATTAACATTGGTTGTTGCCTGAGCATAATAAGCTGATTAATATGCAGGTGCATCTGTGGGCAGCCCAGTGGTGTTGCTATGGAACCAGAGAGAGTAAAAGTTCAACCTTTAAAAAAAAAAAAAAATTTCTCCTTTAATTTATTCACTAAAGAACATGTATCCATAAGTAAAAGTAATAATACTTGTAATACTAACCTTAATATTTATTTTAAAGCTCTTTAGTTTTTTTTTTTTTTTGTCCAACAGTGAATATAAAACTGTATGATGCTAATTGCACGTTTGCATGTTTATGTTAAAATAGTGCTAATCCCTAGCTAATGTTATCCGCTTGTGAATACACAGTTTTCACTAGCAAATATATTTTATTATTATTATTATTATTATATATAGAATGGAGAGGCACAGAATTCAAGTTGCGTGAAATCCAGTGTGAAGCTTCCACAGTTGGTGGTGATTGGCCGTGCCATGTCATCTGCTGGTGTTGGTCCTATGTGTTTTATCAAGTGCAAAGTAAGCACAGCCATTTGCCAGAATATTTCAGAGCAACAGAAAGATAAGAAACACCTGGCCAAACATTACAGACAAGCTGAAAGCTGCTATAAAGCAACCTTTTCTTCAATACTGGGTCATATATAGGCTTATCACTTCCATGCCATGTCACATTAATGCAGTAATTTATGCCAAATGATCCCCCACTAATTACTGAATGCATAAACGAAAACATTTCTGAATTTTTGCATTATAAAAACTTTTTCGTGATATTCAACTTTTTTTGGGGATGCACTATTATACATCATACACTTGTACACCAACATTTGCACCTTTAAAAGGAATCCTAGACTTCAACAAATACTGTTAATGCAAATCTCCATTAGGTATTGAAAGCAATTCTGCAAGAATATATTTTAAATACAACTGCATACCAGTAGATCTCGTCCTGTGCATATTAGCGTTACTCACTCAAGCTCAGAAAGAGCTGTTAATTAGGTGATTTTTTGGGAGTGAGTTTTTTTTTTTAATTATAATTTTTTATTATTATTCTTATTTTCGTGTTCCTTGGCTGCATTGAGCATGTTTGTGACAAAAGAATTTCCCTCGGGATGAATAAAGTTTCTCTCATCCTATCTTATAGCAGGGAATACACTAATGTGCAGGAAATTAGGCAGTCTGGGTGTAGGGTTTGGAATGAGTGGTATTGTCCCCCTCACCCAATGAATTTATTACCTGAGCCAAGAGCCGAGGGTTGATCTCTTCCTCCCACTCCTTTACCCTGCGAGACAGAGCTGTCTCCTGAGCATACTTCTGAGAGTTGGCTAGAAACAACTCCTACAGCCAAAATCAGAATCAAACATGCATATAATAATTAGTCAGCATTGGTGTATCACATCACAACTGTCCTGGGAATATAATTTGAGCCGTTTCCATGCAGTTGTGTAGCAAGACATACAGTACTTCCAACTTACAGTAAACGGCTGTTTAATATGGCTAAATGGTCAGGTTTGAACAACAATCTTCATCAACGCTTGGTCCTCTAGCACATTCACGGTTACAAAAAATGAATTAAACACTTAATTAATTAGGAGAAAAGTATTACAAGAGGCCATGCATACCACACTCTTTTTTACCAAGTCCTCATAACTAATCCGGCCCATCTGTGAGTCTAGGAACACAGAAAAGATGAACATTTCTTAATTAGAAAAAAATGCATTTATGCTAATGAGAACTATCGGAATCTGTTTATATTACCAGAGAAAGTTGGCTCATGCTCATTATTAATGTCTCCAGGTGCATGATCTTCCACTAAATTCTCAATGTCATGATCTGAGAAGTCATCACCTAGATAACAAAAAAAAATCTATTTAATGAAATGGAAAAAGGAAACAAATGACAAAACATTACCTTTAGGAGGAGAAAAAAAAAACAACTGTATATATACACACACACACACGTTTATTTCTCCTACCATTCAAGTCTGGATGTCGAACCACCTCGTCTTTTTCCTCTTGATTCTCTAGCTCCAGGTAAGTTCTTTTCAGCATGTCATCAGACATGTACACACCCTGAAACATACAGGATTAGACATGTCCTAATTACAGATGTACACAATTTGCCACTTTTTAGAAACGTAGATACAGACCTTTTTTCTTAGAATCATCTTCTTTAATTTAAGCCGCTGACTCATCTTGTCCAAGTAGATGTAGTTGAATTCTATAAAAGAAAAATGCTAAATAATAGTTCAAGCAGAAAGACTCGAAAGCAGTCGTAAATGTTATTCTGAAAATTTACCAGGATAAAAAGGTCCATTCTTAAGCTTGCGGTCCATGCTCCCATCTATAGGAAAATGGAACAACAAATACTAGAACATTAGATAGTTTAATTTCTTTAAAAATACTTACAGCCAAAAGGGAGTATGGTATCCCCCTTCTCACTGCACAGCCAAAAGTTTGTAGACACCTAACCATTACATTTATACGAGGGGGCACCAAAAAGTTTCAAGATTCGCTTGCCAGAGATCTGGTTGCTTTCACTGTACAGCCTCCCTCAGACACCTTAAAACGTGACAGCAGAATATGCCAGTGACAGTCTGGCCCCTGTGAACAAATTCTTGATGCACAAGGCTGCGAATGTTTTCAAGTCATGGAGATAATGGGTTCTTCCACTGTGAATATGTCGTACCCATACACCCAAGTTTCATCACCCGTAATTTTCCTTAACATGTAGGATGGATCATCCACGGCATGCTGATGGAGTTCTTGACTGGGTCAGCAGCCTGGGGACAAACTTGGCAACACCGTGCATGTTCAAATCACACTTTAGGATTGCCTGGACTGTTCTGCATGACACACATGACAATGGCAGCAATGTTGTGGTTAGTTCTCAGACAGTCTTCATGCATACTTTGCAGAATATTTGGGATTGAGCATGTTAAAGGTCTTCCTGATCTCTCGCTGTCAATGTGGAAGTGGGAATTGGAATTGGGGAAGTGAAAAACTATACAGGAGGAAGGCAGGGATAGGAAACAAAGCAATAAGTAAAAATGATAATACTAGGAAAAATAATAATATTAATAATATTTCCTCCTTTTTATTTTGTTTTATAGTTGTTTACTCATAACTAACGATAATTAAGCAGAAAAGTATGCGAAGTGTGACCTAAGAACAAACCGTACACACAGGGAGCAAGAAATAAGAAACTTAGGCAGAGCAGAACAGGCAGAACGTAATGGAAAAGTCCAAAAAGTTATTTGTCAAAATACGATCAACATAGATGCTTAGGAAAAGTTAAAAGAAATAACTTTCAGTTCCGTTTTTTCTGGACAGAGAGCACAGATGGTCAGACTTCCCGTTTTTAAAGCTAAGAAACAAAGGGATCAATAGTTAATAATCAAATCCATTACCATCCCTTACTATACTCGATATTATATTATATAACCAAAATTTATCAATGAAGGTTGTAACTTTTTGAATATTAATTACTGAATTAATATAACTATAATTACCAATCCATAATGTATACGTATATTATCAAACGTCAATGTATAAATCATATCGCAAATCATGATTTAAGAATAGGATTAGTTTATGAATCAAATTATTAATGATCAGTCTTTTAAATAAGGAAAAATAATAATGCAATAATAATATTTAAAATAATATAATCTAATGCAATCAAGCTGACAAAATTTATAAAATTGACCCTAACTGTACTTAATCAGGTAATTAGACCCTAATTATTAAATCCGATCATTATTCATTATAATCTTCGGATCATAAAAAGAATAAATAATTAAATAAGGTATAATAAAACAAAAAAATTGACCAATAAAATTTTCAATAACTTTAAAGAAAGTTATTGAATAGGAATAGGAAAATAAGAATAAGATTATTATGCATCTAAGAAAAAGCTTAAACTTTCTCCGACAAAAACCCAAGTCTTCAATTGTCTAGTTAAGAAAACAGGAACAAACCAAACTTTCTCCAAAAAAGGGAAAAATGAAAACAAGATCTTTAAGGCCTACCCAGACATGAATAAATATGAGACGAGAGGGGAAAATTACATAATGGGGAGGTGCCACATCAATCTGACCTGAGCAAAATTAGCTTACATCTCATGAATATTAAGTAGTTTCTTGACTTGAGGAGGAGCAAACAATGATGTAATACTTTGCCCATATAGTTTTTAGCAGAAGGAAATTTGTACATTCCTGTGTTTTTTTTAACATGATTTTAAGCTGTTGTGAGAAGGCTAACGAAAAAACTATCACAAACATGAATTCTTACACTAAGAAGAAGGGGTGGGTGACAGTGGGGAATATAAACTTAAAATTGTAAATTTTGGCAACAATTGGCTGGTTTAAATATTATATATGTTAATACAGTACCTTGGAACCTTGGATTACGAGCATAATTCATTCTGGAAGCAGACTCGTATTCCAAAACACTTCTAAACCAAATCGAATTTTCCCATAAGAAATAATGGAAACTCAAATTATTCGTTCTACAGCCCAAAAAAATGAATACATAAAAATAATTAACACAAAATATTAACTAAAAATAAAACAAATTTACTGCACTTTACCTTTAAAATAGTAAAAATAAATCCCGACAAATAAGTGTTTCCGTTTGTGCATGCAGTCGCTGTGTGCGCGCGCGCGTGTGTAAGTGAAAAAAGAGTGAAGGAAGGGTAACTTTGTAGGACGAAAAGGGGGAGAATGAAGCTTACTTTAGATTCACACGCGCGCACACAACGGAAACTGTGTTTTATCTGAAAAATAAACAAGAAATCTCTAACGACACTTGATTGAGCGACACTAACGGAATCACTGCTGTAAAGTGAAATAAAACAAATTAACCTTCACTTTGTGTAGAGCAGAGAGAAAGTGTGTGTGGCACGGTGTCCAATGACGCACATGCACACAGACAAAGAGCAGGCCTCAGCAGAGAGAAAATGGAGTTTTAACCATATGTATTCTAATGAAACTTGATTTTGCTTTACACCTGCGCTGTACACCTGTAGGTTACTAAGAGCGTACACCTGTAGATTACTAAGAGCGTTGGCAACGAATTTCATAATCGATTCGTGAGGCGGAGACATTTTTTTTTTTTAGTTGAGACACGCACACACAACCCACACACGCTGTGAAAAGAGTGGAGGCAGGGTAATTGTGTAAGACGAGAAGAGAGAGAGAAGAGTTTACTTTAGATTCACCCACACACAGTACCGGCGCGCACAAAAACACTTATCTGTCGGGTTTTTTTTTTTTTTTTTTAAAGGTAAAGTGCAGGTTAATTTGTTTTATTT
Organism: Channallabes apus; assembly: GCA_030522415.1. Taxonomy (NCBI): domain Eukaryota; kingdom Metazoa; phylum Chordata; class Actinopteri; order Siluriformes; family Clariidae; genus Channallabes; species Channallabes apus. The sequence goes on along the minus strand of CM060107.1, from coordinate 42,279,011 downwards.
TTAGTTATTTATTTTTATGTATTTATTTTTTTGGGGCTGTGGAATGAATAATTTGAAAATTAGATTTGGTTTAGGTGTTTCTTGGAATACGAGCCCGCTTCCGGAACGTTTTATGCTCGTAATCCAAGGTTCCACTGTATATATTTGGCAGATGTAAAGCATACATGTTTGTGCACTTTCTGAAGATTTCAGTTCTGTTTTTGAATCGACAGATTAATTGATAATCGTTAACTGCAGCCCTAACACACACACAGAAAAAAAATTTTTACGCACACACACGTGGTCACAGTGTTATAGTAAACAGTACACGCGTGCACAGATGTTGATTATACCAGTAAGAGACATGCACTAAGACCCAGGAGGGAGACGATTACCCACAATTTCATAGTACAAGAGAAAGAAAAACTGTTGGCTCAGTTGTGAAGCGAAAGCGTGATACATGATACTCTGTACTCGTAAACCAAGACTTTTTCCTTTTCCATGTCAAAATTTATTAAAAATCTTTGCTTGTCTTGCGGAACACTCGCAAACCATGTTTTTTTTTGTTTTAAATACAATGGTGGCTTATTCTGTACATGATGACAAAATCCTAATTGCTTACTAAATGTAAAAATACAGATTTCCCCCCCTTCAATAAAAGTACTGAAATTGCAAGGCCAATTCTTTAGTTTTTAATTTGCATTGAAGAAATTAGTTTTGTGACCAAAATGTAAATATTTACTAAGCGCCCCAGAGTAGGAAATCGCTCCTATTTTGCATCCCAGCAATGTAATTGAGAAAGTGAGCGTTCTATTTCGCCTACGCTACCTTTTAACGTAGACAGTCCCATATCGATGGTGGCCTTATCATTTGCCAGTTCTTCATAGCCTGTAATTCAGATTTTATTGTCGATAAATCGTCTCCTAATGCAGCACGTAGGAATACTTTTGCAGTTTGCAAATGGTCCTGAACAGACATTTGATATGTCGTCTCCACAGGTAATTGCTACACGACGTTTTTTTAATAACAGCAACAATGATGATTTGGGTTTGTCACAGCTAGGGCTGCAACTAACGATTATTTTGATAATCGATTAGTTGGTCGAATATTTTTTATTAATCTGATAAAAACTAACCGTGAATCAGGCTATTAATTATGTATAAAAGTAAACTTTAAAAAAAATGCAATAGCCACATAGTTTAATGATCTTTAATTTTGACATTTAAACCTTATTTTATGTAAATCAAGATTTTTGTTTTTAACAATAATTGCAGATGGCAAGTTGACAGTGCGCGTGTGTGTATGTATATTATTATTATTATTATTTTTTTTTTTAAATAAATAAATAAATACACTGACATTCAGTTGTTAAGAATGACCTCAATTTTAAATTCTCGTAAAAATTTATTCAACTTAAGAACAATAGACTTCTAGATTATTATAATATTATTTTTAATTGAAGTGCCTCTTGCTACATCCTTTTCACGGTTTATACATAATTTCAATCCTCTCATGTATTTTATCCTTTTTTTTTGTTCTCAATAAAATATAATAATAATAATAATAATAAAAAAATAAATAATAATAATTGTATATTATATATATATATTATATATATATACATATATATATATATATATACATACATATATACACACACACACACACCATTTTGCTATACTAGATATTCTCGTAATACGGCGACGTAGGGAGAGAGAAAAAATCCGCTACTGGGTTCACTCTTTATTTTGCTCTTTTCCCGCATTTCCCCATGTATAGCATGTAGGATTATGGCATATATCCGGTCCTCAGAAGTGTAAAATGAACGTGAAGAAAACGCACTAGAAGTGTTTCCTTGCATTCGTTGGGATTTGAACGGCAAGAAAAAGCTGCATGCAACGTTTTTTTTTTTAAACACCGTATAAACGCGCAGCCGGACAAACGCACGTCACCAAAGCCCGTGTGAACACTCATTAACTCCTATGTGTAGAAAACCCTCGGCGCTTCATCCGCGCTCACCGAACATCATGAACGGCCAATTAAAAAACGCTCGATTTTAACGCCCGATAAGAGACGTTTAATGTAAATTGCTCCAATACCTGGGAGGACTTGGGGTGCACGCTTTTCCCTGCAAACGCTTCTGTAACCTCCATGTGTGTGTCTTTGTGTATTTGTGCATCTTGTGGTCGCGCTTCTCAGTAACGTGAGCAGCCCAACTAATCGATAGTGGCATTCGTTGACAACGAATTTCATTATCGACAATTATCGATTTTATCGATTAGTTGTTGCAGCCCTAGTCACAGCCGACAATGTTGTAAATAATAAATCAAACTTTGCCCCTACAGCACCACAGATTCATACATTCCACACACACATGCACGCACGCTGACCTTACTTGGACCGCAAACTAAGTTACTCTCAATGCAAGATCTTACTGTTATGTGAAATTTAACAGTGTTGTCTCTGTGCCTTTAAATTGCGAGAGGAATACCGAACGCCATTCTGTCAACATTCTGTTTTCCACTTTCTTGGACCATGAACTCTGTTTTGTTAAGGATTTTCCGAATTTATGATTATTCATCATCAGGATAGCTTTACAGGACAGGAATTTGCTATCATTGTGCTCCCGGAATGATTCATTGAAACCGGTGAGGCCGACTCATTTCTTCTGCACCCACACATGCACACACAAAATATAGCAGACTTTAGACATTTTATTAAAATGTAATTGCTGTTCCCAAATTGCCTGTGTGTGAATGACCATGTGAGTCTGTGTAGATGTGTGTGCCCTGCAATGGATTGGCACCCCGTCCAGTGTGTACCCAGCCTAGTGCCCCAGTCTCCTGGAATAGGCTCCAGGCCCCCCGCGACCCTGTATACAGAATAAAGCGTTACAGACAATGAAATAATCAGCAGTAGAGCTCTAGCAATAAAACAGATGTGCACGCACACACACACACATATATATATATATATATATATATATATATATATATATATATATATATATATATATATATATATATATATATATATATATATATATATAGATAGATAGATAGATATCTAAAAAAATACATTATAATATATACACGTATACATTCATGTATATACACACTGCATGTATACATACACACACACACTTACAAGCACTTGTGCACCATCCCCCAAAGTCCTGTATTTTTGATGTGCCTTTCCTTTTCCTTTTCCCTGATTCATCAAGGCCAGCGGGCACATTGTAGCACTTCCCTACAAAGGAAGAAATTAAACTTTTACATGGAGCAGTCAGAAATGTAAGATGTGCAGTATGGTGCAAAATTCTTGAGCCACCTCTTGTTTCTTCATACTGATTTACATTATGTAGATAATGTAATTCAAGAAAATGGGAACAACTGTTTGTTGGATTAAATTCAATTTATTCTAGCTTTATTTGTATAGTTTACCAATGATGATGGTCACAGAGCAGCTTTACAGAACTTTAAAGAAATAAATTATAACGTATGGAAAAAAAGTAAAGACCATGACCCAATTATTACTTATAACTGACTATAAGCCATTTTGTTAAATGGTTGTTTATGTAACAACCTTGGCAGCAACCTCATTTCCGCTCTCGTCTGTTCTAACCATTCAGCATCACCAATATACTAAATCACCGGCTTGATCATCAGTCATCATTTGCAAATGATTTGCATAAATTTTTAATCATTCATATTATCAAGTTAATTGTTTTAATCCTAGAATGATTCATAGGTCAATGAGGCTTAACAAAACAAAAAACATCCCTCTGGACTGAAATGAAACAGAGAGGCTAAAAAAAAATAATAATAAATAAATAAATTTAAAAAAAGTCCTTCGGGAAGCATAGAGAACTATTCCTTAAGACTAATATATATATATTTTTTTAAAATACATGAATGTCTGCATTTTACATTAAAAATATTTATGTGAAAAATATAAGTTTAGTCCTCTTCACCTGTTTTTAGAGGTTTCTCTTCTCCTATATTTACATAGGGATCATGCCATTCCCAAGGATCCACAGTTTCCTGTAACAATTACATGCATACATAACATTTGCGTGCTACCATAGGCTTTACAATGTTTTCAATAATGTAACTAGAGAGCCCATATAATAAAAATATAGCAAATAACTTTTATACACTGTTCAGAAACAAGCTAAATAACCATTTAGGAAATTGGAAATTAGTAAATTATTCTGTGCCGTGGTGTCCAACCTGGCTTAGAAGTAAGATTAGCCCACTATTAACAAAGTTTAAATGTTTAGAGATCTACTAAGGCAAAACCAACATTATTATGCAATTCATTGTTTATCTTTATTTACACCAAATTCTTACCTGTAGCTGCTTGGTCTCTTCAGGAACAGGTTGTACTGTAGGCCTCTCACGCAGCATTCTCTGCACACAGGGGGCCTATGGGAAATTCAAATACAACCCTGAATCACAAGGTGATTCCTTACTTTATACTGTAATCGATGCCACTTTGATATTGTGTCCTTTAGGTTGTCCACTAACGGTGCCCCGATCACGATTTTTGATAAATAAATAAATACAAAAATATATATAAAAATTTAAAATCAATAAATAAAAATATAAAATATAAATAAAATAAATAAAAGCATTCTTTAGAAATGTTGGCCCATATTGATAGGAAAGCACATCCAGGGCACGAAGCTCCCGTTCCACCACATCCCAAAGATGCTCTATTGGGTTGAGATCTGGTGACTGTGGGGGCCATTTTAGTACAGTGAACTCATTGTCATGTTAAAGAAACCAATTTGAAATTATTCAAGCTTTGTGACATGGTGCATTATCCTGCTGGAAGTAGCCATCAGGATGGGTACATAGTGGTCATAAAGGGATGGACATGGTCAGAAACAATGCTCAGGTAGGCAGTGGCATTTAAACAATGCCCAATTGGCACGAAGGGGCCTAAAGTGTGCCAAGAAAACATCCCCCACACCATTACATCACCACCAGCCTGCACAGTGGTAACAAGGCATGAGGAATCCATGTTCTCATTCTGCTTACGCCAAATTCTGACTCTACCATTTGAATGTCTCCATTACAGAAATCGAGACTCATCAGACCAGGCAACATTTTTCCAGTCTTCAACTGTCCAATTTTGGTGAGCTCGTGCAAATTGTAGGCAAATTGCCTGAGCAACTGGGAACAAATACAACTTTCCTGTAGATTATATAAAAATAAATGAAATAACAGAACAAAGAGTCTTTAACTTTAGACTAAAAACTGCAAAAAAAGGCTATACTCAAAACTGTGTTTTAAGTCAGGTTTTCAAGTCAGCCCTCAAGTTTTTAAAATTTACCTTAAGGACCACAGGTAAATATTTTCACCCTGGCATAGTGTAACATGAATCCAAGTAGGTCATCAGAACATCAGAATCCTTCGACTTCCACAATACACAGCGGCTGATGATCGAGGAATATGAATTTTTGATTCATCTGATTGGCTTTTTTTTTTTTTTTAATTGGCCAGAAGATCAGACTTCCCAAAGCAATTATCGGCCGATTTTGATCGGCAACCAATCAATCGGAGCACTCCTGCTGTGCACTGACCACCCAAACACTGACTGTACATCATCCCTTTACATTAATGAACAATCATCAATAGTTGCTGAGTAGGTAGTTTGTGCAGGAATAAAAATATGTTACAAAAACAAGTTAATGCAGAAAAATTTAGATTTTTGGCATATAACACTATTTAGATCATAATTCAAATGTGATACTACCTGATGTCTCTCGATATGATTGTCAGACTCTGATTCCACTTTCATACTGTTGTCTATTAGAGGACCAGGCCCCTCACCACCGTGGCCATCATGATAATCTTCATCCTCCTCATAATCAACAACAGCACCAACAGGCTCAGCCCTGCCCTGCCCTAGACATCACAAAGAAAACGTATGTAAATTAGCTGAAAATTAGGAAACTCTTGTAGCAGAGTAATGCCAGAGGGTATACTGAACCAGACCAACCCACAACTAAAGCTCATTCTTCCTCATTGCTCATATGCAACATGTACTAGCAAATTGCCCCTATGGGCAGAACAGAGACTGGTGCAAAAGTCCATTACCTAAAGCCTCTTTGTGGAATTGAACACAAGAGGAACCAAGACCCAGGCGCATGATTCCCATCGAGTCCTGAGTGAAGTTATTGATCCGAAAATCTTTACAGCTACCAAGAACCTCTCCTTTAAAACTGAAACAAATGCAAAAACTTTTCAAAAAGACCTTAAGTTTAACTTTTAATTTCTTCATAATTTATTTTATTATTCCCTCTTACATGTATGCACCAATTATGAACACTTTTTGAGATAATTAAGCTTGTTTTGCATTTTGTTAAACAGACAAAAACAGCAATACTTATAAACTTTAAAATTATTCTCTAGTTATAGAGTACATCCCCCAAATTTTGTCAGTTAATGACCCTTTTTGCTATTAGCATTTATTTGGTGAAATGTCCAAGTCTAGCAGATTTCTCTACCCAATGTCAACAAAAACAACTTGTAGCTGGTCTTTACCTGAGGAGTGGATACTTTTGTTTTTCATTTGCCTCTGCAGCAATCAGAGACTCAGGAGGGAGCCGAACAATCTTCACTGGCTGAAGGAACACAGCAGAGTTACGATGGAGACATGCACCCATCATTATACTAAGAAGAATAATTTATCATTATGTATATAAGACGTATAACTATCTTATAACAGACGTATGTGTAAACAATACCGTATTCAACAATAGCTTACTTTTGAGAACCAGCAACACGACACAAGCTGTGATGACATAGTTTCCTAGCTTGTAATTCATATGTGCACACTTACATTCATACACAACTTTTTTAATACAACATACCAGCTCAGAATAAAGATTATACATTTAAAAAAAAAAAAAAAAAAAAAAAAAAAAAAAAAAAAACACACTTACTTCAGCTGGATCACATTTCATCTCCACACTTTGAGTACTTGGCTCTTCTCCCACCACATCAAACTGTGTAAGAGTATTCTTATATAAACGTGTGCTTTTACTGCATTTTTGGAAATGGTACTCCATAAAACATACCAACACAACAACCAACCATCAAAAATCGTTACATGACTAGAAGTATAATTATCTTAAAAGTGCTTGTTGGTGTGACAGGGTTGTCCAGGGTTGAATTTTAAGAAGGATGAGGAGACTCTGGTACAGTTTGTGGAAATTAGTTCATAAATTTTTACTATAAATTAAATTTAATCACAAACATTACATTCAAATGTTTTTGTTTATATGATTCAGCAATGAATAAAGAAATAAAAAATCATCTAAAAACAAATTAAGTTGTCTTTATGCACAGTACTGTAAAAACAGTTAAATACCTCACAGTTATCTGTATCTTTGTCTGTGGTGGTACCATCAGTTATACCATCTCCAGATGCAATGCCTTGTTTGTCCCGTCTATGAGAATAAAATGCAACAATTTACTGATGCAGTGGCACAGTGACATAGTGGTTAGCATGCTGTCCTCACACGTCCATGGCTGAGGGTTTGATTCCCACCTGGGGTCTGTGTGCATGGAAACTGCATGTTCTCCCTGTGCTTGGTGGGTTTCCTTTCACAGTCCAAAGACATGCAGGGTAGGCTAATTGGTGTGTGACTGTGTGTGTTTGCATGCTTTGCGATGTACTGGCATCCCATCAGGGACGTACCCTGCCTGGTGCCCTCAGGTCCCTGGGATAGGCTCCCACAGCCCAGAGAGATTTTAATAATGCTGTACATCCACTAATTTAAAGTTAAGCGTCATCACACATACATTGCTGCCCAGTCCAGGTATGCTAGGAGGCTAGGGTCAGCCTAGATCATACATATCATATATATACACAGCATCCCTGGAGCAGACAAGGTTAAAGGTTTTGCTCATGGGCTTAACAGCTGCAACTTGGTGGAGCTGAAACAGGCGACGTTCTGATTAACTGAAGTATTTGCTAAGTGTGTTAAGGCTTTTACTGTTTAAATCAAAAAAGAACTTCAGTTAATGTTTAAATCAAACTTCAGGATGGGGAAAAAGTGTGATCTGTGGCATGGTTGTTGGTCCCAGATGGGCTGGTGTAAGTATTTTAGAAAATGCTGATCTTCTGGAAATTTATACAGAATGGTGTTGGGGGGGGGGGGGGGGGAACGACTCTCAGCAAGTTACAGTTTTGTGGGTGGCAGCAACCTGTTGATAAAAGTAGCTATTATAATTACCTGGTGCTTTTGTATGAGATGCAATCTAAAGTTTGAAACACCAAACTGTGAAGTAGTTCAACCTGAGAGGAACATAATGGAATTATTATTTAAGAAAGAAACAGGGTTATGTAAGCCTCAAGGAACCCACCATGAAAGCTGAGCAAAACCTGGACTGCCAAGTCTAATGCCCATCCTGCAATCAGGCTCAAACTTACCTTTCTACCATAGATACACGTAGAGCCTTGAATTAAAAGTGCTGCTTCAGCAAAGTTCATCATTGTCTTGCCTCCATCAAATGAGATGGTCATTTGGTCCAGCTGCAGAAGACACAGATATCAGCAACTGAACAGGACAGAATCCCAGCAGAACCACATGTTATCTGCTGGTCATTTACATATAAAACGTGTGTCAAATGCCATAGCATGCATGTTATACCCTTGATCAAGGTGTAGAACCATCAACTGTTCTATATGTTCATAAATAAAATTCTTATTTATTAAAACATCTGGTAATAAGTATACAAATTTTACAAACCGAGACTAGGGCTGTACGATAATTTTATGGCACCAATCAAATTGCTTCGCTACTCCTCCTTCTTCTTTTGGCTGTTCCCTTTCAGGGGTCGCCACAGCAAATCATCTGCCTCCATCTAACCCTATCCTCTGCATCCTCTTCTGTCACACCAACTAACTTCATGTCCTCTCACTGCATCCATAAATCTCCTCTTTGGTCACTGACTAAAGCTTTGGGCAGTGTTTGCGTGTGAAAGAAGATATAGATTTATTTCTTTGGAGGCTAGCATTGATTTTGTCTTCAGCAATTAGTGCTGGGGATCGGACCAGACAAGCTAACCTTTACTCCCCACATATGCAAATCAATGTGCATTTTTATCTCTATACAACTTAAAGAACTATTACAAACAGTGGTTTAAGATTGTAAACAATACATAATACAAACTTTTTTACATGACTCACAACCTCCACAATATAGAGGGGCCCAAAAAACGTATACACATTTCAACACTTTTCATCTATGCCCTTTTTTTAAACTCTAATTGAATTATGGCAGCAGTTTGTAGTATAAGGTTTCCGTTAAAGAGGTCAGTAGTCGTACGATCATGGATGCCAACATGTGACCGTCAGGAAGGAGGCATATATTTATGTATATAATGTACAAGAATGTATAAATTTTTTGGGCCCCTCTGCAAGTACCCAATATCTTAAAAATAAATAAATAAATTAGAACAGGATGGTTCTATGGAAAGCAAACAAGAAAAATGTATGCACTATAAGATAAAACTTAATACATTATACGGATGAAGATTTTAATTCATAGTGCATCCATTTGTTTAATTACATTTTACTGGACATCAGGGCTGTTACAGCAATTGGACAAATGCATCATCCTGTTTCTCATAAGATAGCTACACTACAAGCACAGTGATATGGAGGTGAGCACAGGTGAAGGAAAAAAATCTTGAAGATCAAGATTTATATTATATAATAAAAGGTATAATTTGGCAATAAATCTTAACCGCTTCGACCATCATAAACATCGCGCACATGGTCGGCCATAGATGCATGAATCTCCGTTGTGGTACTTGTCGCACCAGACAGGGAGCATGTGCAGTGGCGGTTCTACACTGAATTGCTCCCCGGGCGAGACTCCCTTCCGGCGCCCCCCCCCCCCCCGTCAGCGCCACTACCCCACATCGGGGCGTCCAGTTCGCCCATGCCTAAAACCGCCACTGAGCATGTGTACTGTAGCGCACGAACGGCAGCATTATATGGCGAGCTAGCACTTTTTTTTTTGCCATTATTGCCATATTGAAGTTTCCTGTGGCATACTGTGCAAAGACACGTACCTGGTTGTTTGATTTTTTTTAGCCCACGAACTAAAAGGCTTGCCATTCTCCCCAATTTCGCTAATCCAAGCCCATCTCCATTTATTTTTATTTTTTTACACTTTTATCAAATCTCCGAAACATCGGAGCCTTCCTGCATTATAAGTGTGTCCATGCTATCTTAAAGTGGACATACAGTCTCAATTTTTGCATAGGTTAATATGATTCTTTAGGCTCCTAATGAAAAGTTTGTAATATACTTTAATTAAAAAATCTCAATTGTTGTGTAAAAAAACCATTACTTTTACCTGGTAAAAAGTAGCTCTGTTCTCAGCAACCTGTTTCAGTACATGCTCCTTTAAATGTTAATGACCTCTACTGAACCCGCCCCCCAGTTCTGTGGGGCGTGTCTTCACAATACAAGTGGGGTATAGCTTTGACAACAGTTAAAAATATTTAAAAAAACAGTTAAAAATAATTTTACATGATGTTAGAATTATTTTATATATAAAGGAGTTATTTCTACTCTCTTGCTCTCTTCCTCATAGATCTGATATTAACGTGTTAAATCTTCCCTGCTGCTATCTTCCTGTCTCCTCTTGCATCTGTTCATTCATGCTCACCTTCCCATACTCTGTCTCTCTCTCTCCCTCTCTCTCTCTCTCTCTTCCTCTCTTTTGATTCAAATTCTAATTTTATTTGTCACATACACAGTCATACACAGTATGATATGCAGTGAAATGCTTATACGACAGTCAGTGACCTTAAAAATTAAATAAATGAGTAAGGAATAAATATCAATAAAAAGAAATACTAAAGAAAATAAATTTAACTAGTAAAATAGTTGTACAAATATACAATGTACAAATGAGGGCATAATAAAAATCTTACAAAATATAGGGGATATATAAATATTATTATTATTATTTTTATTATAAATATATATATTTTGTAATATTTTTATTATGCACTCATATTTTTATATATATATATATATATATATATATATAGTTATATATGTATATAAAATTTTACATGTGAATCTGGTTGTAAAACTTTTTTGACTTCCCAGACCGGGAATCGAACTCGGGCCGCTGCGATGAGAGCGCCGTATCCTAACCACGAGACCACGGAGGATTAATGGCTGCCGCTTGGAAATGCCGGCTATTCAACCCGCGACCTTATACACGTGAAGCATTGTTTTTTCGGGATCTCACCAGGACATTTACAATGGTTAATTTGTAGTAACATATGTCTATAGCACAGGCGTTTAGTCAAACATATTTATACCGATCTTTTGCTGTTAATAAACAGAGACCTTTCTGACAGACAACGTGTGTGTGTGTGTGTGTGTGTGTGTCTCTGACTGTCATATAGATGCCGGGAATAGGACATCATACACGCGAAGCATTGTGTGTGTGTGTGTGTGTGTGTGTGTGAGTCTCTCCTTATGTCAGAAAAGCTTACCGAAGCATAGCGCACTCGCCTCGTTACTAAACGAACTTTTAGAAAAACTTTATAAATATGTAGTGCAAAAAGCATGTGCCTTGAGGGGGAATCGAACCCGGGGCTACCACGTTAGAGCGTGGCATCCTAGCCACTACACCACGAAGGAATAACGGTTACCACCGCTGAAATGCCGGCTATTCAACCCGCGACCTTATACACGCGAAGCATTGTTTTTTTTTTGGGGATCTCACCAGGACATTTACAATGGTTCATTTGTAGTAACATATGTCTATAGCACAGGCGTTTAGTCAAACATATTTATACCGATCTTTTGCTGTTAATAAACAGAGACCTTTCTGACAGACAACGTGTGTGTGTGTGTGTGTGTGTGTCTCTGACTGTCATATAGATGCCGGGAATAGGACATCATACACGCGAAGCATTGTGTGTGTGTGTGTGTGTGTGTGAGTCTCTCCTTATGTCAGAAAAGCTTACCGAAGCATAGCCCACTCGCCTCGTTACTAAACGAACTTTTAGAAAAACTTTATAAATATGTAGTGCAAAAAGCATGTGCCTTGAGGGGGAATCGAACCCGGGGCTACCACGTTAGAGCGTGGCATCCTAGCCACTACACCACGAAGGAATAACGGTTACCATTTTTTATTTAGTAATATTAGCATACAGCCATTGAATGGAGGAGAACATAATTCATAAAACCTGCTAATTTTTCATTAAAGGTGAACTGAACGGTTCAGTTTACAACCAAAGAAAGTGAACATGCGCATTGTCAACATGCAGGGTGCTAAATGAGTGAAAAGGCTCATTTGTTCATTCAATTAATATCAATAATAATTGGTGAGCCATAGACAGAAGTAAAGGTATCAGTACAGATACCGAATTTTCCCTATTGTGATCCAGTGTTAAGACTATAATGGATAGATTCCTGACTTGTGAAACAAACCGTTACCTCTTCTAGGTACTCTCCAAGTTGAGTGGCGAGATCAACATCCCAGTTTTTTGTGAGATCCCGGATAGGCTGTAACAGGTGGGCAAACCTCGTCTCGGCAGAATTCATTACGACAAAGCTGCAAGTACTTTAAAAAAAAAAAAAAAAAGGTAATTGTCATTTTCTTTTTGATTCTCATCAGTTATCACCCAGAATAGTATGTCATATTTGAACCACTGACTAAAGCTTTGGGCAGTGTTTGCATGTGAAAGAAAATGTAGATTTATTTCTTTGGAGGCTAGCATTGATTTTGTCTTCAGCAATTAGTGCTGGGGATCGGACCAGACAAGGTAACCTTTACTCCCCAAATATGCAAATCAATGTGCATTTTTATCTCTATACATCTTAATACAACTTAAAGAACTATTACAAACAGTGATTTGAGATTGTAAACAATGCATAATACAAACTGTTTTACATGACTCACAACCTCCACAATACAGAGGGGCCCAAAAAATGTATACACATTATCATTTTTCATCTATGCCCTTTTTTTAAACTCTAATTGAATTATGGCAGCAATTTGTAGTATAAGGTTTCCGTTAAAGAGGTCAGTAGTCGTACGATCGTGGATGCCAACATGTGACCGTCAGAAAGGAGGCATATATACTCAGCAAAAAAAAGGAAACGCCCACTGACTTTCAACTGTTTTTACTTTCAGTAAACTTAATGCGTAAATATTTGTATGAACACTAAGAGAGTCAACACCATAAGACATAAACTAAAAATGTTTCACAATGTGTCCCTGAATGAAGGGAGGCTCAAAATCTAAAGTACCAGTCAGTATCTGGTGGCCACCAGCTGCTTGAAGTACTGCAGAGCATCTCCTCCTCATGGACTGGACCAGATTTGTCAGTTCTTGCTGTGAGATGGAGGGATTGTGTGTTCCTGGTGTGACTCGGGCAGTTGTTGTGGCCATCCTGTACCTGTCACGCAGGTGTGATATTCGGATGTACCCATCCTGTGCAGGTGTTGTTACACGTGGTCTTCCACTGCGAGGATGATCAGCTGTCCTTCCTGTCTCCCTGTAGCGCTGTCTTAGGCGTGGCACAGTGCGGACATGGCAATTTATTGCCCTAGCCACATCAGCAGTCCTCATGCCTCCCTGCAGCATGCCTAATGCACGTTCACGCAGATGAGCAGGGACCCTGGGCATCTTTCTTTGGGCGTTTTTCACAGTCGGTAGACAAGTCTCTTTAGTGTCCTGCGTTTTTAGAACTGTAACCTTAAATGCCTACTTTCTGTAAGCTGTTAAGGTCTTAACGACCATTCCACAGGTGCATGTTAATTAATTAATTATGGTTAATTGAACATGCATGGAAAAGTGTTTAAACCCTTTACAATGAAGATCTGTAAAGTTATCTGGATTTGTACAACATTATTGTTGAAATACACAGTCCTGAAAAAGGGGTGTTTCTTTTTTTGCTGAGTATATTTATGTATATAATGTGCAAGGATGTATAAATTTTTTGGGCCCCTCTGTAAGTACCCAATATCTTAAAAATAAATAAATAAATTAGAACAGGATGGTTCTATGGAAAGCAAACAAGAAAAATGTATGCACTATAAGATAAAACTTAATACATTATACTGATGAAGATTTTAATTCGTTGTGCATCCATTTGTTTAATTACATTTTACTGGACATCAGGGCTGTTATGAGAAACAGGATGATGCATTTGTCCAATTTCTGTAAGATAGTTACACTACAAGCACAGTGATATGGAGGTGAGCACAGGTGAAGGAAAAAAATCTTGATCAAGATTATGTAATAAAAGGTATAATTTGCTATCTTAACCACTTCGACCATCATAAACAAACTCCCTAGCCAAAAAGAAAAAAAAAAAAAAGGAAAAATGCCTTTGCCATCAGGGACTCAATTGACGTGATATCCTGGTCATTCAGTACATTTAGGACATCAGCCAACTTCATTTCATTGCCATATAATGTTATTAATAAATAAAAAGCAACCCCAGATCATAATACTCCCTCCAGAGGCTTATACAGTGGTCACTATGCATGATGGAGCATTGCTTCATGTGCTTCCCTTCTTACCCTCATCACTCTGGAACAGGATCAGTCTGGACTCATCAGACTACATGACTTTTTCCATTGCTCCACAGTCCAATTTTATACTCCCCTTTTTAGCCTCACTAACAAGTAGTTTTCTTATGGCTACATAGCTGTTTAGTTCCCATCCTGAGAGTTCCCAACAAATCATGGTTGTATGAAAATGCTCTTAATTTCAATATTAAAACATAGCAATGTTTTTTGCTGTAACTTACTGCAACATGAAGTGATTAACTGATCCCCATTCATGATTTTTTTTTTCCAACTACATTTTTTTCCACAAAGTTGATCCAGTGTTGCCAACATAGCAATTTTGTTGCTAGATTTATCAACTTTTCATACTACCCTAGCAACTTTTTTTTCAAAAAGCACGTAGCAACAAATTGAGCTATTTGTAACATTCATTTGGCTACTTTTAGCAATTTTTAAAAAGTGACTCAAAAGAGCAGTGGCTGAGGCTTCACTCAGTAGAGTGCGGGGGTGGGGCTACATAAGGTCTAAATAGCCAGGCTATTGTTTTTGCTGAGATATCCAGTCAATTTGAGAAAACATTAATTATTTTGTATACTACATAAAGATGCACAAGAGTTGTGTAGAGTTGCGATTACGCAATGACATTATCACGCAAAGTAATATGTTAATAAGTACCTATTTATTGTGCACCTGAATGTAATGTTTTAATATAATGTAATACACGGCACCTCAGAGAGTAGAGACATGACAGGCTTACGCTTGTCAGATACTACGTGATGACGTCACTGACATGCAAATTAGTGTGTGACGTCATCTGGCAACATTTAGCTACTTTTCGGGCAGGCTTTAGCTACTTTTCATTGGAAATAGTTGGTAACACTGAGTTGATCACTTTAGTCAGTTCAGCACTATCCTTCCATACTTTGATAATGTGTAAAGCGCTCTTAACCTGGTTCCATTTTCTCCTTCAAATCTCATAATAAAGACCAATAATTTAACCCTTCTCAAATGGTGACCTTTTTGGCCAGGCAGTATATTTTGTGATAATGTTATTAATATATTTAGCAGTAGATTGACGGTTAAATAATTAATAAATGTGTCATCACCACTCCTACTGCTCTCGGACAACCTGAAATGGTAACCTAACCAAGCAGATTAGAAAAAAAGGTCATGATTATTTTGCATATAGCCCCATCCTACAGAGATGAATCCTTAGTCAATATATTGTATATTTCACCACATCCCACTGAAATTAATGTTTGGCTATGCCACTGCAAGAACACCACATGACATGTTTCTGAATAGTTTATAGGCAAAAACTTGACTTACATCAAGCACAGCAGACAAGCGTTTATTTTAACCTATGTTTTAGATCATGCTCTAAACAGAAAATAGTGCACTTATCCATAAACCAAATGATACCATGCCGGCAGGCCAGATTTGGGCTACAGTATGTATGGTATTTTAACTCCCTGTGTTGTGTAGATTAAAATGTCTACAAACACTTGTTAGTAGCAACATATGGCATAACTGATGCCTTAATACATATTTGGTTCAAGGTACCAACTTCATTTTTTGTGCCTTAGCATGCAGAAGTGATCAAAAAAAACCAATGGGCTTGTACATAAGAAAAATATATTGTAAATGTTTTTAATTTAATTATTTTTAGCATAAGAGAATCTGCACATTACATGCCTTAAAGCTATCTATTTGTAGTAAGACATTTAATAAGTAATTCCCAGTAAAATTAGTCTTCGCTGTGCAGTAGTGATAGGAAGTTCAAATGATTTGACTCGGTTCTTTGAATCTCGTTCATCAAAATGAACGAATCTTTTTTTTAGTCTTTTCGTTAATTTGATCAGAAATAAATGTAAATGTTGCGTTTTCAATAAAAAAAAAAAAAGACCCCCAGTACGTCTATATACACATATTTTGGTTATAGTTCCAGTTATGTTATTATGTTATATTACAATGCAACTAAAGACATATTATAATAAACAGAAAGAGCAGCTCACCATCATATCTTCAGTCGGAGTCGTTCGTTCTTTTAAATCTATTGCACCGCATAGCGTCGATGGGTGTCACGTGACAAAGGAACGAATGATTCGGGACTTGAAAACTCATTGCTGAGAATCGTTCAATTCTGTTTCCTGTGTACTGCACTGCATAGCGTCTATGGGAGTCACGTGACAAAAGAACGAACAACTCAGGGCCGAAAAGAAAACTACACATTTCTGTTTCCTGTATAACATACGGAGGTTTTGCGATGCTTTGCGCATGCGCGCTCAATAGAAAATGAACGAATCACTCTCCGAGACTACTCGTTCATCTGAGTCATGTTAAAGATTCGTTCAAAAAGAACCAATCCTTCATGAACGACCCATAACCTACTGTCCAATAAATGTCAGAATGTGACAGCCTGAAGGACAGTGCGACACTGAGTGTCCTGCACACACCCTCAAATAACCTGTACGCCCTTACACTATCCCAATACCGATGTTTGATTGTCAAGATTTTATTTAAATGTTTGTGCATACATGCAGATATATGTGGATGACTAGTTAAATCTACCTGCAAAGTTAACATAACACAGCTAATCAGATGAAGATCAGGATGAATTCCATCTTGGAGTTTATTCTCCGTCTAGCACACTACAACAGGAGTCATTGTTAATAAAGACCAACGAGCACTCAATACTTCTCAAGACAAACACACACAGAACAGCAAAACCCACCTCACAAAAATGAGAAAACCGCGGGCAGGTACGAGCTGAAACACAAAGCTGCAAATCCGAGCCTCTTAAACGGAGCTACACAGACATCAGCTCTAAAAACGCAGCCCGCGCATCTGCCATTTTCAATATCTTACCGCCTTAGTGACGCTCACAGGAGGAAGTGACGCCGATTGGAGCGGAAGTGTTATCAATGCTTTAGAACTTGCGCACTGAAGGGGCAACTGGGGAACAATTTTCAGACCCCTTTTAGATTTAACGGCAGGAAACAAATTTATTTGATTTATATAATGCTAATCTTTTGTCAGAGTCAAACGCTTGTTTTGTCTATGTTATTAGCTATTTGGATTGCACGAGCTGATTTGTAAACACCACTAGAACAAATAGCAATCTGTACGGAAATCCTTCATTTACTCTATTCTCTGTCTATATTATTATCATGTTAAACTATGGAGCCAAAGCACCGAGAACTTCTTCGAGCGCAGAGAATGCAACTCTGCGAGCAGCTTGTGGTGGATGACACGATAGTTCAGTACTTATATCAGGAGGACATTTTAACCGAGGGTCAAGTGGAGGAAATTCAGTCACAGAAGTCTAACAAAAAGAAGACGTTAATGCTGCTCAGGATTCTCCCTGACCGAGGCCCCTGTGCTTTTAATGTGTTTGTGCAATCCCTGGAACAGGACTTTCCCTGGATTAAGGAGAAACTGCTGCTTTTAGCTCAGGGTGAAGATGATGATGGAGGTGGAACGGAGACAGAACCATGCACCACCAGTGAGTCGCAGTCCATCCAGCTTTTCAAAGAAACACTCAACAAAGTGTTCTAGATCATACCGTTCAGTCCATGTCTTTATGGCACTAATAATGGGCGAAATGTAAAAAAAAAATGCTGTTAAAGTAAACCGCCTTCTAAAAAAAAGTTTGCCTATTTCAACTTTAAATCGCTTCTGTAGTTGTTTCAGGATAAAACTATTTGCATTAAATGGTCTTTACAAATGTGGAATGGGGTGTGCATGTAAAGTTTTAGAGAAAACCAGGTTCTGCAGTGTGGAACTGAAATATTATTTAAGTCCAGAAAAAGCAGTCTGGCATATGAATCCCTGCCCTCCAGATGAGTGAGCGCAGAGTGGATGACAGCTGACACTGCATCAGACACTGACCGATTCTTCCTGTAGGCATATTGTTGTGGGTCTACAGTGGTGTCGACTGTGTCCTTTATGGGGGCCAAAACCAGCTGTTCAAGGCACTTCATAATAATAGGCGCGAGGGACACTGGACGATAGTTATTCATTGCTTTTGCAGCTGTGTTTTTATGTATGGGATAATAGTGAACTTTTGAAACCTTAAGGCTCCTTGTGAGGTGTTTAAATATCTGTCAACACCTCAGTGAGTTCCTGAGCACACTCTCTTGGAGCCTGTCCTGGGATGTTGTCTGGGCCTACTGCTTTCCAAGGATTGATCCTCTGCAGCGTTTTCCTCACATCTACCGTAGACATTCTAAGGGGCAGCTCATCCAATGAAGGTTTAAACATATTTGTATGGGGAGGATTGGATGACTCATAGCGAGAATAGAAGGCAAGAAGTGCATCAGGAAGTGATGTGAAGGACATTCAAGCTCCTTTCTTTTGTACTCTGTATGCCTTTCCATATCTCCCTAACATCATTGGTGGTAAAATGTTCTGTATCCTCTGGGCATGTATGACTTTTGCCCTTTTGATGGCGGTCTCAAGGTTTCTCCTTGCTGATCCTGACTGGAAAGCTTTGTCCCATACCATTAAAAGAGAACGCACCTCTCCATTCATCCAGGGTTTCTGATGAGGATGTATGACATCCACAACAAAAATAATCAGACAGTGTCAGCTGTCATCCACTCTTCTCTCACTCATCTGGAGGCCAGGGTTCATATGACAGACATTTTCTGCGTTTAACGCAATTATTCCCTCAGATACTAGTTACTGATGGGAAAAGAACGAACGGACCCATGGCTAATACAAGTCAATAAACTGCTGTTCCTGGGGCTGAAGCCATCTCTCTGATGTATCCACACAATGTTAATGCATAATCCCCTACTGCCGGAATAAAAGCCTCCGGGTGCTTAGTCTGAAGTTCGCAGATTTGGTCACATAACTTCCGGAGTGCTATGCTAACGTTCTCACCTTGGTGGGCGGAGATGTAAAGCAGTTGTACAGTATATTCATGCCATGGTGTGCTGTGGGTATGGATTATGCTGATATGTTGGTGTTATATCTTTTACTTGGACGTTATTGGACTGTGTAAATAAGCTGGATAAAACAAAAACTGTTTAATTGTTTACTGTTTTAAACTGTTTAAACTGTTTAACTGTTTAAACTGTCTTTAATTCAGGCTACAAAGCAACAAAATGTGATTATTATCAAGGGTGATTATTTGTTGCTGTATGTCCAGGGCCATCCTAGCTCTACTCCTGCTGTCCTTGATAATGAGGTGATTATAAAGTCACTCAAAATAAACCAGGAATGTAGACTTTCTTGTTTTTCAGTGCCTGATTTTTAAACAAGAGAAGTACAGTATAGTCAATGTGCTAATGCTCTGAAATGGCATCACCATTGCAGCGAGAACATCAGAAAGCATTTATATAAATACATACTCTCTCTCTCTGTTTAGCTCAATGGACCATTTCTGAACAGATCCTCCAAACAGTTCCATCTGATCAGCACCTGAACAGGCTGGCAGCTCGGCTCGGCTTGGAGTGGGAGATGGTGATGCTGGACTTAGGCTTGACGTGGGCAGATATTTCCCGTTGTCGTACAGATCATCCACACAGCAGTCACAATCAGGTGCTAGAAGCCCTGGTGATGTGGAAGCAGACTCAGGGTAGAAGTGCCACAGTGCAGCGTCTGCTCCAGAGTCTACAGAATTCAGAAATGCATCCTTCTTCCCTCAACCAATTGTTTTATTGAGGCTGCTGGGAGAAAGTGGAAACTGTCACATCCAACAATGCTGTATGCGTCATTAAGAGCATATTTCCTTTGATGGTTATTGTTCTTTTGCTACTTTTTAATTCTGTCTGACAGGTTGTTCTTTTATACCATAAATTGAAAATACCTCCAGCTGAACTTTACATATTTTCAAAGATTTTATCTTTGTTTGATACAGAAACATTAATATATTCTTTTTAATTATTTAATTGCTTTGTTTAATTATGTTTTATCTAAAAGGTACTGTATATATAAAAAATATATATTTGTTTAGATTTTTTGCTGCAATTATATAATGACCTGACCGCATGTGCATGTGTTTTCAAAGCCAAAATTAATTCTTGTTCAGCAAATCTTTAAAAGAAAAAAAATATTTTAAAAAAAATGCTATTTAAAAAAGTATTAAGAATTAGGGATGGACATTTTTGTTCATATTTCATTTCGAGTAATCCACAGGTTTGAGAAACGAGTACTCGATTAATCGGGGGTGGAGTTTAAGCAAGGGGCGGGGCGTTTGCATCACAGTATACAGTAAACATTTAAAAGAAATAACAGCATGAGGTGAAGCGGAAGCGCTTTTTTTTTTCATGATGTTGTATATAAAATTAATCAAATAGCCTAGATACATAAATATGTAAATGTTATATTATAAATTATTCATTCATTCATTCATTTTCTATACCGCTTAATCCTGTATTAGGGTCGCGGGGACCTGGAGCCTATCCCAGGAGACTTCGGGCACTAGGCGGGGTACACCCTGGACAGGGTGCCAGTCCATCGCAGGGCGCGCACACACACACACACACACACTCACACACCCAATCACACACCCAATCACACACTACGGGCAATTTGGGAATGCCAATTAGCCTAACCTGCATATCTTTGGACTGTGGGAGGAAACCGGAGTACCCGGAGGAAACCCACCAAGCACGGGGAGAACATGCAAACTCCATGCACACAGAGACGGGAATCGAGCCTGGCCGGGGAATCGAACCCAGACCCTGGAGGTGCAAGGCGACAGTGCTAATTACAAATTATATTTAATATATTTATATATATATAAATATATTATAAATTATATTTATCTACACAAAATGCATGTGAGCTTGAACTACGTGCCAATCATAAAGTAGTGCATGCGCTTCTCCCGTTAATTTAAAACAACGGCAACTGAAGGGATGTTGGCGCTGCGGAGCTTCCGGAACAGGGACGCGACGCTGTGCCACCTCTCTTTTTTCGCACGCGGCTCTCGGGGTGGTCTCCTGCTCGCTCAGTGTGATCTCTCTGCTAAAGCGCTGCCGGAGCAGAGTGAATCCCGGGATCCGGTGACGTGCCGGAGAACCCAGTATGTCCCTCAGAGTCCTTCCTTCTCAAAACTCTGCGTCTTTGCTGGGGCACTCTCGCCCTAACCCCTCAGTTAAACCCGCCCCCGCCAGACATCGCTGCCGCCCAAATACCAGCATAACCAATCAGAAGGAATGAAAATAGTTTAATTTTAAAAAATGCATTTTTAGAGCAGACCAAATATCCAGATCCAGTGGATAACACAACACAACCAACTTGAGCAGCGCTGCTCGAATAACAAACCTGCGCGACGCTGATAGACCGCGCCGACCATCAAAATACATTTTACCCCGCTGCGAAGCGCATGTATAAACCAGGCATGGCAATGCGGAAACAATATTAAACAGTCCTGACATTTTAAATCAATTGTTTTAAAATAAAAAACAGTGGGTCGCGCAGGTTTGTGATTCGAGCGGCGCTGATCAAGTTAATCCGTGCTGCGTGATCCACCGGGCTGCGTGAATAAACCAGATCATCTCTGCGCTATCCAGGTAGTCGCGCTGCGCTGTCCACTGGGATATCCGCAGATATTTGGTTCAATCGGGTGCCACGGTTTCGTCCCACTTTTGATGTGTTTGGCTTCACATACACTTCGACAATGGAAGAACACGGTGCAGCAGCAGTGAGTTTGCTTACATGTGACAAAACCGACAACGAGGAAATTGTAAAGAAAAAATCGTCTGTGGTGTGGAATTGGTTTGGGTACTGTATAAGAAAAGTGATACGAATGAGACGACCGTGATTTGCAAGGTACGCAAGTGCGCTGTTTTAACAAGTGGTGGAAACACGTCAAACCTTTTCTATCATCTGAAATCCAAGCATCCAAACGAATATGGCCAAAGTAAAAAAAATGCGGCAAACCTCAGCAATTCACAGTTTAAATAAAATTACATTATGTAAAACAGTTTCTTTGTGTTTGAATTTTTATTTATGCATTTCCAGATACAAATTGCTATATTGTGATATATATCGTTATCGAGGTAGAAAATTGCTTCTACCGTGATAGAAGATCGCCCACCCCTACAGTAAGTACTCGTGCACATCCCTATTAAGCATATGTGCTGTGAAAGGTCCAAGTTTATACAGATTGAAGATATTGCCATAATGAAAAGACAAATAACTTAAAAGTACCTTCTGTGAGTGAGTGATTAATTAAAAATGTTTACATTTTCTTCAAGAAAGACATCTCTTCAAGAAAGACATCCAGTGCCATGGCTTTCTGTTACTATGAAGGGATGCTTTGAGAATGAACAGTGAAGAATACTAAAGCACATGCCAAAGAAGTGTTGAATGATGGTATAGACATCACAATATAGAGAACATTTTACATTTGCTAGGCGCTGTATAGATACAGTAATGTAGCTACATTACTCATTCAGCCCTTTACTAGGAAGATAATACTGCTATTGGTTAGGGCATTCCTTTACTCTCACAACAGCCTTAATTTTCTGTTACAGCATTAGAGATGTATAGACTGAATCCTAAATAATACTATCAGAAATAAATACTGTCATAATAATATTAGAAAATCGTAAAGAATGCCTGGCCATCAATTTGTGACCTCAGGCTCAAGTGCACTTGGGTTATGCAACAGCACAATGATCTGAACCACACCAGCAAGTCCACCTCTGAATGGCTCAAAAAGAAAGCTTTTGGAGTGGCCTAGTCAAAAACTTAAATCCGGGTGAAATGCTGTGGCATGACCTTGAACAAATAGGTTTAGGGGAAATGACTTTTTCACATACAGTAGGGCCAGGCAGGTTTGGACAGTTTTTATCCCTTAATAAATAAAATAATAAAAACGTTTTGCATTTACTTGGGTTACCTTTGTGTAATATTAAAATTTGTTTAATGATCTGAATTATTTAAGTTTAGCATACTTTATTAAAGTGGGGAAAATACTTTTTAACAGCACTGTACTGTGTTCAGGTGTAATTGAGGGGAAAATGGCTGATTCCTTCCTCTAGGGGTAGCATAAGCCACAAGAACACTTCTTCATATGTTTTGCCTGCTTCCCCAAGGTCTTTGAGTAGGCATATACTGTAACATTAACTGTAACAAATAGACGCTTGAAATTTGGCCAGTCCACCACAGTCACCAGTCAGGCGAGCAAGCAAATTAAAATAATGTTATTATAGGTTATAGAAGGTGAATAGAGAAACACTTCCTGATTGTTCAGTTAATGCAGTGGTTCTCAAACTTTTTCTGTCATTCCCCACTTAAGGGGGTGAGCGAATTTTCAAGCCCCACTGGTCAACAAAATAATAACGAAATCGGCCAAGTTTACAGTTTATTGAAATATCAATTCCTAAACCAATACGATCAAACACCACCAAGTTAAAAAAAGATAAAATACACTTGCAATTGTTACAAGGCTTACGTTGTCACTTATCTTTGCATAATTGACCCCATGTTTATTAGCTGCTCAGCAATCGTTTGTAGTTTTTTTTGCACTGGCCAATTCTTTATGCAACTTTGAATGAAGCCATTTGTGCTTTGCTGTCCATTGATTCTCCTGCTGCCTGTATTCTGCCAGCTTTCTTTCAAAGACGTCCAGTGGTTTATTAACGTGACTGGAGTGTGTTGTCTCTAAGTGTCTTCCTAATTTGTTGGGTCTCATGCGGTCTGCTGCCAGCAGTTTAAGACACGAAACACACACGGGTCTCTCTTCTGCCCCCACCATCACCACCATGAATCCAAGCTGAAGATAGACTTCATTAGGGGTGGGCGATATAACCAAAATCTTCTATCACGGTAGAAGCAATTTTCTAATTCAATAACGATATATCACAATATAGCAATTTGTATCTGAAAATGCATAAATTAAAATGAAAACAGAAAGAAATTGTTTTACATAATTTTATTTTTTTATGTAATTTTATATAAACCGTGAATTGCTGAGGTTTGCCGCATTTTTTTTACTTTGGCCATATTCGTTTGGATGCTTGGATTTCAGATGATAGAAAAGGTTTGACGTGTTTCCACCACTTGTTAAAACAGTGCACTTGCGTACCTTCCAAATCACGTTCATCTCATTCGTATCACTTTTCTTATACCCAAACCAATTCCACACCACAGACGATGCACTTTTTTTCTTTACAATCTCGTCGTTGTTGGTTTCGTCACATGTAAGCAAACTCACTGCTGCTGCACCGTCTTCTTCCATTGTCGAAGTGTATGTGATGCCAAACACATCAAAAGTGGGACGAAACCGTGGCACCCGATTGAACCAAATATCTGCGCAAATACAGCGCAGCGCGACTATCTGGACAGCGCTGTGATGATCTGGTTTATTTGTGCAGCCCGGTGGATCGCGCAGCGCCGCTCGAATCACAAACCTGCGCGACCCCCTGTGTTTTATTTAAAAACAATTTATTTAAAATGTCAGGACTGTTTAATATTGTATCCGCCTTGTCATGCCTGGATTGTACGTGCACATCCCAGCGGGGTAAAATGTAATTTGATGGTCGGCGCGGTTTATTTCTGTCAGAGACCCCAGTGGGTCGCGCAGGTTTGTGATTCGAGCAGCGCTGCTCAAGTTTGTCCGACGTTAAACCGTTATTGTTCCACTATGGTTCCACTTTTTCTCCCGGCCCCCAACTGATGTTATTTTAAATTTACTTGTATTAATTATCCATTTATTTGTGTGTGATTGTTTAGTTTTGAGAGTATGCTCTTCATTATCAATAAAGAAAAGCATGAATTAGAATCTGTAATTTCCTATTATTTTCCACTAATTCCCTCCCGTTCATTGCGCCCCACCTGTCATGTCTGTATTCCCCACTAGTGTATTCCCCACACTTTGAGAACCACTGAGTTAATGTGTAATAATGCTAAATTGTTATTGTTACTTATTGGGAATTTCACAAGAAAAACAATGGTGTGCTTGGTTTTAACGTAACTTTATTCTTTCATGGGTTTTTGTAGTCTCGTAGGGTGTCTTGCATTGAAATCTGCTGCAATGACCCGGTTACTGCGTTCACCAGACATCAGCACAATTTCTATCCGCTCCTCATGTGTTAACCTCTGCGACATGTCAATGGCTGTAAACAAAGAGAAACTTGTAAATAACTCATGAAAGAATAAAGTTACGTTAAAACCAAGCACACCATTGTTTTTCTTGTGAAATTCCCAATTAGTTTGATGTGTGACCCTCTTCCTATTGAAAAAAAATAAAATTTTGATCAAAAATGGCCGACTTCAAAATGGCCACCATGGTCGCGACCCATCTTGAGAATTTTCCCCCCTCACATATACTAATGTGCCACAAACAGGAAGTTAACATCACCAACCATTTCCATTTTATTAAGGTGTATCCATATAAATGGCCCACCTTGTCTACCACATTATCAATATACTGTATATTAATTTTAGCTTGTGTTCCGGCGTACCCTTCAATAGGTGCAAGGTGCTGTTGCTGGACTCATGTTATGTCCATTATCCAATGTCCAACTTCAAACCAACTTCACTCCTCTGGGGTACACAGACAGGTGATATTGATGCTTTCACAAATTGCCTCCATTCACTTTTTATCTTTATTTTATTTATTATTTATTATTTCTTTACATTTTACTACCTTCTTTGCAAGCAAAACGCTCTCATCCTCTCCCCGGGTCATTTCTTTTCGAAATAATTTCGATTAGATTGTGACAGATCTAGGGGCTTGAAAGTTATGATGGGAGCAGCCTGATTAGGATTACGTCATGCAGCCGAGTCACGTGTCTATAAGTTTTATCTATGTGCATAAAATAAGTTGCAAAAAACAACTGCCTCTGATTTTACCATTTCGCTTCTTCCCCATTTGAAACTACGAAAACCTGCCAAAACAACAACACCCACTATAACTTGCAGCCTACCTTGCGGCTCTCATTGTTGTAAACAAGCACGTCACACGCATTCCTATGAACAGTGTTAATTAATTTCGTAAATTAATCATCCCTAAAAGTTAGAGTCGGAAACTTCATAAACACTTTTTTGGGAATATTTTCAATCCGCTTTGTTTACGGTGCCTGAATGTCTAAATAACACCACTAGGGCGAACTCTTAAGCCGTGAACAATCCGGGTTTAGTCTAAATAGTTTAAATGTGTGTCTCAGTGATGTAAATCTTCATTAACAGAAGGTGCTGGAGATGCTTAAGGTGCTGCACCCTGATCAGTAAAATAAGGGTGGTTAAATGACAAGCCTTACTTGTAAAGATGTTTTATGTTTTAGATGACATGTTCCAGTGGTGTATTTTCAACAGAGGTGCTGATTTCATATAGAGACAGGATGTGTTGCAAGCATGCGTGACACAGAAGCTCAGTTTCCTTTGCTGTCACTGAGCAGCCACGGGTGTTCGACTTCAGCAGCAGAAGCAGCAGCAACTCCTGTGCATGCACCATGAGGACTGTTTTACTCGGAATATTTTTTCTCTTAAAAGAAGCCGTTTGCACGGCAGAGTACAACTTTCCCGGTGTGATCAGACACATGGCTGTGGGGAACGGTAAGCTGTTTGTTGTTACCGACTCTAGGCTGCACCAAATGCGGCACAGTCTCTCAGAGGAGAAGTTCAGAGAGATCTCAAACAGCTCGCACCCGAACGCACTTAGCACCCTGTTACCCTTCGAGGCGAATAGAACCCTGATAATCTGTGGGACCGCGGAGTGTGGCTACTGCGAGGTGCTGGATATAAACGACATTACCCAAACTATCTACCGGGAGATTAATATACCAATTGTACCACGTGTAAACGAATCATATATCGCGTTCCTTGTTAATTATTCTGCAGTCAATGGCACCTACATACTGGTAGGGAGGGAGAAGGAGAAGAAGAAACAGGAGGATGGGTGTATAATTGATGGCGGTGTGACATTGCGCAACACTCTCCAAACTCAGCCTGGTGACATTTTCTCTAAAACAGGCAGTGTTGATAATGCCGACATCAAAGTTCCTCCACATGTTCACTGGGTCGACGGTTTCCAGGCATCGTCACAGTCATACCTTTTCGCCAACAAGATTTTTGAAAGCAAAGTAAATGTGTTTTTCTTGAAGCTGGAAAACAAGAAGGAAAAAACAGCCATGATGAAATCTCTGAAAGTTGCAGCTTTACTCTGCTGTGAGGACAAACCTCGCCACAAACTTGTCTCCTCTGGCTTTATCTCGTCTGAGACCTCTGTTTTATGGATAGGAATATTCACTGCAGAAGATCCACACCACCCTGAGAACACTGCGCTGGCTATTTACAACATTACTGCAATCCAAACAGAGAGTCCTTCAGATTCGAAAGATATTCCATGGGACACTCAGGTTTGCAACACTTAGAAAGTTGTCCTAAACTGTTTAAAGCATGCTGACATAGACCTGTTTATAATTTAAAATTTACAGTGGTGTGAAAAACTATTTGCCCCCCTCCTGATTTCTTATTCTTTTGCATGTTTGTCACACAAAATGTTTCTGATCATCAAACACATTTAACTATTAGTCAAAGATAACACAAGTAAACACAAAATGCAGTTTTTAAATGAGGGGTTTTATTATTTAGGGAGAAAAAAAATCCAAACCTAAATGGCCCTGTGTGAAAAAGTAATTGCCCCCTGAACCTAATAACTGGTTGGGCCACCCTTAGCAGCAATAACTGCAATCAAGCGTTTGCGATAACTTGCAACGAGTCTTTTACAGCGCTCTGGAGGAATTTTGGCCCACTCATCTTTGCAGAATTGTTGTAATTCAGCTTTATTTGAGGGTTTTCTAGCATGAACCACCTTTTTAAGGTCATGCCACAACATCTCAATAGGATTCAGGTCAGGACTTTGACTCGGCCACTCCAAAGTCTTCATTTTGTTTTTCTTCAGCCATTCAGAGGTGGATTTGCTGGTGTGTTTTGGGTCATTGTCCTGCTGCAGCACCCAAGATCGCTTCAGCTTGAGTTGACGAACAGATGGCCGGACATTCTCCTTCAGGATTTTTTGGTAGACAGTAGAATTCATGGTTCCTTCTATCACAGCAAGCCTTCCAGGTCCTGAAGCAGCAAAATAACCCCAGACCATCACACTACCACCACCATATTTTACTGTTGGTATGATGTTCTTTTTCTGAAATGCTGTGTTACTTTTACGCCAGATGTAACGGGACACGCACCTTCCAAAAATTCAACTTTTTTCTCGTCGGTCCACAAGGTATTTTCCCAAAAGTCTTGGCAATCATTGA
Organism: Channallabes apus; assembly: GCA_030522415.1. Lineage (NCBI taxonomy): Eukaryota > Metazoa > Chordata > Actinopteri > Siluriformes > Clariidae > Channallabes > Channallabes apus. Next base: position 42,250,236 of record CM060107.1, on the reverse strand, counting down.
GATGTTTTTTAGCAAAATTGAGACGAGCCTTAGTGTTCTTTTTGCTTAAAAGTGGTTTGCGCCTTGGAAATCTGCCATGCAGGCCGTTTTTGCCCAGTCTCTTTCTCATGGTGGAGTCGTGAACACTGACCTTAATTGAGGCAAGTGAGGCCTGCAGTTCTTTAGATGTTGTCCTGGGGTCTTTTGTGGCCTCTCGGATGAGTCGTCTCTGTGCTCTTGGGGTAATTTTGGTCGGCCGGCCACTCCTGGGAAGGTTCACCACTGTTCCATGTTTTTGCCATTTGTGGATAATGGCTCTCACTGTGGTTCGCTGGAGTCCCAAAGCTTTAGAAATGGCTTTATAACCTTTACCAGACTGATGGATCTCAATTACTTTTGTTCTCATTTGTTCCTGAATTTCTTTGGATCTTGGCATGATGTCTAGCTTTTGAGGTGCTTTTGGTCTACTTCTCTGTGTCAGGTAGCTCCTATTTAAGTGATTTCTTGATTGAAACAGATGTGGCAGTAATCAGGCCTGGCGGTGACTACAGAAATTGAACTCAGGTGTGATAAACCACAGTTAAGTTATTTTTTAACAAGGGGGGCAATCACTTTTTCACACAGGACCATGTAGATTTGGAGTTTTTTTTCTCCCATAATAACGTAAACCTTCAGTTAAAAACTGCATTTTGTGTTCAATTATGTTATCTTTGACTAATAGTTAACGGTTTTTGATGAGCAGAAACATTTAAGTGTGACAAACATGCAAAAGAATAAGAAATCAGGAAGGGGGCAAATAGTTTTTCACACCACTGTATGTAAGCAATAACTTACATAATGTAATGTAGATTATGTAATGTTGTTATTACAACTGTTTGTCTGGTTTCTGTAATACAAGATGACAGCAAAACCATTGGCTGTGGTATTTAAACACAATTCAATGACATCTGTGGCAGCAAAAAGAAAAGGGTCGTGGACTGGGATATACATTGGAACTGCCAATGGGCAATTGATAAAGGTCTGATTCTCTCTCTCTCTCTCTCTCTCTCTCTCTCTCTCTCTCTCGCTCTCTCTCACTCTATCTTTCTCTGTTTCATACAACACTAGACCATTTTTGCACAAGCAAATAAATGATTGGAGACCATGATAAATAAATAAATAAATAAATACATTTTAGCAAAAGTACAGAGAGAAAACAGCAAATTTTTCTTAGTTTTTTAAAATTATCAGTAGCAATTATTTTATAGTTTGCATATGCTTACATCTGTCTAGTATGTGATGTACACACTTTCCTGTCCAAACTGGTGACATGCAAATAAAATTTTATAGTGACTTCCAAAAATTCCCATAATGATTCCAAACATTCTTTTATATGTGATATTACAGTTTGTGCTGGACACAGATTACAAATCTGGCTGTCCCAAAGTACTGTACAGAGCTGATGATGACAGGATGGTGTTTCCCAAAATTCTCTTTGACCCAGTGGATCATAATTATATCTATATAGCTTTGAGAAATCAGGTGAGTTGAAACTGATCAGAATTGTGCATGAATTTGTAGAATGAAACCAGAACAGGTCATTCATTCTATTAAATATCTTTTACACACATTGATGGATATATAAATTACAAATGAAGTCGATTTAACAATCTGTCCAATGTTCAATACAAAAGTTAACACCTAATACCAATAAAACCCATAATAGAAATTTAAGCTGTGTGTTAGTTTGTGTGTGCGTTTATGCGTGCGTGCATGCGTGTGTGTGTGCTCCTGTTTTGTAGATTAAACGTGTTGCAGTGGCTGAATGTGGTATGTATAGCACTATGACAGCCTGCATTGGCAGCATGGACCCTTTCTGTGGCTGGTGCGGAAACACAAACAAGTAACTTTCTCACCTAATCTCTCCCTATATAAACATTTATGTTCGTTGTTCAGTTTTTTAAAAAGCTTTTTTCAGTTAGCTTGTTCTCAGACTGGATCATGTGCTTTTGTCACCACCCTGCTGCAGCGTAACATACTGTGGTAAAAGCACATATCACGGAAAAAAATGAAATGGTCATAATTACGGACACCTGCACTGACATATGCACTTACTCAATCATTCAGTCAAATGGCAGTGGTGTGAAGAACAAAATATTGAGTCTTCTCTGTGTTGGTACTGTAAGAGAGGTCATGGGAAACAACTGTGGTAAACAGGGAAGCATCTCAGCATGCACAAAACATCAGACATTATGGGTTGCAAAAGTTTGAGGTTATCATGAGCACAGATGCTTAGTTTAGTATTTAGAAATCACCCGGTCCTTTCCAGACTTTTCCATGTGTTAGGATTCGGTGAATCTGTGTCCAAGATAACCTCATATTCTTGTTGCACATAGTAACCTGCAGGCATCACAGATGAACAGGTTGTGCAGAATGTTGGTGAAAAAGTCGGCACATATTGTCTGTTGTTTTTACTGAGGAAAATCAATAATTTCCATAATGTATAGCATAAATTCTGTGCAATATAAGATCTAATCACTCATCAGCAATAAACACAATGAGGCAGTAACAAAAACTGGCAAAACAATTACAGTATATCGGACACTGTTGTTTACTCATACTGTAAGTGTGTTGTAGATTTTCTTATCTATATCCTGGTAATTATTTTTTAATTAGCAGAAGAGTTCTCACCAGCATGGAGCCACATAATGCAGCCGTAGTAACCAAGTGACCAAACAGTGAAAAAGAGGCTTTTTAATGTTGGATTGAGAGTTAAGATATGTGAAATATGAGAGAAAGATTCTGGGCAGAATGACCCACTACTTGATTATAAATTGTAGTGTTTCATATTTGTCTATTTAAATTTTCCCCTTACTTTTGTTTATTCTAGATGCTCTATGCAGGAGCAGTGTCCAGGGACACCTTGGATATCCATTTCTCAAGATTCTTTAAAAAAAAAGCTGATGTCCTTTCAGGTGGCTTATAGAAAGGTAAATGGTATTATTATAATATAATATTATAGCCACTAGAAAGGTAAATGTTATTGAAATATAAAAATAGTTTATGTTTGGGGAGATGCACATTGTTTATCCTTCTGCTTCTCTTCTTCTTCCTTTTTTTATTTTATTGATTGTTGATCTTTCTTAGATAAATCTGAATCTACAGTTACACCTGAATCCTACAGAAAGACTTCACTTAGCATGTACATTTAAGGCAGGGGGTGTGGATCTGTGTAATGGCTCTTGCTCAGTTACACATGGTCCCAAATGCTCCTGCAGTTTCCCTGAAAAGCACCTGTCTTTTGATGGTCAGTTTTTTCACAGTATTTTTCAGATTGATGTAATTCATACTCCATTGTATATGCTTAGAAAATAAATTATAATTATTGTTTAGAATAAATCAATTTTGGTTAACAATAGATAACTTTGTTTCACTTCCTCAGGCCTCAAAGTTACAGTAACTGTCACTGTCAGTAATCAGACCCTCACAGAGAACCTGACACTGAGGAGCTGCCCAAACATCACTCAGTAAAAAGATCCCTCATTTAAACCTTAGTAACCAAGAATCTATCACTACAGGTTGTCAAAAAGTCTCCATACATAGGGGCAATTAATACTTTTTAACAAACTGTAACTTTATTTCTAAAACCTACTCTACGTAATTGCAATCACACACACACACACACACACACACACACACACACACACACACACACACACACACTGGGTGCTGTTTCCCACTCATGATGAACTTGTGATCACACATCTGGTCTTATGCTTGTCATTACCCCTTGAATGCATACCTTTAATTATCTTGCTGTGATGCCATGAAATATAAAAATGATTTTAATACCTAAAATACATTACAATTGCATATTACTACTACTACTAGTTCTACTGCTCCTTCTACCACCACAAATAATAATAATAATACATTTTGGAAGAAATTTTAAAAAGATTACAATATTTTGGCACATTATGTACAACAGGCATTGTCGGGAAGTCAGGAAGATTTTTTTTTTGGTTTGGTTATCTCAAAAAATGCTTTCCAGGATAAGAATATGCATAAACCCCTTAATTGCAAAGGTCTATGCATAAAACAAGTTCAGACTTGATAAAATCTACTTAAAATGTGCAGACTGATTTACTGACTAGGTAAATTGAGGATTTTAGCTTTCAACTGCTCAAAGTAGCTTGTGATTTTGCCTTAATTAGTAGGTATTTTAGCCTAAAGTGGATGTGTCATAGTAAATTAATTTATTTTGCAGCAGCAATGCATGTACTAAAACTAGAAGTATTATATGCTTTGATAAAACAAGGATAATGTTTAAAAAAAAAATTCATGCTCATGCTTGTAGCCTATCAAAAACATTTATATTAAAACTGTTATTCTGAAGGTATCTGGCTATTCATTTGTTAGGCCGTCCTACCAGACTGTATGAAACGTACAACAATTAGTGCCTGAAACTGAGCTTCCCCTAACAGCAGTCATTTTCTGATAATTGATAAATATAACTGTTGTTAAGTTGTGTGCCCACTAATAGTTTGTGGAAATAATAAAAAAAAATGTATATACAGTAGTTAGATCACACTACTGCCCTGTATGATAGTCTTGATCAGGCCATCAGTCAGGTGTCTGATTTAGTATAATGTGTATTTTTCCATTTAGGTGTGCAGTCTGTGTTTCAGCTGGATGTGATTGGCAGAGCCAGAAATGCAGCTGGGCTCCTGACAATGCACCCACCAGACAAAAACAGGTGAGTCTATGGAATGTTCTTAGCTACATACAGCATGCAATTGAGACATGACACACACTAATTTTTAGATTACTTTTGGTTACTTTAGGTGAAATATATATGCTTTTTCAGGCTGTTCAAGATTTTCTCACTTTTGAGAAAACAAAAACACATTTTGATTATTATTCCTGCAACTGTCTAACTGACAGAAAACTAGCACAATTTAATCTTTTATTTTATTTAAGATACTATTTATTCTTAGTCTTATTATTTTATTACTGTTATTTTAATTTTTATTCTTTCATCATAGTCGCAAGACTCACTCGGGTCATTGTCTGTTCAATGATAGTTATCACTTATGCCTATATTTTGTAATGTCTTCACTATCTGTTTGTATCTATCATGTGTTAGTTGCTTTTCTTTGTGTGTACTGAGAAAATGCACTGTCTTTTCTCATTTCCTGTTTTTTATGTTTCCTTAAATGTAGGTACTTATATTTAGTGCTCTCATTTATTGCTGTTTTTTTTTTCTTGTTAGTTTTAAAACCTTAAAAGTTAAAACTTTTTTGGTCCTTATAAAAGATCTAAAAATATTTATCTCAAATTAAACAGAAACAAATTATTAATGCCTGAAAAAAATTCACATGAATGCACAAGCACATCACATGGTTGTTTCTAATTTACAATTTGGTCCTGATTTTATTGTTAACCAATTTAAATGTGATTCTGACCAAAGACTTCAGCCCACTTTAACGAATGATATCAGCTCAATTAAGCAGCGGTCTGAAATTCAAAGTCACTGTTGGATACATTTTTGTTTTGGTTGTAAAAGACCCTCAACTACTTCTGCAATGCCAGAATTAAAGGCTTAAATTTGACATATCTAATGGCTTTACACCCAAAGGATACTTGAGGAGAGGGATGATAAAGGAGGAGAGTTATTGATTATTTGAACTGAACAATGACTTAAAGTGATATAAAATAATCTCACTACTCCTTTAAACCATCACCATGTTTTGTTTGTAAAATAAGTAAATAGCAACCAAAACACCATATTATTTCATTTATTTTACAATTAAAAATAGTTAACTATACTATACTGTGAGCTAAAATCATCTATATATCATCTATATATCCCACACATATCATGTCCTACTGTAGGTGTTTCTATTAATCTCTCTCTAATAAATAATACATTTTAAATCTCTCTGCTGAATATTGGAGCCACTCATACACATTATTTTAAACCAGATTTGCAGTGTATATGTGCCATTTGCAGTAAACTCTATCAATGTAATGATATATTTGCAACACAGTCTGTAAGATATTTATTTCAATGCTGTACATAAATTTTCATGTTTCCCATTGATATACAATATCATCCTGTCCTGTCATATGTTTTGGGATTAATATCTGAGTATTTCTAAATAAGTATTTTAAGAATTATATATTTACATTTACAGTTGGTTTGAGCTATTTCCAATTAAATAATTTAATTTGTTTCTTCTTCTTCTTCGTCATTCTTTCAGTTAATCATGACAAATTATTTTAGCAATGTCTTTTTTTAGGAAATCATTTAACATTAAAAGTTTAGTATAAGACATTAGAGGTATAGTAAGTATTAGTAATGAAAATCATTATCCACTCTCCATACCCTTTGCAGGATAAATGCAGTGAGCCCTCTGAATTAAGCAACATGGTGAGTGATATATGGAACTGATTACACAACTTTAGCGGAAATATGATTTCTGTTGGTAAGGGGGGAAGTCAAGAGATGTGAAAGAGGAATTGAGTTTTGTTCATCTGACCTTTTAAAAAAATGATTCTACTTTCACAAGGCATTTGTTCTTTTGGGAAGGAGCTTAGTATCCTGATTATTATTTGATATTGATTAGAATGGGATTTTGGGTCAGTGAAAACACTGTCCATTCATATATTGAACCATCCCAACACTGAAATTTCACACATTTTGTGTTACTATACATTTCTTTTGGTAGGCGACTTATAGTTTTCCCTTTTTTTATATCAACTGTTGGAAGACAATTGATGGAAGACAGTATACAGTACTATATATGTACTGTATATGTATATATATATATATATATATATATATATATATATATATATATATATACAGTGGTGTGAAAAACTATTTGCCCCTTCCTGATTTCTTATTCTTTTGCATGTTTGTCACACTTAAATGTTTCTGCTCATCAAAAACCGTTAACTATTAGTCAAACATAACATAATTGAACACAAAATGCAGTTTTTAAATGAAGGTTTACGTTATTAAGGGAGAAAAAAACCCTCAAATCTACATGGCGCTGTGTGAAAAAGTGATTGCCCCCCTTGTTAAAAAATAACTTAACTGTGGTTTATCACACCTGAGTTCAATTTCTGTAGTCACCCCCAGGCCTGATTACTGCCACACCTGTTTCAATCAAGAAATCACTTAAATAGGAGCTACCTGACACAGAGAAGTAGACCAAAAGCACCTCAAAAGCTGGACATCATGCCAAGATCCAAAGAAATTCAGGAACAAATGAGAACAAAAGTAATTGAGATCTATCAGTCTGGTAAAGGTTATAAAGCCATTTCTAAAGCTTTGGGACTCCAGCGAACCACAGTGAGAGCCATTATCCACAAATGGCAAAAACATGGAACAGTGGTGAACCTTCCCAGGAGTGGCCGGCCGACCAAAATTACCCCAAGAGCGCAGAGACGACTCATCCGAGAGGCCGCAAAAGACCCCAGGACAACATCTAAAGAACTGCAGGCCTCACTTGCCTCAATTAAGGTCAGTGTTCACGACTCCACCATAAGAAAGAGACTGGGCAAAAACGGCCTGCATGGCAGATTTCCAAGGTGCAAACCACTTTTAAGCAAAAAGAACATTAAGGCTCGTCTCAATTTTGCTAAAAAACATCTCAATGATTGCCAAGACTTTTGGGAAAATATCTTGTGGACCGACGAGACAAAAGTTTAACTTTTTGGAAGGTGCGTGTCCCGTTACATCTGGTGTAAAAGTAACACAGCATTTCAGAAAAAGAACATCATACCAACAGTAAAATATGGTGGTGGTAGTGTGATGGTCTGGGGTTGTTTTGCTGCTTCAGGACCTGGAAGGCTTGCTGTGATAGATGGAACCATGAATTCTACTGTCTACCAAAAAATCCTGAAGGAGAATGTCCGGCCATCTGTTCGTCAACTCAAGCTGAAGCGATCTTGGGGGCTGCAGCAGGACAATGACCCAAAACACAGCAGCAAATCCACCTCTGAATGGCTGAAGAAAAACAAAATGAAGACTTTGGAGTGGCCTAGTCAAAGTCCTGACCTGAATCCTATTGAGATGTTGTGGCATGACCTTAAAAAGGCGGTTCATGCTAGAAAACCCTCAAATAAAGCTGAATTACAACAATTCTGCAAAGATGAGTGGGCCAAAATTCCTCCAGAGCGCTGTAAAAGACTCGTTGCAAGTTATCGCAAACGCTTGATTGCAGTTATTGCTGCTAAGGGTGGCCCAACCAGTTATTAGGTTCAGGGGGCAATTACTTTTTCACACAGGGCCATGTAGGTTTGGATTTTTTTTCTCCCTAAATAATAAAACCCCTCATTTAAAAACTGCATTTTGTGTTTACTTGTGTTATCTTTGACTAATAGTTAAATGTGTTTGATGATCAGAAACATTTTGTGTGACAAACATGCAAAAGAATAAGAAATCAGGAGGGGGGCAAATAGTTTTTCACACCACTGTATATATGTTTAGTACATACTAAACAGTACAGTGGGGCAAAAAGTATTTAGTCAGCCACCAATTGTGCAAGTTCTCCCACTTCAAAAGATGAGAGAGGCCTGTAATTTTCATCATAGGTATACCTCAACTATGAGAGACAAAATAAGACAATAAATCCAGAAAATCACACTGTAGGATTTGTAATGAATTATTTGTTAAATTCCTTGGTAAAATAAGTATTCGGTCACCTACAAACAAGCAAGATTTCTGTCTGTCACAGACCTGTAACTTCATAAAGAGGCTTCTCTGTCCTCCACTTGTTACATGTATTAATGACATCTGTTTGAACTTGTTATCAGTATAAAAGACTCCTGTCCACAACCTCAAACAGTCACACTCCAAACTCCACTATGGCCATGACCAAAGAGCTGTCAAAGGACACCAGAAGCAAAATTGTAGACCTGCACCAGGCTGGAAAGACTGAATCAATAGCAATAGCAATTGACCCTGGGGGGTCAAAAATATCACTAGAACAGTGAGCAAAAATCCCAGAACCACACGGAGGGACCTAGTGAATGACTTGCAGAGAGCTTGGACCAAAGTAACAAAGGCTACCATCAGTAACACACTGCGCCTCCAGGGACTCAAATCCTGCAGTGCCAGACATGACCCCCTGCTCAAGCCAGTATGTGTCCAGGGCTGTCTGAAGTTTGCTAGAGAGCATTTGGATGATCCAGAAGAGGATTGGGAAAATGTCATATGGCCAGATGAAACATTCGTGTTTGGAGGAGAAAGAATGCTGAGTTGCATCCAAAGAACACCATTCCTACTGTGAAGCATGGGGGTGGAAACATCATGCTTTGGGGCTGTTTTTCTGCAAAGGGACCAGGACGACTGATCCATGTAAAGGAAAGAATGAATGGGGCCATGTATCGTGAGATTTTGAGTGAAAACTTCCTTCCATCAGCAAGGGCATTGAAGATGAAACGTGGCTGGATCTTACAGGATGACAATGATCCCAAACACACCACCCGGGCAGTGAAGGAGTGGCTTCGTAAGAAGCATTTCAAGGTCCTGGAGTGGCCTAGCCAGTCTCCAGCAACAGCCCCAAAACATCTCTGCTCTAGAGGAGATCTGCATGGAGGAATGGGCCAAAATACCAGTAATAAAAAAAATACCAGTGTGTGAAAACCTTGTGAAGACTTACAGAAAATGTTTGACAACAAAGGGTATATGTCTTATTTTGTCTGTCATAGTTGAGGTATACCTATGATGAAAATTACAGGCCTCTCTCGTCTTTTTAAGTGGAAAATTGGTGACTAAATACTTTATTGCCCCACTGTATCAGGGCCACCATTATGAGTGTCTCAGATAATAGCTTTAAACCTGTCATGCAAGAAAAAACCCTGCCTTGTGCCCAGAGTCTCCTGGGATAGGCTCCAGGTCCCCGCGACCCTAAATACAGGGATAAAGTGGTATAGAAGATGAATGAATGAATGAATGCAAGAAAAAAACCTTACTCAAAGACTGATATGAAAAAGCCACAGGAAAAGTTTGCGATCAGCATAGTAGAAGAATGTTCTTTGGTTAGACAAAACAAAATTTTAAGCCGTAATGAATAAATGCTCTGTATTGAGGATAACGGGTGAAGGGTTTAATCTGAAGAACACCATCTGAACCTAGTGGTGATAAAAGAAGCAGTATCATGTTGTGGGGCCATTGGCTTCTTCTTTGTCTTTCGGCTGTTCCCTTTCAGGGGTCGCCACAGCGTATCATCTGCGTCCATCTAACCCTATACTCTGCATCCTCTTCTCTCACACCAACTAACTCCATGTCCTCTCTCATTACATCCATAAATCTCCTCTTTGGTCTTCCTCTAGACCTCCTGTCTGGCAGTTCCAACCTCAGCATCCTCCTACCGATATATTAACCATCTCTCCTCTGAACATGTCCAAACCAATTCAATCTGGCCTCTCTGACTTCATCTCCAAAACATCTAACATGGGTTATCCTTCTGATGAACTCAGTCTTCATCCTATCCATCCTTGTCACTCCCAAAGATAACCTCAACATCTTCAGCTCTGCTACCTCCAGCTCTGCCTCCTGTCTTTTCTTCAGTACCACTATCTCTAAGCCATAGAGCGTAGAGCATCGCTGGTCTCACCACTGTCCTGTATACCTTTCCTTTCATTCTCACTGATACTCTTTTATCGTACAACACACCTGACACTTTTCTCAACCCATTCCAACCTGTCTGTACCCGTTTCTTCACCTCCTTTCCACACTCTCCGTTGCTCTGGACCGTTGATCCTAAGTGCTTAAAGTCCTGCAACTTCTTAACCTCTGCTCCCTGTAGCCTCACAATTCCCCTTGGGTCCCTCTCATTCACACACATGTATTCTGTCTTGCTGCGGCTAACCTTCATTCTATTGCTTTCCAGAGCATACTCTCCAAATTTTCCTCCACCTGTTCCCTGCTCTCGTTTCAAAGCACAATGTCATCTGAAAACATCACTGTCCATGAAGACTCCTGTCTAACCTCATCTGTCATCTTGTCCATAGCAAACGAGAAGGGGCTCAGAGCCGATCCTTGATGCAGACCCACCTCCACCTTGAACTCTTTTGTCACACCTACAGCACATCTCACCACTGTCTTACAGCTCTCATACATTTCCTGCACCACTCTAACATACTTCTCTGCCACTCCAGACATCCTGAAACAACACCACAGCTCCTCTCTCGGCACCCTGTTGTACGCTTTCTCTAAATCTACAAGGACACAATACAACTCTTTATTACCTTCTCTGTACTGTACTCCACCAGCATCCTCAAAGCAAATACTGCATCTGATGTACTCGTTCTAGGCATGAAGCTGCTTATTGCTGCTTACAAATGCTCACCTCTGCCCTTAACCTAGCTTCCAATACTCTTTCCCACAGCTTCACTGTATGACTCATTAGCTTTATGCCTCTGTAATTGCCACAGCTCTGCACATCTGCCTTGTTCTTAAAAAGCAGCACCAAATCTCCTCCATTCCTCTGGAATCCTCCCACACTCCCAGATCTTGTTAAACAAACTAGTCAGAAACTTGTACTGCCACCTCTCCTAAGCACTTCCACACCTCCACAGGTATGTCATCAGTATGTCATCAAAATACTAAGAAAACCTTTATAGTTGAAACAGAATGGTTTCAAGACAGCAAAGTATTGGAGTGACCATCACAAAGTCTTGATTTGAAGCCCAGAGAAAATTTGTATGCTAAACTGGGAGAGCATATCTGAGAAAGGAGGCTCACAAGTTATATAAGTTCTGTCAAGGCCAAAGTAATTATTTACTTTCAGTTGCTTGTGAAAAGTAAAGTTTAATTTACTTTAACTTTTGACCAATGAAAATCCAATATAAGTTCTAATAAATTTTTCTTAATTTTCCTAATGTTTTTTGTCTTTATTAGCCAGAGATTCTGTCTCTGCAGCCTAGTGAAGTCTCCTTCCATGGCACAAACAATGCTGTGATAACAGGGAAAAATTTGGATCTGGTTGTGAAAGTTCGCTTCAAAGGTTCTATGGCCTGCAGTTTTACGGAGTAACTACCTTATTTATTTATATTTTTATATAAATTACTATGTAGTATGTATTTGTTCATGTGTTTGTAAAAAGATTTGGTATGTTCTGTTAATCTACTCTTCCCAGGACACCAGTGTTGGAGCGCTCTAATGACACACTGCAGTTCCATATTCCCAGTGGGAACAAAGAAACTGTGAGGGTGTGTGTGGTGACAGAAGATGGACGTTGTCACAGCAATGCCAGTGTTACGTATGGCTCCCAGCCCATCTGCACTGGATTTCATCCTGGAGTCACCTGGTCCAGGTAGAACACAGATAAACACAATACATTATTTAACTTTTTAGAAAATTATATATATATATATATATATATATATATATATATATATATATATATACCGTTCAAAAGTTTTAGATCACTTTCTAACTCCATGATCGTTCCTGATTTTTATTTCTTTCTACATTGTAAAGTAATGCTGAAGGCGTCCAAAAAATGCATTAATCTCCTTTGAACACTTGATATTGAGATGTTTCTGCTACTTCTGCTCTGTAAAGACTTCATAACGCCTCTAATCTGAGGTGCTGTTAATTGGTCATTTTTCAGGCTGATAACTCTAAATGAACTTCTCGTCTGCAGCAGAGGTAGGTTTTGGTCTCGTCCTCCTGGGACGGCCTTCATGAGAGCCAGTTTCATTATGGTGCTTGACGGATTTTGCAAATGCACTTGACAATACTGTTCTTGCAAGAACTATTACAGAAAGGCTGACCTCTGTGTCTTAAAATAACAACTAACTGTTGTTTTTCTTGTTGTTACGTAATTATCTAATTCCATATGCGTTATTTTATAGTTTTGAAATCCCCAGTATTGTTGTAGAATGTAGAGAATAAATAACTAAACAAAAACAAAGAAATTTGCAAGTCATCTAAAACTTTTGAACAGTAGTGTATATATATGTATATCATTAGTTTTTTTTTATTATTATTATTATTATTATTATTATTATTATTATTATTATATTTATTTTTTTAAAAACTACGCCTCAATGTTGATGTCTAGAAACCAAAAAGTATGAAAACAATATTGTATTTTTGATGGGATTCTCATAATTAGAAATAATTAGGCTTATTAGTTTTTTTATTCATTCTTATGTACAAATGAAACCAGAAATACAGAAAAAAAAGGAAATTGACTTCATGAGCCAACAAGACAATAAAATAAAATAAAAACAAGAAAAAAAAATAAAATAAGAGTAAATAAAAATAAAAACAGGGTCACATGGCAGGGCAGAATCTTCTGGTGCTGTGATTCTGTGGCCTACATGGAGTTGAAGAAGTTAGTTATTTCCTGAAAGCACTACTGTTAGCATTGACCAATTCTACTTTAGTTTACAGTATAAATGTAACTGTGAACAGTGATTCTTACTTCATGTAGTTTAGCCTTTTTAGACTCCACTTTATTCTGTTATACTGCACTGATTGTCTGCAGATTCTACAGTATCTCTGCTGTCACTCTCCTATGACTGAAAAAAATATTGTTTCTCTATCAATCAGTGGTGAGAGGAAGATTCAAGTGTTGGGAAGCAATTTAGAATTTGTGGATGCAGTCAACATTCACACATCTTCCAAGAAGATCATTCTCAACTCAAGCAGCAAGGTATAAAACACACAATGAATACTGCAAATCAATGCCCTTATATCTAACATACAGGTAAACAGACGAAACAAGAAAGCTCAATGGAAGTAAGCAGGGAGCCAGAACTCTTAGGATTTATTTAAATTTATAAATATATAAAACATTTTAAATAATAATAATTATACCTATGGAAACATATTTAATTTTGATTATTTCGATTGAGCCTTATACCACATAGATTTGGTTGCAAATACTTTTTTTCTTATTACTAACTAACTTTTAAACATTAATAGTTATATAGTTTATTGTCAGAGTTCTGTGCAACTTCCTAAAAGTCTTCAAAACAGAGGAGTTTGTACCTTATAAATTTTCTTTATCTTTAAATTCAAAATCTTTAAATTAAGATTAAGGCATTGGACTACGGTTCGGAAGATCCCAGGTTCAAACCCCACAACCACCAAGTTGCCACTGTTGGGCCCTTGAGCAAGGCTCTTAACCCTCAACTGCTCAGATGTTGTAATGAGATAAAAACGTAAGTCGCTCTGGATAAGAGCGTCTGCCAAATGCCTAAATGTCAAAGAATAATGAAAACAGCATGAGGCAATGTATATAGTTGCTTTACAATTTAATTTTATATGTATAGTGCCTTAACAATAGACATTGTTGCAAAGAAGCTACAGTATACAGAAATAAGTAAATTAACTAAGTAATTTTTAACCTTCTCAAGACAAGTGTTACAAAGCGCTTATCAAAAATCAATCATGAATAAAAAACAATAAAAATACTGTTAAATAGTAAAACTAATCAAAAAGATATTATTAAAGCTAAAATTTAAAATGAATTAAGATTTAAAAAGGAATTGTATGAAACTAATACAGTATATCATCACATCAAAAATTAGTGCCCTCTTTTAATTCTCTGTGTTTTTGGATAAAAACTATAAAAATTGTCTGATCATTGCAGGTCTTAGTATTAGGCAAATAAAACCGTAGACAAACAACATATTAAATTTCTGATTATGTCATTACTTATTTAACAAAAATGAAGCCAAAAAAAAAAAATTACGTGGTCAATAGTATGAACCACCCCCCCAAACTATTTGTTTACTATTCTTCAAATTGTGGTGTAATGGATTTAACATGCTCAGTACGGCCTGTAGGGTGTGAGATATAACTCTTGTGTTTTATTTTTTGTATTTTTCTGAGCATTGCACGGTTTGACCTTGGGGTGAATTTGCTGAGACGTCCACTCCTGGAATTTTGAATGTTGAACTCCAAATTGTTTGGAAATTGTTTTATATCCCTTCCCAGATTCATGTGCAGCAGCAATTGCTTCTCGAACATGTCAGATGTCTTTACCTCTTGGCATTGCATTAATACACACCTGAATGCCCCAGACCATCAAACTGGCAAAGCATTTGCTTTTATAGAGGTCTGCACATCTGCTGATGATCAGTTAATCTAGTACTGATGATTAGCAGCATCTGGCTGCCACTTACCCTCTTAAATCCCGTGCAAGCAGTAAGGGTGTACTTACTGTAGTATTTCCCACATGTTGGTTTCTTTTTGGCTTCACTTTTATATAAGTAGTGGCACAGTGAAAAGCAGTTTTGAAAGCATAGTCACCTTTTTATTTTAAGCCTTGTGAGAGGAATTACTATTTCAATCCAGAGATCTCAGTGGGTTTACAAAGATGAAGAGGCTTGACGTCTCAGAGCATTGAAAGTCAGCATCAGAATCTTTAACTAAATTTGATAATTTATTTGAAGCCATTGCAGGGATGATAACGAGTTGTAGTAGTCAAATCAAGAAGAAACAAATACATAGATAACTATCTCAAATACAGTGGGTGATAGCACAGACCAAAATATTTAAAAAGGAAGAAGCAAGAATGAACCAGTGACTGAACCAGTTGCTTATTAACAGCCCGAAGGAAGTTAATACAATGTTAAATAATGAAGAACACCTCAGGACAAAATTTTAGATACTGATGAGAAAATATTCATAGCAACTGAAAAACATCTGTAGGAGGAAAAACACTCTAGAGCAGAAAAGTCTAGAATGAGTTTCCAACCCATTTACTAAATCTCTCAACAATGGTCTACTGTATCAAATGCATCACTGAGATCAGCATAACTAGCACTGAACATTCTCAGGATACTGTGTCTGACTAAGACATCAGCAATTTTTTTCACACTACCTTTTCTGAAATCTTTGCTACCAGAGGAAGTTGGTCTGTAATGTTGAAGCAAAAATGGGTCAGAATTGCACTTTTTCAAAAGCGATTGTACAACAGCCTGTTTAAAAAGAGCAGCAACACGAAAATATATCATGCAGGAGTTAACTATCAAGACCACATACTGACCATCAGAATCAAACACGTTTTAAAAAAGGAATGAGGGTACAGCATAAAGAACAAGAATATTTTTTCAGTCTGCTGACCACTTCAGACAAATCTTCAAAAATGTTGGAAGTGATGAATAAGGAATGGAGCAGAATGAAAATGTCAAGACCTGAAAAATAGGTCAAGAAATTGTTACAATGTATCACAGAAGAAACTTATTTATATACACTTGCAATCAGAAATATTCAACCCCTTAAGAGTTTTAAGGATTTATAAATAAAAATCTTTTGAAAGTGCAGGATTCTGCTTTGGATGGCTTCTTAATGAGTTTAGTGATACATTTTCTGTGTTGATTTTATGTATGATGTAGTATTTGTGTGTAAGTGTAGTATTTTGTTAAGATCGCCATGTCACAATTATTCAACCCCTATATAATATTGTTGTTTTTAAAGCTTTCTGACAGTTTTTTATGGCCTGAAGTGGAGCTAAAACATCATTAAGACTTTGGGAACTCTATAACGATCCTTCATTTGCTATAGCCGTGATGCATATATAAACCCCGACCATGAAGGTGTTCAAGGTGAGTTGCAATCATGGGAAAGACAAAAGAGCTTCCACAAAAGCTGAGAGAGGAGATTATTTCATCACATCTAAAGGGCCTTGGGTATAAGAAGACTTCCAAAACATTTAACATTCCAAGAGGCACCATTATGAGCATTATAAGGAAGTTTAAAACTTCTGGAACAGCTGCAAATCTGCCTGGCCTTGGAAGAAAGCTCACAATTTCATCAAGGACCCTTAGCAACTTAGTCAGGACAGCTAAGAAAAACCCCCATGTGACTGTAAGACAGCTACAGGATGACATGATGTAGGCTGGTACAAGTGCTTCAGTGGCAACTATAAGACGTGCACTGAATAATCAAGGACTTCATGGCCAGACCCCAAGACGCACTCCACTCTTTGACCTCAAGGAACATCAGGAGTCGACTAGAATATGCCAGGAGAAATTTGGATAAAACTACAGAGTTCTGGGAGACGGTTCTATGGACTGATGAAACCAAACTGGAAATTTTTGGACCAGCGGTATGTCTGGCGTGCAAAAGGTCAGCCTTATGACCAGAAGAATCCCATCCCCACGGTCAAACACGGAGGTGGGTCAGTAATGATGTGGGGCTGTTTTTCTGCGGCAGGAACTGGCAATCTTGATTGTGTACCTGGCATCATGGATTCCTAGAAATACCAGGTCATTTTGAAGAAGAACGTGATGCCTTCTGTTGACAAATTAAACCTTGGTGATCATCGGATCTTCCACCAAGTCAATGATCCCAAGCACACCTCCAAATCAACCAAAGCTTGGTTGGGGAAAAGATGCTGGAGTGTCCTGGAGTGGCCTTCTCAGTCACCAGATTTAAATCCAATTGAAAATCTCTGGTGGGGAGGCTTCCGGTTAGCAGCCACATGGAGTAGGACGTGTTGGTTAGGTGCTCCGACAGTTTCGAATTTCTTCACTCCCTTATTCGTCTTTAAATGTTAAATTAAAATCTTAGTTGACAATAACTTTGTACTCTACCCCACGGTTATATATTTTTTCATCTGCGATGGCTACCAGGAGTGTTAAAGCCGTGAAAAAGGACGACACTGCGACCCCTCTAACAGTCGAGGCTATCTCAGCGCTGTTAGAGCAACACCGTGATGCGTTAGCGGCTGAGTTTAAATCCTCGTTTAGTTTACTAGAAATTAAACTGGACCAGATTCAGGCCCAAGTAGCGGACCATGGACAGCGCTTACCGTCATTAGAACTCGCTACAGACGACCTGAGTCAGCGTGTGACGGAGCTGGAGAACATCTGCTCCGGACTTCGGGAAAACAACTCAAAGTTAACGGCCAAAGTTGTAGACTTAGAAGGCCGGAGCAGGAGACAAAACCTGCGTGTTCTGGGTCTCCCGGAAGGTTCTGAAGGTGGACTCCCTACCGAGTTCTTCTCCAAGTTTCTGTGCGAGGTGTTTGGGACTGAAACGCTGCCTTCCCCGCCGGAGATTGACCGAGCCCACCGAATACCTGCATCCAAACCCGCTTCAGGACAGAGACCTCGGCCCGTCATTCTCCGCGTGCACCGGTACCAGGTGAAAGACCTTCTGATTCGGGAGGCTCGGCGGAGAGGGAAGCTGGAATACCGCGGTCAGCAGCTCCGCATAGTGGAAGACTACGCTCCCGAAGTTTTAAACCAGCGAGCCGAGTATAGAGGAGTGATGTCGGAGTTATACAGCCGTGGACTTCGGCCTTCTCTGCTGTATCCAGCGCGGCTCCGGATCACTCTGTCTACCGGACAGAAGAAGTGGCTCCGCTCGGTAGAAGAGGCGCAGAAACACATAGACAGTCTGCCGAAAACTACGTAGTGCACTATATTATTATTATTATTATTTTAATACGTGATACTACAGTTCTCAGGAAAGTACCATTTTTAACTAAAAGTCTGGCCATGTTTACGTCTTTCCCGGTAAGAGTGTTGTGTTAAACTTGTGAAGGGGTTATTATTATTATTTTTATATTACTATTTTTTCTATTTTTAATCACGTGTGATTTACATGTTTGTATATTTAGAGTTACAATGTGACGTGGGGGGAGGGGTGGTGGTGGTGTGTTTTTCTCTCATTGAGAGATTTCAGTATTGGAGTGTGGAAATGTTTTATTTATATATTTAATTATTAGTTTCTGTAAGTTGTGTCGGAGCAGAAGATGGGGTGGTTAGCGGCAGGAGGATTTGTTGGGTGGAAGATGGAGGAATGGAAGAGCTTGCTGCTGTGTTTGTTAGCAGCTATCTTTGTTTGTTGGGGTGTAGTGGGGTGTGTGGGGGAGGGGTGTGGGGGGCAGGGGTGTGGGGGGGAGGGGTGGGGGATCTCCAAAGCCAGTATTGTGTTAGTTCTTTGTATACTGTGTATTTTTAACACGTTGTTCTGTGTTTTACACTTTAAGGCTGACGTCAGGCATCTTATTCATGTTTATCTACCTGCATTTTCTCTCAGGGAGAATGAATAGTTCTTTAAACTTTGTGAGCTGGAATGTTAAGGGTTTAAACCATCCGGTGAAGAGAAGGAAGGTGCTCTCACACCTTAAACAACTTAACACTGCAATCGCATTTTTACAAGAAACTCACATTCGCAGTTCTGATAATTCTCGCCTTATGTCACGTTGGGGTGGGCAGCACTACCACTCGACCTTTCAGGCCAAAGCTAGGGGTGTCTCGATTCTCATTAACCCAAACATCTCTTTTGAGCATCATAATGTTATTATGGATATACAAGGTCGTTATATCATTGTTTCAGGGAAGTTATTTAATACTAATGTAGTGTTGGCTAATCTATATGCCCCTAATTATGACGATGTCTCCTTCTTTGAACATTTTTTCTCTCTTCTACCTGATCTGAGCTCATACTCTCTCATATTAGGGGGAGACTTTAACTGCTGTTTAGATCCATCACTTGACAGGTCATCTCCCAATCCTATACCTCTGAGTAAATCCGCCACGCTACTTCAGTCCTATTTCTGCAGCTTTGGTATCTCTGACATATGGCGCTTCCTTAATCCAAAAAAGAGAGAATACTCCTTTTTCTCACATGTTCACCATACTTTCTCCAGAATTGATTATTTCTTTATAGATAATCAACTGATCCCAATGGTTACTTCTTGTGCTTATCAGAGCATTGTGATATCAGATCATGCTCCAGTGGTTATGTCTATAAAACTCCCCGATCTCCCTCAGGTTACTAAACATTGGCGCTTTAATTCATCGTTACTGATGGAGGACGATTTTGAAAAATTTATGGAAGACCAGATAGTTTTTTTCCTCACCACAAATGAAACACCTGAAGTGTCACGTTTAGTTATTTGGGATGCTCTGAAAGCCTACCTCAGGGGACAGATAATTTCATACACTGCAAATATGAAAAGGAAGGCATATAAAGAACGAAAAGATTTGACCAACCAAATTAAAGAAATTGACCAGCAGTATGCTCTATTTAAAAACCCCGATCTCTATAAAAAACGCGTAGAAGTGCAAACTAAGTTTGAACTTATTTCAACGCATGTAATTGAACGGCAATTATTAAAGAGTAGGAGCCAATTTTACATTCATGGTGACAAATCTGGGAAACTTTTAGCTAATCAGTTAAAAGGATTTAGAGCACAGCAACAAATTACGAAAATTCGGATGGAGGATGGTACCATCACTACGGACCATTCTAAAATTAATGATGCATTCAGGAATTTTTATTCTCGATTATATACTTCTGAGTTCCCAAAGGACCATAGTTCAGTTGAAAATTTCTTGACTCAACTAAATATCCCAACACTGTCCCCTGATTCTAGATTAAGATTAGAAGAGCCCATATCACAAGAGGAAATCAGTTCAGCTATCTCCTCATTGCAATCTGGTAAGTCCCCGGGTCCTGACGGGTTCCCTGCAGAGTTTTTTAAATCATTCTCCTCATACCTTGCACCACAACTAGCTTTGGTTCTATCTGAATCTTTCAAGCAAGGTAAGATGCCTGCGTCATTTAATGAGGCTCGCATCACCCTCATAGCAAAGAAGGATAAGGACCCAACAGAGTGCTCCTCATATAGACCAATCTCTCTTCTTAATGTGGATGTTAAAATCCTTGCTAAAGTCTTGGCTCGTAGACTAGAGAATGTTCTACCCTCAATTATATCTGAGGACCAGACCGGTTTTGTTAAAAATCGTTATTCTTACTTTAACATTCGACGCCTTATGGATATCTTGTACACACCATCAGAGGAGACCCCTGAGTGTGTCCTTTCTTTGGATGCTGAAAAGGCTTTTGATCGTGTGGAATGGGAGTATTTATTCAGGGCTTTAGAAAAATTCAATTTTGGTCCAAGTTTTATCACTTGGGTTAAATTATTATATTCAAGCCCTACTGCCTCAGTTCTGACAAATGCTCAACAGTCTCAACCATTCAGTCTTCAGCGGGGAACTCGTCAGGGGTGTCCCCTTAGCCCATTGCTCTTTAACCTCGCCATTGAGCCACTAGCAATTGCATTCCGAAGCTGTAGAAATATATCTGGGATTTGGAGGCAGGGAGAAGAACATAAAGTTTCCCTTTATGCGGATGATCTTCTACTTTTTTTATCGAATCCAGTCTCCTCTCTGCCACATGTGCTGTCATTGCTCAGGGAATTTAGCTATTTTTCAGGATATAAATTAAATTTGCACAAAAGTGAACTTTTTCTGCTAGATAACACAGCAGTAATAACTGGTATGCACAATTTTCCATTCAACATAGTGAAAAATCAGTTTACCTATCTTGGTATTACAATCACAAGGAAACATAAACACCTCTTTAAAGAAAATTTTTTTAGGTTGTTGAACCAAACAAGAAAGGACTTGGGACGATGGTCACCACTGTCCATGGCCCTGGTGGGCCGCATTAATGCCATTAAAATGAGTATTCTCCCTAAATTTTTATATCTCTTTCAGTCTGTACCTGTTTTTATTCCCAAATCTTACTTTGGCGCGTTAGACTCAATTATATCTTCTTACCTTTGGAAAGGTAAACATCCACGATTGAATAAGTCCCTACTTCAAAGATCTAAAAGAGACGGTGGCATGGCTCTACCTAATTTTCGTTTCTACTACTGGGCAGCAAACATTCGTTCTGTCATTTTTTGGTCATATTTTCATAACCAACCTAATCGGCCTGCCTGGGTGGAAATGGAGATAAAGTCTATCAAAAATCTCTCTGTCTCTGCACTCCTTGGATCTGCTCTCCCCATCCCCTCAATTAAATTAATCAATAACTCAGTAGTGGTGCATACCTTGAGAGTATGGGCTCAGTTCAGAAAGCACAGCGGTCTTCTGGGCTTTTCTCTGTCCAGTCCTATCGTCTCTAACCATCTCTTCCAACCTTCTTTACATGATTCAGTGTTTCAGGAATGGTACAATAAGGGCATCAAGCTTTGCAAGGACCTGTTCGTTGACCATAAGTTTGCATCATTTGAACAGCTTTCCGAAAGGTTTAACTTACCCAATTCTCACTTTTTCAGATATCTGCAAGTAAGACACTTCATTCGCTCTTTAATACCAAATTTCCCTGAGGCTCCTGCTGCAAACATTCTAGATAACCTCCTCTGTTTGTCTCCGCTGCGTAAAGGCCTAATATCCACTATTTATGGTGGATTGATGGCTTCGAGTCACACCCCTCTGTGTAAAATTAAAACTGCTTGGGAGAAGGATTTAAATTTGTCACTATCAGATGATACTTGGAATTCAATTCTTAAACTTATCAACTCAACCTCCTTATGTGCCCGCCACTCTTTATTACAGTTTAAGGTCGTACACAGGGCTCATTTCTCCAAACTTAAACTCTCCCGTTTCTACCCAGACATTGATCCTTGCTGTAATAAATGTAAAAGTGGAGAGGCGTCTCTTATCCATATGTACTGGACATGCCCGAATTTGGAAAAATTCTGGAGGGGTGTTTTTAAGACCCTGTCCTTCATATTGAATTGCAATCTTGAACCAGACCCTCTGATTGCTCTTTTTGGTGTCACTGGAGAAGAGGGTAAGAGTCTAAGTCCAGCCAAAAAGAGATTGTTATCTTTTGCGACACTCCTGGCCAGGCGTTCTCTTTTATTCAAGTGGAAGGATGCCACGTCACCCACTCACGCCCAGTGGCTCAGAGATATCATGTCCTGTCTGTCCCTGGAGAAGATTCACTACTCAATTCATTACTCAGACTTTAAATTTCAACAGGTGTGGGGGCCCTTCCTTCACTTTTTTCATATACATTTATAGTTTGATTCCTGTCTTATTTAATTACTTGTTTGTTTGTTTTCTTTCCCCTTTTTATTCCTCTTTATTTATTTATTTTTTGCACGTAGAACCAAAAAACTTCCAGCTCCATATTCTTTATTCTTTTTTCTTTTTTGGTTTCTCTCAATGCCTGGCGTTTAGCCTTTCATATCCTTGTAAAACTGGCTTGGAGTCGGGGAGGGACGGGGTGGGTGCTATAGGGTTTATAAGGGGATTATAAAACCTGTATTAAAATATTACATGTTTACCCTGTTTTATCCCTGTTAAAATCAATAAAAATATTGTTGAAAGAAAATCTCTGGTGGGATTTGAAGAAGGTAGTTGCAGCACGGAAGCCATCAAACATCACTGAGTTAGAGGCTTTTGCACGTGAAGAATGGGCAACGATTCCAATCGAGATGTGCAAGAAGCTTGTCAGCACTTATCGAAAACGCTTGTTAGAAGCTATAAAAACTAAAGGGCGCTCCACAAGGTACTGAAGCTGGGGGTTGAATAATACTGCACATGCTCATGTGTTACAAGATTTACAATTTTCATTTGAACATCAAAGTTAAGTCAACTTCTGTTGTCAAAATAACTCAAATATGTATCAATTAATATTGTTTGTTATTTCATATGTTTTTTTCCCATTTATTTTCATTATCTTTCATCAACATCACTATATTGTCTATTGAGGTGAGGGGGTTGAATATTTCTGATTGCAAGTGTAAATACAGTATAATAAAAACATTATGACATTGCAGCCTTAATCATCTAATTAGACTATATTAAAAGATCTTTCACATGTAAATAATTTACCTGGAGGTCAAACTTTCTGACAGATTAGTTATTAGTCATTTATCTATCCATGGTAGAATTCATAAGATTGATAAGGAGCAACATTGTCCCAAGATACACAGTGATAACTCAAATTCTCTACTTGCATGACCACATCATAATGAATCACTGCAGAGAGATGGTTTATTATGCAAGATCTAATAACCTGCTGGTTAATGATGGAAAACCCTATTTAAATGGCAGATAAAACAACACAGAGCTATGATCAGAAATGAAACACTCCTCAATGTGAGCAGAATCCACATTTAAACCAAAAGTAAAATACTCTAGAGTATTACTCTTAGGATTGAAGATCTTGAAAAAGATTAAAAGATTTTGTGAGATTAATGAAGCTTGAAAACTATTTGAAGTGTCATCAATATAAATATAAAAGTCACCAAGAATTAAAAAATTACACCGCTAAATGGTTGATGAAAGAAAGTCACCAGATTTATTTAAAAAGACAGTTTTTTACAGAGAATAAACTAAAATAATAATAATAATAATAATCATAATATTAGATATGCTGGCCTTGATAAGTCAAATGGAGAACAATTCAGTGATCACACTTCGAGTGGAAAAACATTTTAAAACCCAGAAGCAAGACTGAACTGTGGCCTGAACATCTTGGTGTACATTTTAATGAATAATCATGAGGACAGAACTGGGACTGCTTTTGCAAGGTTTCTATCACAAATTTTTTTTTTAATCCAGTTTTTACTCAATAAAGTGATAGTAGGTCATTTAGGTCATTTATCACTAAATATTTGTTTGTTATGGAACAGGCATTAAGCAATGCAATCTAAAGAGGAGACATGGTCCAGTCATTAACAGTCACTGGCATGTAAATGGTGGCAAGGTGATCATCTTATACTGAACAGCAGGGAAAATGGAAAATCAGAAATTTCCTGCTAAAGTGCAGAGAAAATCATCCTATGTTATAACCGGATCCACTAAGATGAAATTTAACAGAAACAGGTCGCGTCATTCACAAACATCTCGTCAAGTCCAGAGCTCTCTCAGCCTCATCTAAATACCGGCCCGTCTGCCTTGCTTCCTCCGCTGTTTGCATGAGATACGAAGGTGTAGGCCCACACCTGGTTCCCTTAACACAGACTTGAACAGAGGCATTGGGTAATCCCATACACCAACCCATTGACCTGAACCACTGTAGTCCAATATAGAGACCATGGTGTAAAACAGAGTTTGGTGGTCACACACAAAAGAAACTAAATCATCATTAACAGAAAAACAAAAAGAGCAACAAACAGAACAAAGCGGCAAAGCCAAGCACTTTAACCAGGTGTTCTGAACATATGACCTGGTCAATAGTCAAAAAATTATTTTTTTTTAAACTAGCTGCACCTAAACACAGCAGTTTCTATTTACATTATTGTCTTTTACATCCTTCTAGGGCTTTTGGTTTCACACTCTTAACCAGAAAGAGTTAAGAGATTTTGGGCCATTCAGTGTATCTCTTAGTGTGGTGAACTCAACGGTGGTCTGTGCAGGTAATCTCTCTTACCATTCAGACCCAGAATTCACCAGCTTCACTACCTCTAATGTGGACAATGAAGTGCAGGTCACCATACAGGTAGGAGGGGATTCCAGATTTAAATTTTAAATGCACGGATGTTCTTATAACACTAACACAAAACCTGGTCTTCTTTTTTTCAACCTTGATAGAAACAGATGCATAAATTATTTGTAATTGGAAAATCAATGAAAAAATTTTAATTCATGATAATCTCATAAATTCATAAAATATTATTATCCTACACATACCAAAGTATGTGTAAACTTGTAGAGAAAAAAATCTAATTAAGTTTTAACCTTAAACTAATGTAAACTATGACATGATATAATAATAATATTAATAATAATTATAATAATAATAATAATAAAAATAATAATAAAAGAAAGAAGAATTAATGAATGTATGACTTTCTTTTTGATATGCAAATTGTACTGCCAAGTTTAAATTAAATTATTTTCCTTATGTTTAAAGCATTAGCAGACACCCTCATCCAGCACTCACTTTTTATGTTTAATATAATACAGTTCTATGCAAAAGTCTTGAATCATACCTAATTTCTTCATATTAAATTGAATTAAATTGTGTAATTTAAATTCTTAAAAAACATAAATTTTATTATGACATATGGTTACAAAGGTAAAATATGAAAATTGGTTGTTTATTTTTATTTACTTGTCACTGTTACCTACTGAGGCGGCGCGGTGGTGTAGTGGTTAGCACTGTCGCCTTGCACCTCCAGGGTCTCGGTTCGATTCCGCGGCCAGGCTCGATTCCCGTCTCTGTGTGCATGGAGTTTGCATGTTCTCCCCGTGCTTGGTGGGTTTCCTCCGGGTACTCCGGTTTCCTCCCACAGTCCAAAGATATGCAGGTTAGGCTAATTGGCGTTCCTAAATTGCCCGTAGTGTGTGATTGGGTGTGTGTATGTGTGTGTGCCCTGCGATGGATTGGCACCCTGTCCAGGGTGTACCCCGCCTAGTGCCCAAAGTCTCCTGGGATAGGCTCCAGGTCCCCCGCGACCCTGAACACAGGATTAAGCGGTATAGAAAATGAATGAATGAATGAATGTTACCTACTGCAATAGTTTGGGCTGGGCATGCACTAAATTATTTGTTTTGTGTTTTGATCATTATGATGGAATATTAATATAATGTCGAAGGAATTATGTTGCTCCCTCACTCTTTATTTTTAGAAAAAGGAAGACAGATTAAATCTGAGCCAGGAAGAGATAACGGTGCGGGCCTTACAGGAAGAAAAGGAGTTCACGTGTAAAATAGAGAGCATTAAGCCCAGTGTTGTGATCTGTAAGATTTCAAGAGATAAGCATGGAGAAATCATGGTGGACTCACTCAAGGTATGCCTTTATTTTAACTGTTATGCAATCCTGCTTTTAATTTTGAAACCTTAAAAACACTGCTCAATAGTGATGTTTTGTTTTGCTCTGTTCTATTTTCTTTCCTTTTCTTTCTTTTCCTTTCTTTGTCTTTTATTTTCCCTGTAGATTGAGCTTGCCAATGTTACCCAAATTGTATTGATGAGAGAGAGCAGTATAAAGTATCTGTATACACTTGTTGCGTTAATCATTCTGCTGCTTCTTGGTGCTGTTGGTGAGTAAAACCAGCTTGTTATTTATATGTTTAATAATTTTTTTCATTATTTTTGGCAGCACTTAGGCTTAGTGGTTAGCACTGTCACCTCGAACACTCCAGGTTGTGGGTTTGATTCCCTCCTTGGGGTGTTTGTGTGGGTTTTCTTCATGCTTGGTGGGTTTCAACTGGGTACTCCGGTTTCTTTCCACAGTCCAAAGACATGCAGATTAGGCTAATTGGCATTCACAAGTTGCCCATAGTGTGTAATTGAGTGTGTGTGTGTGTGTGTGTGTGTGTGTGTGTGTGTGTGTGAGTGTGTGTGTGTGTGTGTGTGTGTGTGAGTGTGAGTGTGTGTGTATGTGTTCGTGCCCTACGATGGATTAGCACCTCATCCAGGGTGTACCAAGTCTCCTGGGGTAGGCTCCAGGCCCTCTGCAGGATAAAACGATATAGACGATTAGTGAGTGAGTGAGTACTTGGTCACTATTATGCTTAATATATCTTTCTTTGAGTAGCTGGAATATTCATCCATCGTAAGAGCCAGCGGCAGATGAATACACAAATGAATGAGCGTCTGGAAATGCTGGAGAATGAAATCAGAAATGAGATTAGACAAGGTAAATCACACTTATAACAAACACCCTTTATACTGATATATAACATATATATCTCCACATGGTGGCCAAAAGTACTGTGACAAAAATGAAAATTTATGACATGCTAATTTTTTTTAATAATAGCAAAATAATTTTTTATTTCATTCAGTGAAATTGCTATAAAATTGCTATAAAAATCAGTATTTGTTCCTTATTTCTTGGATAATCTGGGATCTGGCAGGGCATGGAGTCAAAAAGACATCTATTATGATTAGCTTGCTTAGTACTTGCCTAAGGTTCTTGATTCCTACTGCCTTCTTCACCATTGTCCAAAAATTTTCCTGTAGGTTTAGATTCTCTTAATACTTTTGGCCACCTCTGTAGTTTTTAGCTCCTTAAAACAATACTATTTATTTTCTGAAATATTTAGCAAATATTTTGTGGTAAAATATTTTTTATTTTACTACAACCTTAAAAGATTTTTTCTTTTTTGTTTTGTAAAAGCTTGATATAACTAGAAGTAAGCACTGGAAGGTTTCTTGACATGCTAAGCAACTAGTGAGATTTTAAGTTTTAGTTTAATGGTCTGTTAAAATCCTTAAAAATGAATTTTTAATTGAAAGTGCTGACTTTCTGTTTTATACAGGATTCGTGGATTTGCAGACAGAGAGTTCAGATCTGGTCGAAAATGTTGGCGCAATTCCTTACCTAGATTATAAACATTTTGCTTTAAAAATATTATTTCCTGAGGTTTGTGCAGCCTGATTTTCTAATGTGTCACTTAAATATGTCTTTTTGCTTGAAAGATTGTGTGTGGGTTGTGTGTTATGGGATTTAATTGGTATATGCTACTTTATTTTTAGGGAGGCCCTTTAGCAAATCAAATGATCAGAGAAATTGGCCAGGTGAGAAAATGTTGCCTATAAAGTTTATTTAGTTCATTCAAACATGAAACATGATCAAAATGTATTGCTGTAGTTTATATATAAACCTTGCAGAGGTGATTTCCTCTGATGCGATGGATGTGTGTTGAGGGTGAACAGCTCTGAAAACTTCCACATGATATTTGTGTAAAAAAAAAAATAAATGTTTGCATCTGTCATGTTGCAGTATGAGTCATCTCATATGTTATGGTTGAATTTTATGTACTGTAGATAACGCAGAACTGAAGGAAACAGTTTTAATTCTCTATGAGCACTGTGTGTCTTTTGTTACGAATGTTTGTGTACCTTTGTGTTATGATATCTTGTAATTATGATGATAATTTTCACTTTAAATGATTTCTGTCTCTGTTTAAACAAGATAAGAGGGTCAATACTACTCTACTCAATCTACCTAATCTGTTTTTATGGGCAACACTTGGGTTTTGTAGCAGTTTTTAACTAGTCCTGTTTATAAAGTACTAAATATAATAACTTTTATAATGTAAATAAAATTGCATTTGTTGGTTGGACATGTGTTCTGATCAGGATGGCGTGAAGGCAGAGATGGATGAGAGATGCCAAGCTTTCTTTGCATTGATTCGAGATCCAACATTCCTCACATGCTTTGTCCATGCTCTGGAGGAGCAGGGGACCTTCAGCATAAAGGACAAGTGAGTTTGACAGCTCAGGCCACATGAGACCCAAAAAGGAAACTTACTGAAGTGGCAAAAAAGTAGACATATTATTCCCCCTTCTCTTGCAATGACCGTTGAGCTTGATCCATCTTCTTGATTCTGTTGTTGTCCTAATGAACTCGGATTAAAAGTGTCTTTTCTCTTTAGGTTTAGGTAATATGATATAAATAATAGATTTAAGCAAATTGAATTGATGTCAAAAGAATGTACTGTATGTTTTCTTTTGTATCTCCCTGGTCAGAATATATAATGTACCATAAAATCTAATATAAACATTGGAGCTTCATGTTGATAATAAGCACCATTAAATTTTGTTCTGCCACTGTTTGGTTGCCATGTTACTCTTTGTAATCTTGTTAGTCTGTTTTCTTCTTAGGTGTACACTGGCATCGCTGTTGACTGTAAGTCTGCATAGTGACCTGCCATACCTCACCCTGCTAATGGAGGAGTTACTCCAGAGTCTAATGGATCAGCCCAGCAATGCTCAGCCCAAACTTCTGCTGCGTCGAACAGAGTCTATTGTTGAAAAACTTCTTACAAATTGGATGTCCATCTGCCTCTATGGCTTTCTTAGAGTCAGTTTATAATTTCTGTCACACCACTGTAATTCTGCTTCGTTAGTCAGTTTTTAATTGACTGTATTTAATTGACAAGTAATGATAGAAACTGATATGTATGCTCTTGTGTGATCTTTTCACAGGAGTCTGTTGGTCAGCCACTGTTTCTGATGATATCAGCTCTAAACCAGCAGATTTCTAAAGGGCCAGTGGATGCAGTCACAGAGAAAGCTCTTTACACACTGAATGAAGACTGGCTTCTGTGGCAGGCTCAGGGATTCAACTTTAGCCCGCTGGTTTGCTTGTTTCTTCAGTTCAATTAAAATTTATTTGCATATTGCTAATAACAATGGACATTGTTACAAAGAAATAGAAATCCCTGATATAAATTGAAAAATTATACATTTATAACTTTATCAGTGTCCCTAGTGAGCATGCCAGAAACAACTTGAGGCAGAAAACCTGAGAAGAACCAAACAAAAGGCAACCCATTCTTATTTGTGTGATACCAGATGCATTACTATAAATAGATCCTTGTCTGCTCTCAAGATGTGCGAATGCGCACATTTTTAACAGGAAATGCGTATCAGTTCATTTTGTTGAGGTTGCCAAATGTTCACTCATAGAAATGTAAGTACAAAACTAGTCGTGGCAATTTCAGTCCTAAAGCTGTTCAAGCTATTTATGTTTCATTTCATACATTTGTTATGAATCCTTGCTTTTTGACTCTCACTATTTTGGTAAATTTTTGTAAATGCAAATTGTTGCAAGGGTAAGCACTCACATTTTGAATCACTAATGAATAGGAGTATGCAAAATTGAGAAAAAAGAAAGAATTACATAAAAAGCTCTTTAGTCTGTAGTGGGATGACACAGGCAGTGACTTGCCTTGTTTGAATAACTTTTTTGATCAGAGAACTCTGAATTTTGCCTTTTTTGTTTTTGACCCCACAATGGAAAGGCCAGAAGAAATAAGAAATACTATGCATTGCCATTCCAAAGGCAGCACAGTGTTATGGTGGTTAGTACTGCAGCCTTGCACATCTAGAGTTGAGAATTTGATTCCTATCTCTGGTCTTTGTACACTTTGTACACATGCTCTCCCCATGCTTGGTAGGTTGGCACCTTGTCCAAGATTGTACATTTACATTTAGGATTTGGCAGACACTCTTATCCAGAGCGACTTACATTTTTATCTTATTACACATCTGAGCAGTTGAGGTTAAGGGCCTTGCTCAAGGGCCCAACAGTGGCAACTTGGTAGTTGCGGGATTTGAACCTGGGATCTTCCGAACCGTAGTCCAATGCCTTAACCCCTGAGCTACCCCTGGCCCTGCGCATTGTGCCAAAAGCCCTCAACAGGATAAGTGGTATTCCAAAAAGACGGGGTATTTCCAAAAAGACCATAGTAATACAGTGGAACCATGGATTACGAGAATAATTCATTCCGGAAGCGCACTCTTATTCCAAAACACTCGTAAACCATTCATTCATTCATTCATCTTCTATACTGCTTAATCCTGTGTTCAGGGTCGCGGGGGACCTGGAGCCTATCCCAGGAGACTTCGGGCACTAGGCGCGGTACACCCTGGACAGGGTGCCAATCCATCGCAGGGCACACACACACATACACACACTCACACACCCAATCACACACTACGGGCAATTTTTAGGAACGCCAATTAGCCTAACCTGCATATCTTTCGGACTGTGGGAGGAAACTGGAGTACCCGGAGGAAACCCACCAAGCACGGGGAGAACATGCAAACTCCATGCACACAGAGACGGGAATCGAACCCAGACCCTGGAGGTGCAAGGCGACAGTGCTAACCACTACACCACCGCGCCACTCGTAAACCAAATCGAAGAATTCCCATAAGAACTAATGGAAACTCAAATTATTCGTTCCACACCTAAAAAAAAAAATACATGAAAATAACACAAAACATTAGGTAAAAATAAAACAAATTAACCTGTGCACACAACGGAAACGCTGTTTTATCGGAAAAATAAACAAGTAATCTCTCTAATGACACTCGATTGAGTGACACACTAACGGAATCACTGCTGTAAAGTAAAAATAAAACAAATTAACCTGCACTTTACCTGACACAAAGAATCGTGACAGAGCAGTGTTTCTGTGTAGAGCAGAGAGAAAGAGTGTCTGGGTGTGTGTGTCTGTGTGTGTGTCTGTGTGTGTGTGTGTGTGTGTGTGTGTGTATGTGTATGGGGGGCACGGTGTCCAATGACGTGCACACACACAGACACAAAGAGCAGGCTGAGCCTTGAGCAGAGAGAGAAAATGTATTTACCTCTTTAATGAAACTTTTGCTTTACATGCACGCTGTACACACACACATACAGACACAAACACATGGTCACAGTGTTACAGTAAACAGTCCACGCGTGCACGGATGTTGATTATACCAGGAAGAGATGAGCACTAAGACCCAGCAGGGGTCAAAAGTGAGAGAAAAACCATTGGCTCAGTTGTGATCACGTGACGCTTGCCGTCAAAACAAGAACCGCATGCGTGATACATGATACTCGATACTTGTAAACTAAGATTTGTTCGTTTTCAAAGTCAAAATTTATTACAAATCTTTGCTCGTCTTATGGAACACTCACAAACCGCATAACCTCTTAGCGGCCTTTACCTTTCCAGGGTCACGGAAATCTGTCTCCGTGCAAGAGTTGAAGAGCCGCGGGAGCTTCGGCAGTAAGCTCGCGGTTGTCCTCATCACAGAGATTAAAGGACCATTCCTCTTGAATGTTCTCACAGTTGGAGTTCCTTTTTGCTTTGTTGTGTTACAGAGGATAATTATGCATCATCTTCTCAAAATGTGTTCACTGACATTTGCTTTAACGTGAAGGGGAGCAGGTACAGTAAATGTTGAAGTCACTTGTCTAGTCTGACAAGTTCTGAGAATTTCCTCTTGCCCTGACCAATAGTCCACTTGAACATAACATGACTTTTTTCAGTTCAACCGAAAAACTACATTTTCTCATCTCACTTGCTTATTTTAATCTGTTTAAATGAGAATGATAAACAACAACAAAAAATACAAATAAACATTCATATGATATAAAAAAAAAAAAAATCAGTGACCAATATAGCCTCCCTTCTTTTCAATAACAGTGATAAGCCAAGTCTATGTTTCTTGATTTGTTACCTTTTTGTGCAGCAGCAACCATGGCTGCCCAGACCCTGTTCAGAGAGTTGTACAAATCTCCTATTTAAGAAGTCCCACAATGTCTCAATGGGATTTAGGTTAGATGAGGAAGGGGGCCATGTCATTATTCTTTCATCTTTAAGAACTTTACTGGCTAGCCACGCAGTGGAGTACTTTGATTTATATGATGGAGCATTGTCCTGTATAAATGTCACGGTTTCTTAAAAGATGCAGACTTCCTGTATCACTGATTGAAGAAAGTGTTTTATAAAAGCTGGCAGTAAGTTTGGGAGTTGATTTTGAGTCCATCTTCAACTTGAAAATGTCTAACTAGCTTCTTTTTAATAATACCAGCCCATACTAGTACTCCACCTTACTGGCGTTTGAGTCATAGTGGAGCTCTGTGCCCCTTACTGATTCAGCCACATGCACATAAATCTGGTTCAGCCAGAGTCACTCTCATCTCATTGGCCATACACCCTTCGAAAAATCTGTCTTCAGATATTTCTTGGTCCAGTCTTGATGTATTAACTTCTGTGTCTATAATTTCCAAAAAAGGGATTTTTTTTTTTTTTTAATTGGAGTGGACGAGGTATCAGCATTAACGTTATCTTGCAACTTACAGCACGAGAAAACCTACAAGAGAAAATGTAATCATTTGAAAGCGAGATGTCAGCCAAACAGGACTACGCGAAAAATTAGAAACTGGGTCACAAAGGCAAAGAATGAAAGACAAACAATCACGTTTCTATGGTTGTTTTCAGTTGTTTCTATGACCAGAAAATAATAATACTGTGCTCATTTTATGAGTTCCTCATTTTTACAACTTCCATATTCCGGTAGTGTTAAAATTTACCCTTTATAAAAGTAATAATAACTTTTGTTCTACCTTACATATCCTAAAACTCAAATACAAGCTTCCCCGTTAACACACACCGGAAATGTGTATAAAAATATTTTTTAATCTTCATTGACCTATGCTGAGTTGCCGGCACGTATTTGTGCCACCTGGGTTTTAAGGGTTAAAAGGTTTTCTTTTAAACTTTTTTTTTCTTAAACTTTTTAAGTTTAAGCCAGTGCATTTTACAGAAATCAACAGCAAACATGTGGTTATTTATGTGGTAATTAGTGAAAATTAACTAAGTTAGCCCTGATTAAGAGCTAAATTGTGTTACATACATTGAATTACATATATATACTGTTCTGTAGTCATTCATATAGACATTGTCTGTGAATTACTTCCCAAAGCCTTGTGTGTTCATTTGTATAAAGTTCAAATACAGTGGTGTGAAAAACTATTTGCCCCCCTCCTGATTTCTTATTCTTTTGCATGTTTGTCACACAAAATGTTTCTGATCATCAAACACATTTAACTATTAGTCAAAGATAACACAAGTAAACACAAAATGCAGTTTTTAAATGAGGGGTTTTATTATTTAGGGAGAAAAAAAATCCAAACCTACATGGCCCTGTGTGAAAAAGTAATTGCCCCCTGAACCTAATAACTGGTTGGGCCACCCTTAGCAGCAATAACTGCAATCAAGCGTTTGCGATAACTTGCAACGAGTCTTTTACAGCGCTCTGGAGGAATTTTGGCCCACTCATCTTTGCAGAATTGTTGTAATTCAGCTTTATTTGAGGGTTTTCTAGCATGAACCGCCTTTTTAAGGTCATGCCACAACATCTCAATAGGATTCAGGTCAGGACTTTGACTAGGCCACTCCAAAGTCTTCATTTTGTTTTTCTTCAGCCATTCAGAGGTGGATTTGCTGCTGTGTTTTGGGTCATTGTCCTGCTGCAGCCCCCAAGATCGCTTCAGCTTGAGTTGACGAACAGATGGCCGGACATTCTCCTTCAGGATTTTTTGGTAGACAGTAGAATTCATGGTTCCATCTATCACAGCAAGCCTTCCAGGTCCTGAAGCAGCAAAACAACCCCAGACCATCACACTACCACCACCATATTTTACTGTTGGTATGATGTTCTTTTTCTGAAATGCTGTGTTACTTTTACACCAGATGTAACGGGACACGCACCTTCCAAAAAGTTAAACTTTTGTCTCGTCGGTCCACAAGATATTTTCCCAAAAGTCTTGGCAATCATTGAGATGTTTTTTAGCAAAATTGAGACGAGCCTTAATGTTCTTTTTGCTTAAAAGTGGTTTGCACCTTGGAAATCTGCCATGCAGGCCGTTTTTGCCCAGTCTCTTTCTTATGGTGGAGTCGTGAACACTGACCTTAATTGAGGCAAGTGAGGCCTGCAGTTCTTTAGATGTTGTCCTGGGGTCTTTTGCGGCCTCTCGGATGAGTCGTCTCTGCGCTCTTGGGGTAATTTTGGTCGGCCGGCCACTCCTGGGAAGGTTCACCACTGTTCCATGTTTTTGCCATTTGTGGATAATGGCTCTCACTGTGGTTCGCTGGAGTCCCAAAGCTTTAGAAATGGCTTTATAACCTTTACCAGACTGATAGATCTCAATTACTTTTGTTCTCATTTGTTCCTGAATTTCTTTGGATCTTGGCATGATGTCCAGCTTTTGAGGTGCTTTTGGTCTACTTCTCTGTGTCAGGTAGCTCCTATTTAAGTGATTTCTTGATTGAAACAGGTGTGGCAGTAATCAGGCCTGGGGGTGACTACAGAAATTGAACTCAGGTGTGATAAACCACAGTTAAGTTATTTTTTAACAAGGGGGGCAATCACTTTTTCACACAGCGCCATGTAGATTTGAGGGTTTTTTTCTCCCTTAATAACGTAAACCTTCATTTAAAAACTGCATTTTGTGTTCAATTATGTTATGTTTGACTAATAGTTAACGGTTTTTGATGAGCAGAAACATTTAAGTGTGACAAACATGCAAAAGAATAAGAAATCAGGAAGGGGCAAATAGTTTTTCACACCACTGTATAGTTATTGTATATGCTAATTTTGTACCTCCTTCTCCTGCCTGTTACAGAAGTTGAAGGTGCTGTTTGCTGTGGGGATGGAAGGAGAAGTGAGTGAGCCACTGGACGTCAACGTTTTGACATGTGATACGATAGAACAAGTGAAGGACAAAATCCTCCAAACCTTTCAGCGCAAGTTTGGCTTTCGATATACTCAACAACTCAGAGACATCGGCATGGGTCAGTATGTATATCTACCATTAATTCTGACTTTTGGTCTTAAGAAAGAAC
Organism: Channallabes apus; assembly: GCA_030522415.1. Taxonomy (NCBI): domain Eukaryota; kingdom Metazoa; phylum Chordata; class Actinopteri; order Siluriformes; family Clariidae; genus Channallabes; species Channallabes apus. Next base: position 42,214,392 of record CM060107.1, on the reverse strand, counting down.
ACACATACAATGCCATGCATAAGTATTCATACCCTTGAACTTTTTCACATTTTCTAGTGTTACAATATGAAAATAAAGTAGGATTAAATGTATCTTTTGCCCATATCTCAACAAGGATAAGGTTGTAGTATTTTTAAATGTAACTACCTTTAAAAGTAAAGGCTGAGAAAATCATACAATAATTCCATCCAAAAGCCTCATCTCTCACATCACCCACATCATAAAACTCTCATAACTGGTTGCTCCAGAATTCAGGGGTTTACCAGCCACAGAATGAATGACACTACAAAATGTTGTGACACTACAAAACATTAAGAGAAGTGCAAATGAGTAAATAGTTATGCACTTAAGAGAAAGTCTTTTCCATAATTAAAAAAAGAACCTGCTTGACCATAAATTGTGAAACTTAACAGAATGTCTTTGGTAGCAGAATCTTTATGCTGAAAGGTGAAATTGCTGCATTTGTTCACTGATTTCCACATTTAGTTTCACAATCTATTACACTTTCATATCTCCTTCATTGTATTAGTAAAAGTGAAACTTTTATAGTTTTGCTTAACTGTAGTCTTTATTTAAAACAAATACAGATTTCTTATTTTTTGCATGTTTTCCAAACTTTAATGTTTCAGATCATCAAACACATTTAAATATTAGTCAAATATAACACATGGAAACACATCATGTAGTTTTTAAATAAAGGTTTTTATTATTAAGGGAAAACAAAATCAACTCCCTTTGCAGGGAGGTGTGAAACTGACATTTACATGAATGACGATGGGTGAATGAAATTGACGGATGCCTTGTCACCAACTTGCAGAAGAGTCACATCTATTAGTGGGAAGTGAACACGCAATCATTCACCAAAACCACCTGCACATTACAGGAACTCAAATGGAAGTTTTTGCCACATCCCCTGTACAGTCTTGACCTCACTCCAACACTTTTTCACACGTGTTGTTAAAGCAACAACTTTGATCATGTCTCAGGCGTACTGAGAAACTGTGTACCTTGATGGTGTCCAAGCACTAGTGAAACACTTAGAATACCAGAAGATTATATAGAGAAATAAAGGGAGATTTTACTATCATAACTGTTTTCTGCTATTTACACAATCAAATGTTTGACTAAAATACCCATCAGAGTAATGTCCAAGCAAGTATCGTGTGGGTGAGAGTCAGGGTGGGGTTTATGTTTGCCTACACCAGTGGTTCTCAAACTTTTTCTGTCATTCCCCACTTAAGGAGGTGAGCGAATTTTCAAGCCCCACTTGTCAACAAAATAATAACGAAATCGGCAAAGTTTACTGTTTATTGAAATATCAATTCCTAAACCAATACGATCAAACACCACCAAGTTAAAAAAAGATAAAATACACGTGCAATTGTTACAAGGCTTACGTTGTCACTTATCTTTGCATAATTGACCCCATGTTTATTAGCTGCTCAGCAATCGTTTGTAGTTTTTTTGCACTGGCCAATTCTGTATGTAACTTTGAATGAAGCCATTTGTGCTTTGCTGTCCACTGATTCAGATTTTACCATGTGATTCTCCTGCTGTCTGTATTCTACCAGCTTTCTTTCAAAGACGTCCAGTGGTTTATTAACGTGACTGGGGTGTGTTGTCTCTAAGTGTCTTCCTAATTTGTTGGGTCTCATGAGGTCTGCTGCCAGCAGTTTAAGACACAAAACACACACGGGTCTCTCCTCTGCCCCCACCATCCCCTCCATGAATCCAAGCTCAAGATACTGTAGACTTCATTAGTGGTGGGTGATAGAAGATTTTGGTTATATCACGGTAGAAGCAATCTTCTACCTCAATAACGATATATATCACAATATAGCAATTTGTATCTGAAAATGCATAAATAAAAATGAAAACACAATGAAACTGTTTTACATAATGTAATTTTTTAATGTAATTTTATTTAAACTGTGAATTGCTGAGGTTTGCCGCATTTTTTTTTACTTTGGCCATATTCGATTTGTATTTCAGATGATAGAAAAGGTTTGACGTGTTTCCAGCACTTGTTAAAACAGTGCACTTGTGTACCTCACAAATCACGTTCATCTCATTCGTATCATTTTTCTTATATCCAAACCAATTCCACACCACAGACGATGCAGCTTTTTTCTTTACAATCTCCTCGTTGTTCGTTTTGTCACATGTAAGTAAACTCACTGCTGCAGCATCTTCTTCCATTGTCGAAGTGTATGTGAAGCCAAACACATTAAAAGTGGGACGAAACCGCGGCACCCGATTTAACTAAATATCTGCGCAAATACAGCGCAGCGCGACTATCTGGATAGCGCAGTGATGATCTGGTTTATTTGCGCAGCCCGGTGGATCGCGCAGCGCCGCTCGAATCACAAACCTGCGCGACCCACTGTGTTTTATTTAAAAACAATTTATTTAAAATGTCAGGACTGTTCGGTATTGTTTCCGCCTTGCCATGCCTGGATTGTACATGCGCATCCCAGCGGGGTAAAATGTACTTTGATGGTCGGCGCGGTTTATTTCTGTCAGAGTCGCGCAGCGCTGCCCAGTGGCTCGCGCAGGTTTGTGATTCGAGCAGGGCTGCTCAAGTTGGCCCGAAGTTAAACCATTATTGTTGCACTTATGGTTCCACTTTTTCTCCCGGCCCACAACTGATGTTATTTTAAATTTACTTGTATTAATGATCCATTTATTTGTGTGTGATTGTTTAGTTTTGAGCGTACGCTCTTCATTATCAATAAAGAAAAGCATGAATTAGAATAGGTACTTTCCTGTTTTTCCTCCCGTTCATTGCGCCCCACCTATCATGTCTGTATTCCCCACTAGTGGGGCGTGCCCCACAGTTTGAGAACCACTGGCCTACACGGTATGTTTTTATTAGTGTTACAGAAAATATAGCAGTCATTTGAGGTTAATGTACTTACATAGTTCTCTGTTTTTGTTCTTATCAACTGGAAGAATATATAAAGGAAGGAAGTTATATGCCACTGGAGGAAGTAGATGGAAGCTCTGAGGTGCAGGGGGAGGTGACTATGCTGAACACACTAAAGCATTATGACGTAAGTATTAAATGCATTGATTAGAATGAGTTTCTAATATAAATAGAGCTAAGGGAAAATGACACAAATAGATTCAAATAGCCCACTACGTTTTGAATAAAATATTTTGGAACGTATTTTAAAAAGACCATTAGTAATTTAAACAAAGTACCTGATGCATTTTGTGTGAATGCATCATCTTGTTTTATTTTACAGATCCCTGATGGAGCTTCCATTAAAGTAATCACCAAAAAGGTGCATGCCCCTCTTAGTCCACAGACAAGTTTGAAAGGTGAGTGTAAGCTTTCACATAGGCCAGGCTTGGTATAGTATAAAAATTCACATCGAGAATAACAACTTAACATATACTTTTGCTATTAGGACACCATTTACTTAAATTTTAAACAAGGGCTCAGTTCTTGTTCTTGTGTGAAGCTAAGTTGACTCTACTTCTAAATCAATACTTCCTACATTTTTTCTGAATTCTTTTGCAAGGCACTGCTTTAAACACTAAGCGTCACCATACTTAATTGTTTATACAAAATGCTTTTTGTTCAAACATTTTTAAATTAGTTTGAAATATAATGCCTCTTAAATCACCTGTTCCTTTTTTCTAAAGGGAAGAAGCATCTTCCTTCTTTTGCTCTCATGTTGACTATGCTGATTGATAGACATGTGATGCATAGTGTGCCTAAATAACTTTTAAAAACAGACTGTCATACTATAAAAATGCTGATGACAATTTATTTAATTTATAACTTTCAACACTTATTATTCTGAGAATCCTCTGGAAGCTAAGTAAATTTTTGCAGGATGTCTTACTGCTGATCCTTCTGGTCAGGAATAGACTAGATCAATATTTCTATAGGATTATTATATAATTATATTTAAGGATTATTGACTGAGACTAACTTTACATGAAAGTGTCTGTGTATTCTTTTGGACATGCTTGTGCATTACACTAACCAAGTTTTCTCATTTGAGGCAAATGTTTTGGGGGAAATATATTTACAATTACATTTAGGCATTTGGCAGACGCTCTTATCCAGAGCGACTTACAAAGAGTGCTTTAAAGTTTACATGACTGGATACATACGTACACTGTGTTAACTAGGTTAATAACTAAGTGCCATTAGTCAAAGACAACTGGGAAGAGGTTTTTTAAAATTATTTTATCACACAGCTAATCTACAGATACCATAACAAACCTAACAAACACATATACATTGACTATTTAAAAAAATATATATAATATACATATATATAAAAAAAAGACTTTACTGTTTGTATGTTTCTGTAAAGCTACTTTCTGATGATTCCATTGTTACAAGTGCTGTGCAAATAAATAAAAATTGAGATGGATTGTTTCTTGGAAGTAATTAATATTTATCGTGAGTATTTAAGACCATCTTATTGTTACAGATGATCAGAACTTTACTACAAAATACTTCCACTTGGTGAGTCATAACACTGAACAACTGTGCCTTTTGTGTATGCGCGCATATGTGTGGGTGAATGTGTATGTGTGTATATATTTATTTCTGTCTGTGTGCATGTGTGTACTGTACGTGCATGTAAAGTGTTTATCACACAAAGTTACTGTATGATAAAAGGTTAAGAGATGAGACACAAAATGTTGTAAATCTTTGTGCTGGCTGTTTAATTTAATGGGAACAAACTTCACTTTTTACTAGGGATGTAACAGTATCAAAACTTCACGGTACGATAATACCTCTGTATGAATGGCACAGTACGGTATTTATTGAATCATTTACAGGAAAAACTAAACTAATGAAGAGACTCGAAAAAAGTGCTAGAAGTGTTTATTAAACAGTATACATGAACACTGAACATATCAATGGAATACAAATTAGCCATCTATCTGTAAACTTTGAAACTTTGTTTTAATAACAAAAAAAGTATTAAACCATGTAAAAAAATAAAGTTTAAATTTAGTATTCTTGAAAACTCAGAAAAAATTAAAATAGCAGCCTACTTACTGCAGCTGGCCCATGTGCTGAATGAGTATTTGAGAACACTCACCTCATTCACTCACTTATTCAGACAGAGACAGGATTTTTTCCCCTTTCTCGTTTCTTTTCAGAGAGAAACCGAAATGACTCGATAAAACTATAGGTCTTCTGAGAAAAGTTTGCTCAGGCGAATGGAGCGAACAGGAGGTAGCGGGAACTACAATTCCCATCAGCCCAGGCGTGACCATCATCCTTTGCGGTCTGTTGTCGCTACAGATCCAGTAATGCGGAAATGGCGGGTGCTGCTATTAGCGTCGAAGGAAAAGAGATGGAAAGAGTAATTAATCATTACGGAGTAAGCGGGTTTTAAATCGGATGTGCGCATTACTGGATCTGTAGCGACAAAAGACCGCAAAGGATGATGGTCATGCCTGGGCTGATGGGAATTGTAGTTCCCGCTACCTCCCGTTCGCTCCATTCGCCTGAGCAAACTTTTCTCAGAAGACCTATCGTTTTATGGAGTCATGCGACCACGGTATTATTGAAAAAAATTGTTATTGCGGTACGACGGTATTTACAATACCGTTACATGGTATGCATGGTGGTGCTTTTACACAATATACAGTATGATACTGGATGTTCGATTTGTGCAAATAACAATGATTTAAAGACGATTGTAAGATCCAGTTCAACTGTTTATGAAGGTGACTGCGTACGGAAAGAAACTGTTCCTGTGTCTGACAGTTTTGGTGTACAGAGTTCAACGTAGTACAACAGAGTAACGAAGGGAGGCCTGAAGTGTGGAGGTGAAAGAGGTTGTGTCCTGGATGTGAGGGGTCTGTACAGATTTTTCCTGTCCGTTTCCTGGTTTTCGTAGAGTACAAGTAATGGAGAGGAGGCAGAGGAGCTCCAATGATTTTTTCTGCAGTTTTTACTGTTTTCTGCAGTCTGTTCCTGTCCTTTTTTTCTGGCTGCTTCAAACCAGATAGTGATAGATAAGCATAGGACAGACTCAATGACTGCAGTATTAAACTGTACAGGAAAGTACAGGAGGTACAGTAAGCTGTAGGAGATCAGAGGTGTTAAAGGTTGAGCAAAAGTCAACACACAGTTCTTTCATAGGTCCCTGGACAGTCGAGATGTTATACTCCTGTAGTGCAGTCCCATGTGAACTGCATCATCCACTGACCTGTTTGCTTGGTATGCAAACTGAAGGGGATCTATTATGGCGCTTTTCCACTGCATAGTACGACACGACACGGTTCAGTTCTACTCACTTTTGGGGGGTTTTCCACTGGGAACAGTACATAGTTGTCAGGATGAACTAACCTTGGTGACCAGAAGACGCAGCTTTAGCGGTTAGCCCAATGTAGCATGGATGGTAAACCCAAACGCGGATGAAAGCGAGTATAACCAGGCAGGATAACCATGCAATTTAGTTTAAGGACTCTCACGAAAGGGGAGCAAGGGAAAAACACAAATTTAACCCGCGTCCTATAAATACACACACAATATCAGGAAGCAAAACCAAAGATGGTGAGTACTCACGGATTAGCAGACGGATAACCTGAACCGACATGGGCCGAAACTCAATGACTGAGCGGTGTGTTGTGGCTTGTTTACTCCTCTTATACTTCCTGGTTCGCGACCGCATTACTTCCGGGTCCTAGTGCCGGTCGCGGATTGAGTGTGCATGACAATAGTACTTGGTCCTTTTTTTAGTACCACCTCAGCCGAGGTTCCAAGCGCGCCGAACTGTTACCAAAATGTGAAGTGTAAACACGACTGGTCACTGATTAGCCGGAGAAAATCGTCATTACTGCGTCACCGAACTTGCGACACGAGACACAACAGAACCGCTATATTTAGAACAGCCAGAGAAGGATCGCACGCACCTTTTTGTATTAACCGTCGGCCTCTTTTGAAACAAACTCCTTCGTCTCGCTGTTAAAAACATCCACATGCCGAGAATGAAGAACACCATGCCGTCGATATGTTCCATTGTTGTGTGTTTGTTTGTGGCGCGTTTACGATGACATCACGGTAGTAGCGGCGCCGCGCGTGTGAGTAATCCCGCCCACTCTAAAGCGTTACTACACTGCAGTGGAAGCGCAAACCGAGCCAAACTGCGCCGAACCGAAGTGAGTTGAACTGAACCGTGTCGTGTCGTTCTATGCAGTGGAAAAGAGGCATTAGCTGCTCTGTGATGTTCCTTAGGCTGGCCAATACAAGTTGCTCAAAGGACTTCATGACCACATATGTTAGAGCTATAGGCCTGTAGTCATTCATATAAGAAGATACCACCCCTGACTCGTTCTAAAGTTCTGCTGCCCTGTGGCAGGGCTTAACAGTAGCTTATTTACATAGACAATGAAATGCAGGTTCAGTTATTATTATTTTATTTTTTTTATGAGTAAAATGGAGCTATGAACCAAGCATTATGTGAAGGTTATTTAAGCTGTAGTGTTAACAGACAGACTTTAACCTTAACTTGATTAAACAGAATTAAATATTGGACCTTTAAACTGCATTTGGAGTGAAAAAAATTACTTCACTGGAAGTCATTTCTGAATAAGCAGGGTAAAAAGTAATAATACATTATTATAAATGAAATATTAACATACAAACTGTTCTTATTTACTGAGCATTAGATTAGCTTAATTAGCTTAATTATTTATTTATTTTTTTAACGAATATTAGTTTAATATGTTTCTGTTGTCTGCAGATTGACCCGGACATTGACACAGACCAGAGCGAACACCCTGAGAGGAAGAAACTGAAGCTCAAAGAGATTTATCTCACCAAATTACTTTCTACTAAGGTGGGATTATAGAAAAAGTTTTAGAATGGAAATTTAAGCCTCCGAGTGGTGCAGTGGTAAAGCCACTGAGTGGAGATCGCTGGTTCGAACCCCGGGTGATGCTTATTTCCTCTCACAGCCGGAGGCCTAAAGAGAGCTGATTGGCCGAGCTCTCTCAGGGGGGAGGGATGAGAGGTACTTGCGCTCCCACATTAATCACGGCTCTAAAGCCAATCAGGGGAGTCTGTGAGCTCACGCACGCAGAAGGAGTGGCTAGTGCTTTCCTCCGAGTGTGTGTGCTAATGGTGCGTGAGCAAGCAGTTTGAAAAGATGCAGTCGGCTTACAGTATGTCACGCGGTTCGGAGGAAACACGTGATAGTCTTCGCCCTCCCGACTGAGTAGTAGTGGTAGCCTTAATGTTGGAGCCCCCCTAGCGACGGGGAGGAATTGGAAAAACCCAAAATTATAATAATTAAAAAAAAAAAGAATGGAAATTTAATCAAAAAGTCACAACTAAAACTAATTTGGACTAATATGATTATCTTATAAAAAATTTTAATGTTGGCAAAGATTGGCTACTTCTTCTTTGTCTTTCGGCTGTTCCCTTTCAGGGGTCGCCACATCCACCTTGAACTCTTCTGTCACACCTACAGCACATCTTACCACTGTCTTACAGCTCTCATACATGTCCTGTACCACTCTAACATACTGCTCTGCCACTCCAGACTTCCTCATACAACACCACAGCTCCTCTCTCGGCACCCTGTCGTACGCTTTCTCTAAATCTACAAAGACACAATGTAACTCTTTATTACCTTCTCTGTACTTCTCCACCAACATCCTCAAACCAAATACTGCATCTGATGTACTCTTTCTAGGCATAAAACCATATTGCAGCTCACAAATTCTCACCTCTGCCCTTAACCTAGCTTCCACTACTCATTCCCACAGCTTCATTGTATGGCTCATTAGCTTTATACCTCTGTAATTGCCACAGCTCTGCACATCTCCCTTGTTCTTAAAAATCGGCACCACAAGTGCTTTTATTGGTTGCATGCATGAGGTCATGGTCATGAGTTTTAACAGCTGTGCGGGTCCTGAACAAAGGCAGTAGAATGACTCTATGTAGTTAAACATTTAAGTGACTCTTGTTCATAGAAGAGAATTATATATAATATATAATTATAATACATTTGGTCATATGTGTTGAAGGTTGGGTTGGGGTCAAAGAAAACTTGCCTTAAACTATTCTGTTAGAACTATTATAGGTGTAGAAATACAGTACTTAAAACCTTTGAGAACTACAAGACATTTCTGAATTCATAACAATGAAAATATTTTTTACTCCTCTGTGTGCTTCTCCCACCGACTCACTGTATAGGACAATTTAGAGTCAAAATTTCAAACAAAATATTGTGTATTTACAATACAATTATTTATTTAATATAATTACATATATTTCTTTTCATGTAAGAAGTACTTTTGTGCTTTGATATTCGGACATGATTAACCAGTGTAAATACTTTAAAACTCCTATCAGGTGGCAGTACATTCCTTTGTTGAGTCACTCTTTCGGAGTATCTGGGGAATGCCCAATAACAAAGCTCCACCAGCAGTCAAATACTTCTTTGATTTCCTTGATTCACAAGCTGAGAAGAAAAAGATCATCGATCCAGATGTTCTTCACATCTGGAAAACAAACAGGTAAAGGTTTTGAACATATATAAAATATATCATATGTTCTTTGTTAAATCCTTGTGATTTAACTCCAGGTATTAAAAATATATTTCTATTGAAAATAGTTGTTTAATAATACTCCTACTACTCCTAATAATAATAATAAGAATCATCTTTGGACAATGCATCATTGTAAGCACTAAGAAAGGGTTGATCAGGTTTTATACATCATAACTTCTGGCTAACTGTGCGGTGGTGGGTTACATGAGTTTATATTGTCCACTACCATGGCATGCAAGAAGTAAAAAATAAGAGTGCAGTCTACTAGTGTTATGTTGTGCAAATTTTCTTAGTGAACTGTGGACTAAAATAGGACCTGAAATCAGTGCTATATTTGTTTACAATATAGACCTTCACCTAAACCTGGGTATTAAAAAAACTAAACACATTCTCAATTTGCGTGTTAGTGTTATTGTAACCACAGTGCTCTCTTCTGTCACAGCCTGCCCCTGCGCTTCTGGGTGAACATTTTGAAGAACCCCAACTTTGTGTTTGGTGATCTTGAGAAGACACCTCATATGGATGCCTGCCTGTCTGTCATAGCACAAGCCTTTATGGACTCCTTCTCCCTTACAGATCATCAGTTGGGCAAGGTAAACACATACACAAACTACAAATACTGTAGTTTGCAGTATTTTAGTGAATATATACATACATACATACAAAATTATAGTAGGCTCAATTAAAACATGCCAAAGACTATAGTGCAACATATATGAAAATGTAACTAAACACAAATACTTTAGCTTTTAAGAACCTGCAGCCTGAAATTAATACAGACAGTTTTTGTTTTATCCAGATGTATTTACAATTTTACCATCCAAGTAAAACATATCATACCAACATGTCAGAAAAAATAAAAAATAAAAAACAGAATCAGAGTTGGAATAGGATCATCCCCTCCCACCAATAATTTGTAAACACATAAAGCAATAAAGCAAAAAATCTGCAAACATATATTTGCACAAAAAGCAATTTGACTTTCAAATGTGGTGAGCTGTGGTCAATTGGACTAGCTCAGCATGAAAAGCTGGAGCATTTCAGTCCCTGGTAGTGGAACTGATGCAAACAATCAACAAATGTGTGGCAAAGCACTGTCAAAAGATCTCTGGGGTCAAGTTGTGAGAGCCCTTGTGGATTTTTTTTATCCATCTCCTGTCTTGTACAGGAGATGGATAAAAAAAATCTGATACATCGCACTATCCAAATAACACCTTTCTTACAGGAAAACATGGAGGTTGTAATATCCGGTTATAGGGGTGTTCCTCTGCAGCAGGGACTGGAGCACTTGTCAGGATAGAAAGATGGGGCAAAAAAATTGATGGGGCAAAATACTGTCAAATTCTGAAGAAAATCTGCTGTCCTCTGCCAAAAGTTGTCAATGAAGAAGATTTAGCTTCATGACAGTGACCCAAAGCACACAGCAAAACTGACTATATATTGGTTGAAGGAAAAGAAGGTGAATGTCCTTGCATGGCCTAGTCAGAGCCCAGACTTAAACCCCATTGAAAATCTGTGGAATAACTTGAAGACTGCAGTCCACAAATGATCACCATTACTTTTAACTCAACTTGAGCAGTTCTGTAAAGTTTCGTGTGCCATTGAGAAAGTGATTAGTTTCACCTGTTTAAATTTTTAGAAAGGGGGATTGATCCTTTTCCAAATCAGTGATTTTGTATAATTATTATTTTCTATGTTTTTCTGACATGTGTTTCATTTGGATGTTAAGTTGCACTGAGTAAATAGAGCTAGATAAAACAAAAAACTGTGTTCATTTAAATTTTAGGCCACAAAATAAAATGTGATTAGTTTAAAGGGAGTGATTCTTTTTTATATGTACTTTCGAGAAAGGCATGGCTTTGTTCTATTTGTTATTAAGAGGCAAAATGCACACAAAATGCAAATGTAGCATTTCAGAGAACAAACTACTTGGAAACCAGCGGCTTGCAACGGCAAAAAAAAAGCAAAACATTGGGCCATACCCACTTGCTTTTATTTGATAGAACTCACTCTGTCTTTTGTCTAGTGAAATGTATTTGACAAAATGTTTTTGAAAAGCATGCAGGGTGTGTAGGACCTGCTCCTGCATCACTATGCAGCTTTTCATCCTCTAAATATATACAGTAAGCTAGCTATATACAGTGTACTGTATATGGTTGTCACAAACACATAGTTCTAAAAGTTAATACTTATGCTTCCTCATTCATAACCTGGAAAACTCTGTTCGCTTCCTTAGAGGATACATAGATATGTTTCTTTCTTTTCCACACACTTTGTGTTGCAACATCGGTCAATATCTGTCAATGACATTTTTGCAATATACAGTGGAACCTTGGATTACAAGCATTTCCGGAAGCAGGACGAATTATTCCAAAACTCTCATAAATCAAAGAAAATCCTCCCATAAGACATAATGGAAACTCTAATTATTCATTCCACAGCCCAAAAAAATAAATACATAAAAATAATGAATACAAAATATAAAGTAAAAATAAAACAAATTAACCTGCACTTTACCTTTAAAAAAAAAAGTAAAAATAAATCCCGACAGATAAGTGTTTCCATTTATGCGCGCAGGCACTGTGTGTGTGTGTTTGTGTATGTGTGTGAAGCTAAAGTAAGAGGAGACTCTTACTTTCAGCTCCTCAGCCTGTCGTTATGTGTGTGTGCTCGTAATTTGACACCGTGCCAGTTCACACAAACACACACACACACTCTCTCGCTCTTGCCTTTAATGTGTGTGTGAAGCAGAGAGAGGGTGCTACACACACACACACACACACACACTAAAGGTGAGAGAGAGAGAGAGAGAGTATTTGAACCGGTCAGTGTCAAATTACGTGAGCGCACACACATAACAAAAGAAAGGGAGAAAATGGAGACTTTCTTTTGCTTTACATGCGCACACACGTGTTTTATAAGAAAACAGTACATGTGCGCTACACACACGTGCTTTCAAACACAAAATAAAATATGTTTTACACACACACGTGGTCACAGTGTTTTAGTAAACAGTACACGCGTGCACGGATGTTGATTATACCAGCAAGAGACGCGTACTAAGACCCAGCAGGGGAGACGATTATCCACAATTCCGCAGCGCAAGAGAGAGAAAAACTGTTGGTTCAGTTGTGATCACGTGATGCTCGGCGTCAAAACAAGAAGCGCATGTGTGATACATGATATTCGCTAAAACCAAGCCTTGCTCGTTTTTCAAGTCAAAATTTATTAAAAATCTTTGCTCATCTTGCGGAACACTCGCAAACTGCATTACTCGCAATCCGAGGTTTCACTGGAGTTTCATAAGCCCCTAGAAACCACTCATACCTTCCCTATCCCCACAGAGCTTCCTCTTGCACTTTTTTCTTGCACCTTCTTGCAGGAATTTTGCTTAATGCTGCTGTTCACACTATACAAAACAGCAGCTGACAAGAAGGAGAGCGCATAAGATAGTGTAAAGGTATTAAGGATTAATGAAAATTCCATGTAAAGCCAGTATATTGGACTGTAGAAGCCTGTATAATAGAAATGAACCTTTTAGCATGATGATATCCTTCTTGTTTCTGTCCATCTTTTTGTCAACACAGCATGCACCAACCAATAAGCTTCTATATGCAAAAGACATTCCTCAATTTAAACAGGAAGTGAAGACGTACTACAAGCTGGTGAGGGATCAGCCGTCTGCCAGCAGTCAGGACTTTAAAGTGTTTCTGCAAGAAGAGTCAAAGGTCTGCAACACACATACAAAAAGCTAATTGAAAAATTTTTATTTTTGTGCTAACATGTATTATAACATGTTTCATGTGCTCCAGAAACATGAGAATGAGTTCAATGAACCTGCAGCACTGCGTGAGCTATACAAGTTCATGAAGCGCTATTTCAGCGAGGTATATAACACATTCATTTTCGTTGACTGATTTTTTTATTAATTTCTTTAATCCATAGTTATATTCTTTTTCAGTTTTGTCAAGTGTTCTTCTTCTTTTGACGTATCGGATATCTGTGCTGTGGCACCTATAGGCATTGAAGTCTTATGAAACCTACTGTTTATTTCCGGCAGTGCAGTTAACCACACATCACACACGAACACACACCCACACTAATACACACCCAGACACACACAGTTCTATCTGTTTGAAACATAAGAATTTGGTTAGGTATTCAGGGGCTATAGTTTGTCCTGGAAAGTTTTTCTTAGTTAATTAACAAACTCCCCAAAAAAAGAAAATCTAATACATTTGGCTGTTGTTTTCAACTGTCAGTAAGAGGTTTTGATTTGAGAAAGATAGGAAATACTTTTTTATTTAGTTTACTCTGTGCTGGAGTGTGAGCAATTACAAATACTTCAGAAAAAAAAAAAATTTTTTTCTTTACTGTCAAACATTAAATAAAAGTTAACTTTTTCTATCGTTTTAGATCAATAAACAAAAAAATACATAAAAATATGTTAATCACTTTTATCAGAAGTATACATACACTAAGTTTATTGTGTCTTTAAACAAAGAGAAAAGCAAAAGACCTTGTGAAGATGCTGGCTGTAGCTGGTTTTAATAGTGTCATAGTAAAACAAGTCCTATACCACCATGAGGTGAAAGTTACTCTGGGAGGAGAAAGCCATTACATCAAAACCACAATAGAAAAAAGCCAGATTACAGGTTGCTACTGCACATGAGGACATAAATCTTAATTTCTGGAGACATGTCCTGTGGTCTGACGAAATAAAAATTGAACTGTTCGGGCATAATGATAAACAGTATATTTAGAGGGAAAAGCCTCAGACACCATCCCAACTGTTAAGTGTGGGGGGTGGTAGTATAATGTTGTGGTAGCTGCAAAAGGGACTGGTACACTTCAGAAAACAGATGGCATCATGAGAAAATTCAATTCAATTTTTCAATTCAATTTTATTTGTATAGCGCTTTTAATAATTGACATTGTCTCAAAGCAGCTTTACACAATCAAAAGAATTATTTAAGTTTGTATGGAATGTGAATGTGTATGAATCAAAATGTTCAGATAGTCCCTGGTGAGCAAGCCGAGGGCGACAGTGGCAAGGAAAAACTCCCTGAGATGGTAATAGGAAGAAACCTTGAGAGGAACCAGACTCAACAGGGAACCCATCCTCATCTGGGTGAAACAGATAGCAGGAAATGATCTGCATTTATACAGTGTGTTAGGTGGCAGTCAGTTCAGCTATAATAGTTGATGTTAATTGATGTTAAAATGGAGTCCAGTAGTTATTGGAGACTCAGATAGACTTGTAGAAAGTTCCAGTCCTGAACTATCGAATTGTCAAGTCCTCAGAGAAACAGCTGCCAACACCAGTCGAGGCCAGTAGAGAATTTTAAGTAGAGAATCATCCCCAGACACCAGACGCATCCCAAAGAGCCCCGTGTATCCATGCGACGAGACCTCCAACCAGAAGCGGGGCACCAGGATGGATCAGACAGGTCCGGAGGGCAGAGGGAGTCTGGATCACTGGCAGCTCAGGGATGACAGATGTAGCTCGACAGAGAGAGAGAGTGAAAGGGGGAGACAGGGGGAGAGAGGAAAGAGAAAGAGGGGGAAAAAGAGAAGAAGAGGAGAGATGGCAGTTAGGTATGGTCACAGTCACATAATGTAGAGTGCAATCAGGGACTCTGGCAGGACTAACTATGACAGCATAACTAAAAGGGAGAGCCAGAAGGAAACACAAACATGAGGGCTCCCTGAGATGTAAAGCAAACAATCACCTCACCGTCAACAAACCTGAGTGATCAAATGAGAGTGAGGAAGACAGCAGCTAAACATACCAGTTCACCGTAATACTCTACGTCCATGAGTCCCCCAGATCTGCTCCTTTACCTTATGGCAAATCTATTTATAAAAATGCTTGGCTAAATAAATAGGTTTTTAGCCTAGACTTAAACACTGAGACTGTGTCTGAGTCCCGAACACTATTTGGAAGACTATTTCATAATTTTGGGGCTTTGTAAGAAAAAGCTCTGCCCCCAGCTGTAGTTTTCATAATACGCGGTACTGACAAGCAGCCTGCATTCTTTGATCGAAGTAGGCGTGGCGGATCGTAAGACACTAGCAGTTCGCTCAGATACTGCGGCGCGAGACCATTTAATGCTTTATATGCCAAGAGTAGTATTTTACCCTTAATTCCTACTACATTTTCTAATCTGTGAAGAAGAATAGCATGATCAATGGTGGCAAAAGCTGCACTGAGGTCGAGTAATACAAGCATAGTTAAACAACCCTGATCAGAGGCCAATAGGAGGTCATTTACTACTTTAACGAGTGCTGTTTGTGAGAGAAAAGAAAATTATGTGGATACACAACATCTAAAGACATCATCCAGGAAGTTAAAGCTTGGGCGCAAATGGGTCTTCCAAATGGACAATGACCCCAAGCATATCTCCAAATTAGTTATTGGATGGGGCAGTGGTGGCTCAGAGGGCTAAGGCACTGAGTTACCGACCGGAAGATCGGCGGTTCAATCCCCAGCTGCACCAGGTTGCCACTGTTGGGCCCTTGAGCAAGGCCCTTAACCCATCTGCTCCACGGGTCGCTGTATCATGGCTGACCCTGCGCTCTGACCCCAGTTAGGCTGGGATATGCGAAGAAGGAATTTCACTGTGCTGTAATGTATATGTAACAAATAAAGGCTTAACTTAACTTAACTTAACTTAATAAAGTCAAGGTATTGGAGTGGCCATCACAAAGCCCTGATCTCAATCCCATAGCAAACTTGTTGGCGGCACTGAAAAGGCAAGTGCGAGCAAGAAGGCCTACAAACCTGGCCTAGTTACACCAGTTCTGTTAAGAAGAGTGGGTCAAATTTCCAGCAAACTATTGTAGAAAGTTTGTGGAAGGATACCTGAAACGTTTAGCCCAAGTGAAACAGGTTTGGGGTAATTCCACCAAATACCTAGGAAGTGTATGTACATTTTTTTAAGTAATAAAAATAAATAAATAAATAAGATTCTCCCTCGCTTGGTTCTGACATTTAACAAACGCACGCAAAATGTTAATATGTATTGATCTAAAACAGAAAAAGTTTACTCTGATTTAATGTTTGACAGTAAAGAAAAAAAAGTGTGTTTTTTCCCCTGAAGTAAATATCTGGTTTCAACCGTATATATTTATTCAATATGTATTAATGTCAAGTCAAGTCAAATTTATTTACAGCACATTTAAAAAAACAACCAAAGTTGAATAAAGTGCTGTACAATGATAGGAATAAAATGACTAGGATTAAACAACATAAAATGAAAGCAGATAAGATTAAACTTAATGTAAAAAGTGAATAAAATCAGTTAGTGACAGTTAATAAAATCACTAATAATTAATTATCTGAACTTTTCCAAGCCTTAAAAGATAGTCAATATTTTACTGCGTACCCCTCTGTTACCTTAAGCCTTTCTTCAAACATACTGTTTCAACATGACACAAATTACTGTACCTATGGTAGAGTGTGTGTTGCTTTTCCATCTAAAATTAAATGCACTGCGAAGCCAAACAAAGCAGTCTGTTGAATATGTAACAGATGAATATATACTCAGCAAAAAAAGAAACGTCCTCTGACTTTCAACTGTTTTTACTTTTAGTAAACTTAATGTGTAAATATTTGTATGAACACTAAAAGAGTCAACACCATAAGACAGAAACTAAAAATGTTTCACAATGTGTCCCTGAATGAAGGGAGGCTCAAAATCAGTCAGTACCAGTCAGTATCTGGTGGCCACCAGCTGCTTGAAGTACTGCAGTGCATCTCCTCCTCATGGACTGGACCAGATTTGTCAGTTCTTGCTGTGAGATGGAGGGATTGTGTGTTCCTGGTGTGACTCGGGCAGTTGTTGTGGCCATCCTGTACCTGTCACGCAGGTGTGATATTCGGATGTACCCATCCTGTGCAGGTGTTGTTACACGTGGTCTTCCACTGCGAGGATGATCAGCTGTCCTTCCTGTCTCCCTGTAGCGCTGTCTTAGGCGTCTCACAGTGCGGACATGGCAATTTATTGCCCTAGCCACATCAGCAGTCCTCATGCCTCCCTGCAGCATGCCTAATGCACGTTCACGCAGATGAGCAGGGACCCTGGGCATCTTTCTTTGGGTGTTTTTCACAGTCAGTAGACAAGTCTCTTTAGTGTCCTGCGGTTTTAAAACTGTGACCTTAAATGCCAACGTTCTGTAAGCTGTTAAGGTCTTAACGACCATTCCACAGGTGCATGTTAATTAATTGATTATGGTTAATTGAACATGCATGGAAAACATTGTTTAAACCCTTTACAATGAAGATCTGTAAAGTTATCTGGATTTGTACAACATTATTGTTGAAATACACAGTCCTGAAAAAGGGACGTTTCTTTTTTTGCTGAGTATATATGGTCAATGACTGTTGCTGCAGCATGTACAGTACTGATCTCCTTAATGTTTGTGGTTTTCTTTTTTACAGATTGAACAACATTTAGAGCAAAAGGATGCCCCCTGTGGACTGAAAGAGGAAATGCACCGTGTGAAGCAACTTTTTGAAAGTGTGAAAAGGAGTGCATGGATCTGAGCCAATGTGAAAAAAGCCTTTAATGCTCAATATATAAGTATGCCTTAAATATATTCCCTATCGCCTCAATCCTTGTCTGTTAAGCAGCATGTGAAGCATGAGCCTGGCCATCATTCCAAATACATGAAGGGTTCAGTTTGAACTTAATCTGTTTTTTTCCCTCTTATATAATAATATACTGTCGTCAAGAGCAGAAACACTAATGTGGAAGTTACACTCCTCACTACAAAAGGTTCAAGTGAATGTGATTAATAAAAAGGATTTTCACATTAACATAATAATGCATCCCAGTTCTACTTTTAACCATTATTACATAAACCACTGTGGGTCCAAATAAGGACCTCATAGAAAAGGTTTCCAGCATTATATTTACACTCATGTAAACATAAGCTAATTTGCCATGCTATACAATAAGCTTAAATGGGCTGGTTAAGAAACCTTAAGAAAAAAAGAATTGTTTCATTGCTGTGCAGCGTAAGGCTATGTATTTCACACCTCTTTAATGCTTTGTTTGATTATATTTTTATTTTACATTTTAGAAAGTGTTATTCCTGTGTGACTGCAGATGACAATCATGTATATTCCGCAGATGCAAAAAAAGGGCACAGTATTAATAAAGAGTATGTTTTTGTAATATATATATAAAAAAAAAAGATCTGTTTGTCTATATTCTATATAAACTATATAAACTAAATTCAGTATATTAGTTATATACATATAACTAAATTCAGTATATTAGTTATATACATATAACTAATATACTGAATTTAGTTTCTGTAACCATAATTCAGGGTTAAAAGTTCACAACTGTTAAAAATAGCTATTAATGCTATTATTATTATTACTATTATTATTACTATTATTATTATTAGTAGTAGTAGTAGTAGTAGTAGTAGTCACATACATGTGCATAATTGTAGAGACAGTGAAGACCTGCAGTTTACAAACTACCTTATATTATAGACATAACTGAGCTTCAATCCCACTGTAACCATCCTGTAGAGTCTATAGTACAAAGTATTACAGATGAAGGTTCTATGAGAAACTTGATTTGCTTCCTTTAAAGGTTGCTTTTATTTGATCTTTATTATTGTTATTTATTTTGTAAAACTATATAATTTAATCATTAAAACAAACACATGCAGTAACAAATCATATTTTGAAACGTGAAATGTGTGAATCTGGATTATATAAAATGTCCCACTGTATATTGTGCATTATAGTTGTATTGTAAAAGAAATGGATGTATGCAGATGGCTCTGTATGAGCTAAACCCTTATACTTCATCCCTTTATGGTGGTGTCTACCTGCAAAGCATAACATATGTATGTTAGTATCTCTGTTACATACAACATGTATCATTGGTAAAGTGGGACAGTTCTTAATGCCTCATATAACGTCATAAAAGTTCAGAGGTTGTCTTTCACACAAGTTAAAAATTAAAATGGAAAAAAAAAAACACCCAATACAGATAAAAAGATGCCTCTTCAAACCTCCAATGGCCAAATGTGGAATCTGTTTAGAGGATATTAGTAAAGTTAGACAAAGTCAGTCAAAGTGGGACACTTTGGGAACACTAAATGTTTTGTCTTTGGTCTCTAAAATACTTTTCTAACACACTTAACTGGAGGAAAATATAATATAACATTATCAGGGCTGATAGTGGAAATTCCTGAGCCTGAACTTTTTTTCCTTGCCCCCGAGGTGAGTAGGGGTGGGGGTACTATGTATGCGACGCACTTTTAACACATAACTTGTTGGCCCCTGGGCCCAAATATATAAACATCCTATGTATAACCCTGATCATCATTATTGTCAAGTGGCTCTTTTTAGATATTTTCATATTTGCATTATGCCCCCAGTATTATTCAAGAAAACACAGCATTTTCTTCTCAATATGTTCAGTGACTAGATTGACATTATTAGCCAATCTTAGTACAATCACTGGAAGTAAATGCTACAGATGCTACAGCCATACCAAGACAGGTCAGTAAGTGGCAATAATAGTACTCTAAAGTACACAGGAATTGATTAACTAATTGATTATCCTCCGCTAATTTCTTACATAAAGTGATGAGTGGGTGGGCGATATTAAATGACAGGTCAAACTCAGCAATGAAGGAGCACAAGCAGGGGCGTTTCTAGGATTTTCAGTTAAGGGGGGCTCAGCATACATGTTTAACACTATATTTGGCTTGTTCAGAATCAGTACTCAAATGAGTCTTCTCGATCACACACGCTGTTTACCGTATAAACCTTTTTCTATGTACAGTTCAGGTACAATCAGAAATATGTAACCAGAAAACAGCATATAACTTTAAACTTACATTGATTAGCAATATAAACAACACACCTATGAGGCTGGACAATGGAATAAACTGTGTGGGTGCCAATAAAATCAAACATTTATCTGTTAATTCTTTGACAATGGAAGTAGGTCTCCCATGATGAGCAGCAGGCCTGAAGAATAAAAAAATCTTTTTTTTTCATGTGACTTGAAAAACCTTCCATCTACAGTTAAATATAAATATTAAAACTTTGATCATCATGTTATCGAGTTTAATTTAGTGTTTTAGCTACATAAATAGTCTTATAAATAGGTTCTCTATTCAACCCCTTAAAATGTCATGGCTACTAGGCTATTTATTCAAATTCATTAATATAGACAAACATTGTTTTAATGTAAATAAACAAAGCATCTTTTTAATATCATTATTTTTTGCTGTTTCTATTCATTAAAAAACAGTAACTTTTTCTAAATCAAAGTGACAAAAACCCTACTCTAAGGCTAATAAATGTATTTTACGATTTGGGACATTATTTAATACAATGTTTATTAAATTTATATATTATACAAATAATTTAAATTTTATAAAAATTTTCTATCTCTGTAAATCACACTGCTATACAGTTAAACGATGAATGCTGTCCGTCACTATTTTTTAATCATTTATGTTCATAACTCTATGGTAGTTAATGCCATATGCACTGTGTAATGTTTTATATAGACAGGTAGGTTTTCCAATTAAAACAGCAGCAGCATGATTGTTTTATAAAGTAGACTGTAGGTTCATAGAGTCTGTATTAAGGGCTTCATGTTCACTAGAGGAAACAGCTTGTGGGTTGAGGTTGAACACAGCGAGGATTTAACTGATTAATCCCTCATGACATTTTGTAAACTGTATTTATGAGAAAGGACTGCACTGATGCAGATAGAACAATGTATCATAAACACACACCTTGGCTTAATCCTCCCTCTGTGATGGTGAATTGAAGACCCGCTGAAAGACGGTGAGGAGCCGAAGTCTGCCGACACTTTCATATCAAATTTAAAGGGGATGATGATGGGGGACCAGCAATTTGGGTGAAGTTTATGGAGAATTTTTAGGGGGTCTGAGTACAAATGTTAGGGGGGATGAAGCCCCCCTAAAAATGGCCTAGCGACGCCCGTGAGCACAAGCGAATTTTTAAATGAGTCACACGATCGGTCATTGAGGGTGGAATATTATGGTGTTATATTCCTGCCACAATTCTGAGCGATTCTGCGCGTGCGGAACTTCCACATCATTGTATTATGTTTTTATTCAGAATTTGTACAGTATCCCAACTGTTTTGGAATGGGGTTTGTAGATCTCATTGAGCTAAACAATTTTCGCATTGTGTGTTGTAGGCTCTACTCTACAGGAAGTCAGTTATTTTGGAATTTGATATACTCCTCCTAGAGGATATAACGATCACCACCATACAGAGCCTATGATCTCAATACAGAGGATGCAATTTGTGACATCTCAAATGGGTCAGTCAGGATGATACCTGAAACCTAGTCACATGACCTGTAAGTTATTGGAATAAATTATTCATTCATTCATTCATCTTCTATACCGCTTAATCCTGTGTTCAGGGTCGAGGGGGACCTGGAGCCTATCCCAGGAGACTTCGGGCACTAGGCGGGGTACACCCTGGACAGGGTGCCAATCCATCGCAGGGCACACACACATACACACACTCACACACCCAATCACACACTACGGGCAATTTTAGGAACGCCAATTGATGCAGTATATAACCTGCATATCTTTGGACTGTGGGAGGAAACCGGAGTACCCGGAGGAAACCCACCAAGCATGGGGAGAACATGCAAACTCCATGCACACAGAGACGGGAATCGAGCCTGGCCAAGGAATCGAACCCAGACCCTGGAGGTGCAAGGCGACAGTGCTAACCACTACACCACCGTGCCGCCTGGAATAAATTAATTAATAAAAAAATAATGACATGAATATACAGTGATGAAATGTGATAGCTTTTAGACTTTGAGGGGAAAGGTCACATGACCTGAAAGTAAGTGAAATAAAATCAATACAATTTCTATAAAAAATTATTAATAAATATGCAAAGTGATAATATTGAATAAGAAAAGGTTGTGCCCTCTGCAGGACAAATGGACAGACATTTCAGAATAGGTTTTGAGGCAATAGGTCACTTGACCTTGACGGTATTGAAGTAAAATGCAGAATTATTAAATATTAATTATTAATAAAAATAAAAAGTAATAATATTGACAAAAAAAAGTTGTGCCCTCTGCAGGACAGGTGGACAAACATTTTAGGATAGATTTTGAATAAATAGGTCACTAGACCATGACGGTATTGAAGTAAAATGCAGAATTATTAAATATTAATTATTAATAAAAATAAAAAGTGATAATATTGAATACAAAAAGGTTGTTCCGTCTGCAGGACAAGTGGACACACATTTCAGAATAGGTTTTGAGGCAATAGATCATTTATTTATTTACAATATGTTCATAATATAAATATTATCCGTATTTCAGTCGGACAATAATTTGCAAACGGTCCCTAACTCGCCGGACTATGTTAGCAAATCTCCGCTACAAATCCGCGAACCTCCGCTACAGGCGGAATCTGGAGCCCTGAGCTCGAATATCCAACGTCCAACGTCAAACCAACTTCACCGCGGTCTTATCCAGAGCGACTTACATTTTTTAAAAATCTCAGTACACATCTGAGCAGTTGAGGGTTAAGGGCCTTGCTCAAGGGCCCAACAGTGGCAACTTGGTGGTTGTGGGGTTTGAACCTGGGATCTTCCGAACCGTAGTTCGAACCGTCCCCCCCCTGTGGGACATTCAAGTCGAACTGGGACTAACAGAATACAGTTATGAGAGTAAAAACTACCTTTTTTCCCTCTATATCAGGGTACGGAATTTAATTTTAAGAAGGTCAGATTAAACATGTGGACAGTTTGATCTTTGATGGCTTTTTTATTTCCTTTTATTTAGATGGAATAAAAGAAAAAAATAGCAATAAAATTTAACAACAAATTTCAAATTTGCTGCTGTGGTAAAATGGCTCTCGGTTCGGGTATTTTACTGTACATGCCCTCACCTTGTCTGGCTACATATATGTTTGCTCAAGTGACCCCTGTTTTGTCCCACAGTGGTGTTTCACATTACTGCTTTTTTATTATAGTATATTTTGCTTTTTTTGTAAGCCATAATGTGTCATGCTTCCATTTGTTTCTTCTGTGCATGCTGTTCATACATGGTGAACTACTCTGTTGAGTGATGCATATTGCCACACCTACCTTGAAAAAGAGATACTGTCACTCGGTCTGGCGTGCAGTATGCCGTTTAGTAATGCCTGCTCTGTATAATCCCCTGCTACACTAATGCACTTATCCCAGCATTTTCATAGTGCTTGGATACCATCAACGTAGACAGTTCTCACGGTATGCTGGAGCGATGATCGTACTGTCTGGCTCATATCTGAAACACTGTTCTCCCAGGAACTAATTTAAAGGCCCAAACAAGTGAAATCGCTTGCAGCCATGCCAGGACCCATTTTGACTTCAATGTGCTTCGGATGTAAGTGGGAAAAGGTCAAATACTATTCATCGACTATGATCTGCCCATATTTGATTATACTGTGTTTATTATCAAATTGGATTAAGGGTTAGCTCTGTCCTGGGTATTTAAATAAATAAAATAAAATAAAAAAAAGCTGTTTTTCTGGACTGCATGCTCCTTAATTTGCTGTTCCACTTGGGACAGAGGAACATGTACGTCTAACAAAAATAAATAACATTTAAAAAATCAGGTACAGATCACTATCATCTTTCCTAAGTATGAACTTTACAAACTCTTAATCAATCATTAACTTTTTATACTGTACCCTTATGTAATTTCGACCCTGTATACAGGATAATCGGCACAGACGGTGAGGGAGATACACAGCTTTTAACAATTTATATCCCATATATACACAAAGTTTTGTAATATACAGTGTAACCCCTTCAATATCGACGGAATCGTCGCAGCTCCCCTGTTTATTCGTATTTGTTAGAGGCCTGTGTTGCCTGCACCAAAATGGCGGACGGGTTGACGTACTATACCATCCAACATCCAGCGCGGCACTTACTGACGTCACTTCCCGGTAAGCTCCGTGGAAGAGAAAGCGGAAGAAGCTCCAGTAAGCTAATGTCGATATGTAGCTAACAGACGTAACTTTTCAGGTAAGTGTGTTGGTTTTCAGTTATCGTTTTAAGATTACCAAGGGAGCGTAACCAGTAACTGGCATCTGTGTTTGCTTCGTTTATTACCAGCCGGACTAGTTAATGGTTATGACAAGAAAGGTCCGGTTTCAACCTTACAAACAACAGTGAACATATTGATTTCTATTATATTTAAAGTTTGTTTGTTATACTGGAAAATATAGAAGTTTTAGATTTTTTGATTTTAGTTTGGTTGATAACGAGCAGCCTTCATTCAAGTATTTTAAATGAAATGTTGAAACAGCATTGTAGTTACAGAATTGTTTTAATGCTCCTCTTTTTAACTTTACAGGTAAAACTACGTCACTGTTTTTAATTATGAAATGACTCGGTGTGTATGAGTCGATTGTTTTGTTCAACATGGAGAAATTTGGTATGAGCTTCGGTGGAGGTCAAAGCAAAAAAGAACTGCTTGAGACCATTGAAAGTCAAAAGAAGCAGCTCATCCAGTACCAGGCCCGCTTCAAAGACCTTGTTCAGGCCTACAAGAGTTTACTAAAGGAGAAGGAGGCACTGGAAGCAAGCCTGAAAGTCCTGACTGTGCAATGCACAGGGCCCACTGAACCTGCAAAAGATTGTGGTTCACTTCACAGTGAAGACAGTCTCGACAATGCTGAATCAGGTGTTGAAAGTGTGGTGACTAGCAGCAGCAGTCAGAGTGATGCAGCAGATGAGGATCAGGTTGGTAATGTTGAGGGTACCTCTGCGTTTCTGCAGTCAGACAAGAGTGAACTAGAGCATAGCATTATTTCTAGCGGCACTACAACTGAGGAGCAAACTGCAGCTTCAACAAATGCAGAATTAGACCGCCGGGTGAACCAACTAAAGTCTCAGCTCTCTACTTTGACCACTTCCTTGGCCACAGTAACACAGGAAAAGTCTCGGATGGAAGCCTCTTTCCAAGCCGATAAGCGCAAGATGAAGCAGGAGTTGGATGAGGCTCGGGAAAAGGTAGAGGAAGAGCGTAAGCAGCACCAGACTGAACTCCAGGCTTTACAGGAGCAGCTAGCAGAGAGCAGAGCACGTGTGATTATGCAGCAACACCAGCACGATCAAGAGCAGCATGACCATGGCCACGTGATTCGGGAACTCCAGAAACTTCTGCAGGAGGAGAGGAGCCTTAGGCAGGATGTTGAACTTAAGCTAGAGGATGCTAGGAAAATCATTGCAGAAACCATGCAGAACAAAGATAGAGAGTTGGACTATGAAGAGCGGCTGAAGCAAGTTCATGAGGAATGTGAAACTTTGAGAACGAGCCTGCAGGTTCTGGAGGTTGAGAGGAGCAAACCTGAACAGCGTGTCCTGGAACTACAGCAAGAGATCGCTGATCTCAAGGTGCACTTTAACCAGCAGCATCAACAGGAGATTCGAAAGGTATGACTTTAATCACCTAGTTCTTCTTTAAACCTTTGAGGCTTTTTAATAACACTTGATCATATGTTATTGTTGAATTTCCAATTTGTGCAGGTCGCACAGGCAGAATCCTGCTTACAGGAGCAAGCACGGCTGGAGGAGCAACGTGTGGCGAGTCTAGAGGAGCGGATTTCTGAGCTGTCAGGGTTGTTGGGTGCCTGTGAAAAGGCCAGGCAGAAGGAGCAGCAAAGTGCTCAGAGGCTACGTGAGCATATCCTTCAGCTGGACACAGAGAACAAAGCCCTAGCCATCGCGGCCAGCACTACCAGGACCACCTCGTCAGACCTTGGCATTGATGAAATTAATCTGGACGTGAGCACACTGAAGGATAAGTTGGAGTATGTCAAGAAGCTGTTGCAACTGGTTGCACAGAAATCTCCAGAACAAAGATTGGAAATTGAGAAAATAATGGAGGGAGCAGGAGTAAGGCAGGAAGCAGAGAAGGCCTCAGTGCAGTATTATCAGCAAGAACTGCGGCAGCTAAAGGAGGAATTTGAACGCTACAAAACGCGAGCACAAGTGGTCCTAAAGAATAAGAATGGCAAAGACAACGCACAGATCAAGGAGCTTGAGGAAGCTCGGGACCAGCTAGCCGAACTAAAAGAAAAGTACATCAACCTGCGTGTCCAGTCAGATGAGGCCAAGGTGATACACAACCAGGAGATTAAGAAGCACCAACAAGCACTGACTGCCCTTCATCAGGCTCATAAGCAGGACCTGGAAAGGCTGGAGGCTCAGCACAGAGAGAGCTTCCTGCACCTTGAGGAAGAACTGCACAAGCAGAGGGACCGCACTATGGCGTTACTGGAAGAGAAGGACCTCGAGCTTGAAAGGTTACGAGCCGAAAGCATTCAGGGACCGATTATAAGTGATGTTGGAGCAGAAAGAGGAGTTAAAGGGGACGTAGATCTTGAAATTGGCAGTTTTGTGCGTGAAGAATGTGAGATGATCTCTCATTCTCTGAAGCTCACTAGCCCCCCAAAAAACAATTTGCTGCTGTATGCTGAACAGCTGGCTCGAAATGAGGTAGAAATTTATGCTTTGCGCAAACAGAAGCATCAGCTGGAGGAAGGCTTGCATCAACTACAGGCAAAAGTGTTTGCTAATGAAGAGAGACACAAGGAGGAAGTTGATGACTTGCGGGCACAGCTGGACAAAAGAATTCGTGACCAGAGCAGAGAAGGTGCTAATTTGGAATACCTCAAGAATATAATCTATAGATTCCTTACACTACAGGACTCTAAAGGACGTCAGCAAACGCTCATGGCTATCCTGACCATCCTACACTTCAGTCCTCAAGAGAAGCAGTCTGTCATGAAGCAACAAGTGCAGAGCTGGTGGACACCCAGGAAAAGATGATGCAGTTTTGATTTCATGACAATCTATTTTTCTACTTACTAGTGTTTTGTTTATTATTAGTATAAGTATATTATCAAAATACATGTGGAGAATTGGTCTTTATGTTCGGGAAGAGGAGGATACGTTTCAGTGCATTCTGACATTCCAAGTTAATCTCTCCAGATTGTCTAGAATATTTTCCAGCCAATAAACAATTAACAAAAGCTCAGTGCAATCAGTTTAATTAAATTTCTCTATACATTATAAAGTGTGTATAGAAATGTGTATATATGCTTATGAACACAAAGAAAAGCAGTCTGCTTTAATAAAATCTTAGGGAAACCAGTGTGTGTGTGTTCTGCTCAGTATTTTCTTGGTTAATTAGATTATGGTCCTGAAGATTTCATTCCATTGCTAAGTAAATGAATATCTGCTGCAGTCGTTCAAATTAACAGTCCCAGTTATTATCCTGTAAATTATCAAACCCTTATTGGAGGATCACCAGCTGCAATTTTATACAGTCTCTAGCCACTATTAACAAATCAGTCAAATAATACTTTTCCTTTGATACAGTTTGTTTGGTTACATGCATAGAAATCTCCATTGTTCTCCCACAAATTTTCTCAGTTATAATTGGAACTTGTATCGTGGTGGAATGTCCTTTTTTTGTAGTGTAGTTAAGCAGATTATGTCTGGTTTAACAACTTTCAGAATTAATTATTCAGTGCTTGACTAAACATATATTTTAAATCTTTGTTGAATACATAAAGTCCAGATTTTTCCTTATCGGATTTTGTACCATGACTGTACAAACACAGGAAGCATAATACTTTTATTTGAACACATTCACATTTTCTTTAATACACTCGTACCTTACGCTCAACATAAACCCTCAGTGCCTGATAACGTTTTCATGAAAACAAGAATAGATAAATACTTAAAAAATACTTACAATAAGGGAAATTTGTCAGATTTATAACTTTTAAAGAATAGTTATAAATCGATCAGTTTAATAATTTAAATGATAATGTGCATAAGCCTGTAAAAGTGACTGAGCCCCCAAAAGCTGTCTCAAGCAATTCCATAACTTCTACTCAAGTCTTGCATTTTTTTTTATGTGTATACCTGTCCATCATACTCGTATATAAATCATTTTCAAACTGTTTCCACAGTCAGAAGCATACAGTTAAAACGTCTATGCATTACAATTTCCCGTCACTGAAACTAAGAGGCCCAATACCTGTTCCAGCATGAAATTGTCCCTGTTGACAAAGCCAGCTTCACATGAATGTCCTGAGCAGAACCCAGACCTCAACCCCACTGAAGACCTTTGGGATGAACTGGAACCAGACCCTCTTTCAGATCTCAAAAAAAATGCCTTCCCTCTTCCCTTGTCGAAAGCTTTCCTAGAAGTGCGGCGTAACAGCAAAAAGAACTAAACCTGGAATGGGCTGTTCAACAATAACATGGATGGCAGGGGTCCACAAACTTTGGGCTATATAGTGCATTACACTTCTGGGAAGAAGTATATGCCCCTTCCTTCCTTTCTTTTCTTTTTTGCATATTTGTCACACCTAAATGATGGGGATCATCAAACTAATTTCAATATTAAATAAAGATTGCCTGAGCAAATACAAAATGTAGTTTTTAAATGATTTAATTTATGAAAAGAAAAAATGTTGTATAAACATATGAAGAAGTAATCTCCCCCCTGCTAAATCATGATTAATCATCTGTTAAAAAAAGCAAAACATCATGCCATGATCTAAAGAAATTTAAGAGCAAATGAGAAACAAAGTCATTAACATCATTCTGGCCTACCAAAAGTACTCAAAGAGCACAAGGCAACTCATCCAGAAGCTTAAAAGAGAACCCAGAACAACATCTGAACTACAGGCCTCACTTGCCTCAGTGAAGATTAGTGTTCATGATTCAACACTAAGAAAGAGACTGAGCAAAAATGGCATCCAGTGGAGAACCCTCCCTCCTTCCACCCCAAACAAACAAACAAAAACAAAAACCATGAAAAAAAACCTAATAATAATTAAGGTTTTGGAGTGGCATATAACAACCAATTATTTGGTTTAGGGGGCAATTACTTTTTCAAATTAGGGTTTGAACATCTTTTTCTCTGAATAAATAAAATCATTTAAAAACAGTGTTTTGTATTTACCCGGGTTATCAGTGTACAATATAAAATGTGTTTGATCTGAATCTGTGTGAAAAATATAAAAAAAAATATATACTTTGCATAGCACTGTATGTAAAACATGCAGGAAATGATGATATGAAGTGTACGATGAGGTACAATTTGAGTTGTGGTTCAACTACAGAATTTAAACCCTTTAAAGTAAAATATGCAAAAGATTTCACTGTGCAACAGAAATGGCATACACCTTTAAATAACTGAATCACTTAATTGCCTTTTTTTTTTTTTTATTATTTAGGGCCTGATACCACAAAAATATAATTAAGAGTCCTAAAGTCTTCACAATAAGACTTTAATAAGACACAATAAGACAATAAGTTTGAGAGCTCAGGAAATACAATGAGCTAGCACGCTTAATATTAGGTAGCTTGGACACATTATCCCTTCACCCAATGGCTTTACACTGTGGTGACTGCAGAAATCATACACAAAATGTATATTGCTATCCCAAATACTTTCCTGGGTGCTTCTGTTTCTAAAATATGCTTACAGGGCTTCTGTATTTTTGTTAATGCTGGTGCTCCTAACTTTCTGAAATGGAAACACTGGTGCTACCTGATGAAATGATGATTGTAATCCCTGCACTAAAAATCTGTTTAAGATCAGTCTTTGTGTAGTAGTGTCTGCAGATCCTCTGGCAGAGAGCTGATCACAGAATGGATGTAGTTTTCCAGCTTGTTTAGCAGTACCTCCTTCACAGGAAGCTGGTGTGTACGAGCTCTAGCCTAGTGCAGTAAGAAAGAAACAAAAAAAGTTAACTTAAGATTTACTTATAGTTGTAATATTATGTAATTAAAAATAGATGAGAAAACAAGTAGATACTGTAATGTTAATAATAACTGCAACCACAGATCTATATACTGGTGTTACTGAACAAGGAGCACTCAAATGCATCAGTAGAAGAACTGATTAGGAACTGATACAAAATTACAAAATTACAAAATTCTATCACTAACCAACTTCTCACGCAGTTTTAAAATTAGGTCAACAATCTCCACCTCGGACTTGTCTTTTATCCAACTCAGCAGATCCTGTAAAATGCAACAAAATAGTTCAGTTCACTAGAGCAGCACTTCCTTCTGACAATGAGCCTTGTGTATCAAGGCGAATAGGAACAGATTTACACAAGTGTTTATATAAGTAATTTGGTGGTCATGAAAATCTAGAAGTAATCTAGAAGTCTATTCTTATTATTAAGTTGAATTAATTTAAGAGAATTTTAAATTGAGGTCATTCTTAATAACTGAATGTCAGTGTATTAAAAAAAAAAAAATAATAATAATAATAATAATATATATATATATATATATATATATATATATATATATATATATATATATATATATATATACAGTGGTGTGAAAAACTATTTGCCCCCTTCCTGATTTCTTATTCTTTTGCATGTTTGTCACACTTAAATGTTTCTGCTCATCAAAAACCGTTAACTATTAGTCAAAGATAACATAATTGAACACAAAATGCAGTTTTTAAATGAAGGTTTACGTTATTAAGGGAGAAAAAAAAACTCCAAATCTACATGGTCCTGTGTGAAAAAGTGATTGCCCCCCTTGTTAAAAAATAACTTAACTGTGGTTTATCACACCTGAGTTCAATTTCTGTAGTCACCCCCAGGCCTGATTACTGCCACACCTGTTTCAATCAAGAAATCACTTAAATAGGAGCTACCTGACACAGAGAAGTAGACCAAAAGTGCCTCAAAAGCTAGACATCATGCCAAGATCCAAAGAAATTCAGGAACAAATGAGAACAAAAGTAATTGAGATCTATCAGTCTGGTAAAGGTTATAAAGCCATTTCTAAAGCTTTGGGACTCCAGCGAACCACAGTGAGAGCCATTATCCACAAATGGCAAAAACATGGAACAGTGGTGAACCTTCCCAGGAGTGGCCGCCGACCAAAATTACCCCAAGAGCGCAGAGACAACTCATCCGAGAGGCCACAAAAGACCCCAGGACAACATCTAAAGAACTGCAGGCCTCACTTGCCTCAATTAAGGTCAGTGTTCACGACTCCACCATAAGAAAGAGACTGGGCAAAAACGGCCTGAATGGCAGATTTCCAAGGCGCAAACCACTTTTAAGCAAAAAGAACATTAAGGCTCGTCTCAATTTTGCTAAAAAACATCTCAATGATTGCCAAGACTTTTGGGAAAATACCTTGTGGACCGACGAGACAAAAGTTGAACTTTTTGGAAGGTGCGTGTCCCGTTACATCTGACGTAAAAGTAACACAGCATTTCAGAAAAAGAACATCATACCAACAGTAAAATATGGTGGTGGTAGTGTGATGGTCTGGGGTTGTTTTGCTGCTTCAGGACCTGGAAGGCTTGCTGTGATAGATGGAACCATGAATTCTACTGTCTACCAAAAAATCCTGAAGGAGAATGTCCGGCCATCTGTTCGTCAACTCAAGCTGAAGCGATCTTGGGTGCTGCAGCAGGACAATGACCCAAAACACACCAGCAAATCCACCTCTGAATGGCTGAAGAACAACAAAATGAAGACTTTGGAGTGGCCTAGTCAAAGTCCTGACCTGAATCCTATTGAGATGTTGTGGCATGACCTTAAAAAGGCGGTTCATGCTAGAAAACCCTCAAATAAAGCTGAATAACAACAATTCTGCAAAGATGAGTGGGCCAAAATTCCTCCAGAGCGCTGTAAAAGACTTGTTGCAAGTTATCGCAAACGCTTGATTGCAGTTATTGCTGCTAAGGGTGGCCCAACCAGTTATTAGGTTCAGGGGGCAATTACTTTTTCACACAGGGCCATGTAGGTTTGGATTTTTTTTCTCCCTAAATAATAAAACCCCTCATTTAAAAACTGCATTTTGTGTTTACTTGTGTTATCTTTGACTAATAGTTAAATGTGTTTGATGATCAGAAACATTTTGTGTGACAAACATGCAAAAGAATAAGAAATCAGGAGGGGGGCAAATAGTTTTTCACACCACTGTATATATATATATATACACACACACACACACAGTATATACACAGTCAACTTGCCATCTGCAATTACTGTTAAAAACAAATGTTGATTTACAAAAAATAAGGTTTAAATGTCAAAATTAAAGATAATTAAACTCTATGTGGCTATTGCATTTTTTAAAGTTTACTTTTATACATAAATAATACCCTGATTTATGATTTTATATAGTTAAGCAAAACATCAAATTAAAGAAGCGTTTAGCTTTTATCCGATTACTCGAAACAATAATCGGCCAACTAATCGATTATCAAAATAATCGTTAGTTGCAGCCCTAGACTACATATAGACTTTTCTTTACACTTTGTCTTTTTTTGGGGTTTTTCCAATTTTCTCCCCAATTTTTAGTCGTAGCCAATTCCTCCCCGTCGCTAGGGGGCGCTCCCACATTAAGGCTACTGCTACCACTCAGTCGGGAGGGCGAAGACTACCACGTGTTTCTTCCGAACCACGTGACGTCAGTCGACCGCATCTTTTTGAACTGCTTGCTCACGTGCCATTAGGGGCGGAGTAACACACTCGGAGGAAAGCGCTAGCCGCTCCTTCCGCGTACGCAAGCTCACAGACGCCCCTGATTCAAATCAAATCAAAATGATTGAATGTAATTGAAATGTATGAATGATTGGATGTGGATCCGTGAGTAATGTGGGAGCACAAGTACCTCTCATCCCTCCCCCCTGAGAGACCAATCAGCTCTCTCTCTGTGAGAGGAAAACAGCATCACCCGGGGTTCGAACCAGCGATCTCCGGATGATAGGGCGAGCGCTTTACCACTGCGCCACTTGGAGGCATCTTTTTCTAGTCTTTACTACAATCGCTTATTTTGTGCTCATAGTTATCCATGTCCTTTTACGCATTTTGTGGGAATAACTAAAATCAAACGAACTGTGTCACCAGCATGATTTGCACTTTTATGGCGATTAATATACGCACAAAAGTACAGAGCAAATCGGCCTTTCATTTTGGCCTATGCAAACATTTAAAAACAATTTAATCAGTGATAGATGAGGACCAATGTTGGTATACTCTAATTTTATATGGGTTTGGATTCAGTACTTACAGCATCACAGATGGCCTCTAAATGAAGGTAATCCATCTTATTTGACATTTCCCTGTGCTTAGCACGAAACCACCCGTCGAAATTAGAAGACTGAAAGAATTGCCTTAAAAACACACACAGATAAATATCTAGTTACCAGTGCAATCACCGCCAGAGAAACCATAAATAGTTAAATTGTACACAGTGTGTTACTTGTAAAGGCCCAGCCAGTCTCCTTTGCGAGTGGAGGTGGTTTGAGGCCCAGCATGTTCCAGAGAGGCCATGAACTCATCCTGACTGAAGGGTCGGATCTGAGGAGGAGTCTACACACACACAATTAATTAACAATTAAATCCTTTAGTATGAATGCTGTGTCTAACATTTAAAATCTAGACAGGATAGAATAAGTTTTAATAAACCTTCCAAGGAGTCATGGATATTTGAAGTGGCATCAAACTGGCCAGGTATCGCTCCTGTAAAACAGCAAGTTTGTGACATATGCCACTCTTCTTAAACATGCTATTATCAATGTATT
Organism: Channallabes apus; assembly: GCA_030522415.1. Lineage (NCBI taxonomy): Eukaryota > Metazoa > Chordata > Actinopteri > Siluriformes > Clariidae > Channallabes > Channallabes apus. The sequence continues at coordinate 42,180,193 of CM060107.1, read as the reverse complement.
TATTAATTAGGTATTAATACAATATGCAAATGTCTATAGCACAAATGTCCTCACCAGTGGAACCATAAAGCTCTGTGTCAGTTCTAACAAATGCCACCTCAAAATGGTGCTCTGTACCTCAGAAGGCTTTTTCCTCTGAACTCCCTAGAAAAGGTGTGTGAAGACATAGAAAGGGTGACTGAAAAACATTCGTATAAAAATGCCTACTTGTGTCAGTCTGAATTTAATTTACCTTTAAGAGTCTCTTGATTAGGGCTTTGTCTTTATGGAGAAATGTTTTATATTCTGTGTATATACCTTGGTGATGGAATAAAAATGTGAGTGAAAGGCACATACAGACAGATGTTTACTTGTAATACAATGTCATTATGCATTTTATAATTCACATTAAATGAAAGTATTTAGACGCACCTGGTTTTGTGTCCAGCGTTTTCAACTTGGTCAATTTCTTGACTTTTACTTGTTTTAGCAAGTCTCCTAAAATTAATGAGTGATCATAAACCTGGGCAACTGAAAACATGTTTGGTTCCACAAGATTTTAAAAGGGAGCCCTACTTACGAGACACCTTCTGCTCCCCCAGACACATGATGTGAGGCCAGCTCTGAAACGTCTTTATGAAGAAAGGATTCGTAACACCCAGTAATACGTTAGGCCTGAAATTACAAGCATAAAAATGAAGACTGAAGGTCAAGGATCCCTTTCTGAAACTTAATAAATAAAGTATACTTTTAAATAAAGTATATTTAATAAATTAAAACCAAAATGCTATGGTTCAGTTTATTTTAGGGCTTTGTAATGAGTTTGTGCTTACGGTGACTGACGTCTGGTACTGTACTCCTTAAACTCGCTGTCATGGATGGTAAAATAAGGCCGAAAATCACAGCAGTATTTCAGTGGACTGATGCAGCTGGCAAGATGTGAACAGGTAAACATGTTAAACTATACATACTTACCAATACATCAAACTAATTTTAGCATATACAGCATCAGGTTAAGCAGTTCATAAAATACATCAGTGAATTTTGTCACATAATACAAAAAAAAAAGAAAAAAATTTAACTCAACCAAAAAAAATTTATTTTTCATTCATTAATTCATCTCCAGTAAGTGCTTTATCCTGGTCAGGGTAACAGTGAATCCTGAGCCAATTGTGCACAAGGCTAGGATCCAGTAATGCGCACATCCGATTTAAAACCCGCTTACTCCGTAATGATTAATTACTCTTTCCATCTCTTTTCCTTGGCCGCTAATAGCAGCACCCGCCATTTACGCATTACTGGATCTGTAGCGACAACAGACCGCAAAGGATGATGGTCACGCCTGGGCTGATGAGAATTGTAGTTCCCGCTACCTCCTGTTCGCTCCATTCGCCTGAGCAAACTTTTCTCAGAAGACCTATAGTTTTATCGAGTCATTTCGGTTTCTCTCTGAAAAGAAACGAGAAAGGGAAAAAAAATCCTGTCTGAATAAGTGAGTGAATGAGGTGAGTGTTCTCAAATACTCATTCAGCACATGGGCCAGCTGCAATAAGTAGGCTGCTATTTTTATTTTTTCTGAGTTTTCAAGAATACTAAATTTAAACTTTTTTTTTTATTATTTTTTTTACATGGTTTAATAATTTTTTTTGTTATTAAAACTGAAAAATTAAATTTTCTGTTTCAAAGTTTACAGATAGATGGCTAATTTGTATTCCATTGATATGTTCAGTGTTCATGTAAACTGTTTAATAAACACTTCTGGTACTTTTTTCGAATCTCTTCATTAGTTTTGTTTTTCCTGTAAATGATTCAATAAATACCGTACTGTGCCATTCATACAGAGGTATTATCGTACCGTGAAGTTTTGATACCGTTACATCCCTAATATACATTTAGAACTACAATTCCCATCAGCCCAGGTGTGACCATCATCCTTTGCGGTCTGTTGTCGCTACAGATCCAGTAATGCGGAAATGGCGGTGCTGCTATTAACGGCGAAGGAAATGAGATGGAAAGAGTAATTAATCATTACGGAGTAAGCGGGTTTTAAATCAGATGTGCGCATTACTGGATCTGTAGCGACAACAGACCGCAAAGGATGATGGCCACGCCTGAGCAAACTTTTCTCAGAAGACGTATCATTTTACCGTCATGCGACCACGATATTATCGAAATAAACTGTTATTGCGGTACGACGGTATTTACAATACCGTTACATCCCTTTATATATATGTATATATAAAAAACCTTGAACTTTTCCACATTTTGTCACATTAAAGCCACAAACATGAATAAATTTCAAATTCAAATTTTATTGGTCACATACACAATCATACACAGTATAATATGCAGTGAAATGCTTTATACGACCGCCAGTGACCTTAAAAAAAAGAAAATAAAAGCTTGTACGTAAAATAAATAATCAATAAAGGAAATACTAAAGAAATAATTTTAACTAGTAAAATTAACTGTGCAATAAGGGCATAATAAAATATTGCAAAAATATAGAAATATAGGGTAGAGTATATATGTATATAGAATTAAAGTGTCAGTGGTTGTGCAAATATGCATGAAAGGTGACTTGTGCAATTGTCCAGATATATGAGTATTTAGTGCAAGTGTGTATGAATGTGTCCATAATTGTCCAGTCAGTGTTGTGAGCTTAAAAGATGTTATTAGTCCTGTGTGGAGGTGTGATTGTGATTGAGAGACCTTATCGCCTGCGGGAAGAAGCTTCTCCTCAGTCTCTCTGTGTTGGCCTTTAGGGAGCAGAATCTCTTCCCAGACCGCAACAAAGAGAACAGTCCATTACTGGGGTGACCGAGGTCCTTCATGATCTTCCTGGCCTTAGTCCAGCACCGCTTGCTGTAGATGGAGTGCAGGTCAGGGAGCTCAGTGCAGATGATGCGCTCGGCTGATCGCACCACCCTCTGTAGAGCTCGTCTGTCCTGCATGGTGCTGTTCCCGAACCAGGTCGTGATGTTTCCCGTCAGGATGCTCTCTATGGTGCAGGAGTAGAAGTTCTTGAGCACCTTGGAGGGCAGTCTAAAGTCTCTCAAGCGTCTGAGGTGGTAGAGACGCTGCCGGGCTTTTTTCACCACGGTGTTGATGTGACAGGACCATGACAGGTCCTGCGTGATGTGAACACCGAGGTATCTGAAGCTGTCCACTCTCTCCACTGGGCTCCTGTTGATGACGGGGGTCTGGTAGTTCCTCTCCTGCTTTGTACGAAAGTCCACTATCAGCTCCTTTGTCTTACTGACGTTCAGGAGGAGATTGTTCCTCTGGCACCAGTTCTCCAGATTTCCAATCTCCTCTAGGTAGTCCGACTCATCATTGTTGGTGATCAGTCCGACCACGACGGTGTCAGCAAACTTGATGATGGAGGTGGAGTTGGTAGTGGCCACGCAGTCGTGGGTGTACAAAGAGTACAGCAGGGGGCTCAGAACACAACCCTGGGGGGCTCCAGTGCTGAGAGTGAGTGTAGCTGAGACATGTCCGCCCATCCTTACTGCCTGTGGTCTGCCAGTCAGAAAATTGGAGATCCACTGACATATAGATGAGCTCAGTCCCAGGTGCTCCAGCTTGGTGGTGAGTGTGGAGGGAATTATGGTGTTAAAAGCAGAGCTGTAGTCGATGAAGAGCATTTTAACATAATTCCCTTTCCTAGTGTCCAGGTGAGTGAGTGATGTGTGGAGGAGATGAGAGATTGCATCGTCTGTGGAGCGGTTCTGACGGTATGCAAACTGTAGTGGGTCCAGTGTGTCGGGTAGTGAAGAAATGATGAAGTCTCTGATAAGGCGTTCAAAGCACTTCATCACTACTGAGGTGAGGGCTACAGGGCGATAGTCATTGAGAGAAGCAGGATGTGGTTTCTTTGGAACAGGAACAATGATGGACTCTTTGAAGCATGTGGGGATCACAGACTGAGATAAAGAGATGTTGAATATCTCAGTGAACACAGGTGCTAGCTGTTCCAATTTTATTGGAATTCCACGTGAAAGACCAATAAAGTGGTGTACATGTGAGAAGTGGACCGAAAATCATACATGATTCCAAAAATTTTTTTTTTTTTACAAATAAATAACTGAAAAGAGGGGTGTGCGTAATTATTCAACCCCCTGAGTCAATACTTTGTAGAACCACCTTTTGCTGCAATTACAGCTGCCAGTCTTTTAGGGTATGTCTCTACCAGCTTTGCACATCTAGAGACCAAAATCCTTGAACATTCTTCTTTGCAAAACAGCTCCAGCTCAGTCAGATTAGATGGACAGCGTTTGTGAACAGCAGTTTTCAGATCTTGCCACAGATTCTCGATTGGATTTAGATTTGGACTTTGACTGGGCCATTCTAACACATGGATATGTTTTGTTTTAAAGCATTCCATTGTTGCCCTGGCTTTATGTTTAGGGTCGTTGTCCTGCTGGAAGGTGAACCTCCGCCCCAGTCTCAAGTCTTTTGCAGACTCCAAGAGGTTTTCTTCCAAGATTGCCCTGTATTTGGCTCCATCCATCTTCCCATCAACTCTGACCAGCTTCCCTGTCCCTGCTGAAGAGAAGCACCCCCAGAGCATGATGCTGCCACCACCATATTTGACAGTGGGGATGGTGTGTTCAGAGTGATGTGCAGTGTTAGTTTTCCCCCACACATAGCGTTTTACATTTTGGCCAAAAAGTTCCATTTTGGTCTCATCTGACCAGGGCAGCTTCTTCCACATGTTTGCTGTGCAAACGGGACTTCTTATGGTTTTCTGTTAACAATGGCTTTCTTCTTGCCACTCTTCCATAAAGACCAACTTTGTGCAGTGCACAACTAATAGTTGTCCTATGGACAGATTCCCTCACCTGAGCTGTAGATCTCTGCAGCTCGTCCAGAGTCACCATGAGCCTCTTGGCTGCATTTCTGATCAGCGCTCTCCTTGTTCGGCCTGTGAGTTTAGGTGGACGGCCTCGTCTTGGTAGGTTTACAGTCGTGCCATACTCCTTCCATTTCTGAATGATCGCTTGAACAGTGCTCCGTGGGATGTTCAAGGCTTTGGAAATCTTTTTTGTAGCCTAAGCCTGCTTTAACTTTCTCAATAACTTTATCCCTGACCTGGCTGCTGTGTTCTTTGGACTTCATGGTGTTGTTGCTCCCAATATTCTCTTAGACAACCTCTGAGGCCGTCACAGAGCAGCTGTATTTGTACTGACATTAGATTACACACAGGTGCACTCTATTTAGTCATTAGCACTCATCAGGCAATGTCTATGGGCAACTGACTGCACTCAGACCAAAGGGGGCTGAATAATTACACACACACCCCACTTTTCAGTTATTTATTTGTAAAAAATGTTTGGAATCATGTATGATTTTCTTTCCACTTCTCACGTGTACACCATTTTGTATTGGTCTTTCACATGGAATCCCATATCAGTTCAGAGGTTTTTTTTTTTTTTCTTATTTTATTTTTTACACAAGTCCCACTCACTACAGGTTCACATGTTGACTGGTACATTTGAAATTGGGAGAAAAATAAGATTTTTGGGGCACATTTTTGAGTGATAATTTGTACTCTGATCTGTTCGTTGAGTTCCAACACACAGGTGAAATGTCAGAATAAGAGTAGAGAGTGTAAGAATATTTTAGTAAAATACACTTGTGTATGCAGCAATGTAACAATATGATAATATTAATCAACATAATCTTGGTGAAATAATATAGAAGTAGGTACAGAATATGACAGTCGTTTGCTTTTCTTGTCTCACCTCTGAGTGAATCCATTATGGATAATATGATCTATGAGACAGGTCATAAAACATAAAAAGTAAGGGGATGGGTAGTAATACTTAGTGTACAGTATGTACCCAAAGTACATGGGGAAAAAAATCCTAGAGTGAAGGGTTGCCAGGTGCCAGACCCGACAGAAACACGAGCATAAGATAAGGTGTAAGGTGCTGGACTTGGCAGAGACACAAGCACACTTAATGAGGGATTGAAACATATGTGTTGGATACACGTGCACCTGCAGTCGTGCACACATGTCTTAGTAAGAATATATACAAATAACCAAAAAGACGTTCTGTTTTAAGAATACTGAGTTTAATAAAAAGTAGAGACAACACAAAATAGCATGTGCATCTACATAATGACAAACAAGGAGATACATGAATTTTTTTTTTTTTATAAAAATACAAAGTATAAGGCCCAACATAAAAATACAAAAAAATAAAAAATAAAAAAATAAAAAAATAAAAAACATAGGGGGCCTGGGTGAGCATCAATAGCAAAAAAAAAAAAAAGCACATGAAATCACATATCAAACATCAACCTTCTCTGAGTCAGAACAACACCCACAGGAAGATCAGTAAGGGGGACAAAAGCAGAAATGCTGCGATTCAGAAATGGTGCAGGTGCTGGAGGAAAATCAGTTTGGGTACCTCTCATTAGTTTGTGTACTAAAGGATACTTTAAAATCCGTCTGAGTGGCAACACTTATATGACAAACAGGCCTTAGAATAGATGGAGCAGGAGTACCAGACTCTGGCCTAACAAGCCTAAAGGCATGAGGAGCAGGGCTGTTTACCTCCAGGCGAAGTCTCTTAGAAGGGCAAGGATTGGAGTCATCCTTCCTGTAGTATGTAAGCCCTCGCTCATGAAGAAACAGCATCAAGGACGTAGGCGCCTGACACTCAGTCTGGATGAGGCCTGCAGAGGCCCCATCCATGGCAGGTACTGCCCATGCTGTCCGAGTCGTCCAGAGGGATGTAATGAGCACTTGGGCAAGTATAATCAGCTATAAGATTAAAATAAAATACGTAAGTACAACAAATTGGGAAACAAAAATATTGAAATAGTGCAAAAGAGATGCTTACCCATGGTCTGTCTTTTGAGAACTGTAGAATAAATCAGGAAAAACCCGGAATGTATAGTAAAATTAAGCGCCACCCTAATATTTTTTTTTATAAATTAAACAAGAGAAGTGTAAAGATAATGGAAAGTAATTTGCAAGAAAAATGTATTATAATGGGAAAAAATAGATGACGTAGGGAGTCAGATGACGAGGTATATGACGTAACATAATATGGTAGAAAAACTTGATTATTGAAACATAATGGGAGAATTTTTTGGAAAAAGTTAGACCATAGTGGGTTAAAACATTTGGTAAGGAATTAAAAAAATAAGTACTGAGGAGGAGACAAGGTGTGCATCCCTCCCCTTGAAAACTGTATATAATGAGTATGCATGTAACTGTCAGACAGTCTGCTCTTGATAATGCTTGGATTTACAACCTAAGTACTACAAGTGTGGCTCACTTGGGTTTAATTGGTGCAATAAATCCTGCTTACTTCATCCAGACTCATTCTTTGGTTCTGATAGATACAGCTTTTGTTTAATTTTTTAAATTAGGAACATTAAGAAGTGAAGACTAAAAATTTCCCACAAGAGAAAGCTTTTATTTCTTTCATCACATTCCCAGTGGATCAGAAGTTTACATAGACTTAGTATTTTGTAATATTTCCCTTAAATTGTTTAACTTGCGCCAAATGTTTCGGGTAGCCTTTCCGAAGCTTTTTACAATCTCATTTTAGCTTATTCCTCCTAACAGGACTGTCAAACTGAGTCAGGTTTGTAGGCCTCCTTGCTTGCAGACAGTACTGCCAATACTGCCAAGCTGTTTTTTTTTTTTTGAGGTTTTGAATCAGTGTCTTCTTTCTTGCTGAGTAGCCTTTTGGGTTATGTTATACAGTATTGGTCTCGATTTACTGTGGATATAGATAGTTTTGTACCCGTGGTACTTTTAAGCATTTCCAAATGCTTAAAAAAAAAAAAAAAAAAAAGAATGAATCAGACTTGTGGAGGTCCACAGTTTTTTTTTGAGGTCTTGACCGATTTTGATTTTTCCCATAATGTCAATTAATGATGTAAATTAGCAGAAAGTATGATAATTTCCTGGAATTTTTCCAAGCTATATAAAGGCCCAGTCAACTGAATTCAAGTAAACGTTTGACCCACCAGAATTGTGATATAGTGAATTATAAGTGAAATAATCTATCCATAAACAATTGCTGGAACAGTTACTTGTGTCATGTATAAAAAAAGATATACTAACAACTCGGCAAAAGTATAGTTTGTAGGGTTGTTCCGATTCCGATACTGGTATGGGCTAGTAGTATTTTACTTAAAAAAAGAAATTATATATATATTTATTATGTGTGTGTATATATATATAGTATGTGTGTATATATATATACTGTATATATACATACATATACACACCCACACACACACAGTACAGATACACACACCCAGGTATCGGCCGATACCCAAGTATCGGAATCGGTATCGGGAGGGAAAAAATGGTATCGGAACATCTCTAATAGTTTGTTAATATGAAATCTGTGGAATGTCTAAAAATCAGTGTATATAAACTTCAGATAACAATATGTGAAAGATGGCAGTTGCTAAATTAGTTTTCTGCACTGTGTAGAAAAGTTAAAAGGATGAAATAGACAATTTTAGGACAGCTAAAAATGTCAATAAAATATTTTAAGTCCACTTAAAAAAATCTTCTTAAATATTATTTTAGCAATTATAGTAAACAATGCATTAGATATATTGCTCTTTAAGCAAAAACTGTTCACAATGTTCTGCTCTAGTTATCTTCCTGTATTATCAATCTATTTGTCCTACTAGTCACAGTCAGAATGGAAAAGACAGCATGATAATGAGCATACCTTACAAGAGCCAGCACTGTCTCTGAGGACACAGTTGGGGAAGGCGCCATGACAACTAATGGCTCTCCTAGCAACATCAACTCCCACAGCAGCTGTATGTGAATGAGGACAGACTGGAAACACCTGGTCAAGTCAAAAATCAACCGGGTCAGTTTAGTGCAAAGACTGCCTTCGTATTAAGCCTTTATACTGAGGCTGTCAATCTATTCTCTCTCTTTATCATAATTAAACATACTCTCTGAGATTATTCTAATGAGATTATTCTGATCTTATTGTTAATAACATATAGTACTTCATGTATTTTAGTGAAAACATGAAGGTCCGATTAGATTAAGCTGAAAACCAGCCGATTACAGTCACAGCCCGATCTAGGAGCCGTATCTATTCAGGAATCACAGACATCACCAAAAAGATAACAAAAAAAACATTTTACCATCTCTAATGTTAGAACTACAATGGCAGATGATTGATGGCAGAACATAAATATTTGACAAAATATCCTGATAATGCAATTTATAATGGAATCAAACGTGTTTGCACTGCTGTAGCCCGATCTACAGATTACACTTAAACGACCTTAGAATTATAAGGTGTTTTACCATGATATAATCTGCTATAATCTCAGTCATAACTCAGACAGAATAATACTACTTGTTCATATAAATAAACAGTTGTACTAATAAACACTTGTTCTTGTATTTGGCTCAAATAAGACTACTTGGTAACGTTCAACCAATGCAAGTGAGGTGTCTATTTGAGTATTTAATGCATGATCATACTGCAGTAGTCCAATTATGATCAAACTGAGGTAGTCACTAAGACATGTGCTTAACAGCCCGAGTACTCTACCAACAGCATTAATAACTCACACAGCTTCCTAGCAATAACTGTGTGTCAATGCAATTAAAACAAAAATATATACTTTTCAAAGTAAATTGTGTTTTAACATGGTCACTTTGACAAAAGACCTGATTAATCACAACCTCCACAACAGATAAAACCAAACAGCAACATACTCACTTAAAAAGATCTAGCTCATTGATGGTAGGGAGAACCATGGGAGAAGAGAGATGTTTCTACACAGCACAAAAACAGAGAACAGAAAAGGGATTTGAGCATTTTAACTACTGACTGCATTATTACAAATCAAAAGTGAGCTCTGACCTCTTTCTGTCCCTGTTTGCTAGGACTTCCTCCTGGTTTGTCATCTTTTGAAGGAATTCTAACCTGGAAGTTCAGAGTTACATAAACATAATTTAAAACACCAACCTACCTATTTTGGACACACAAAGTACAACAGAGTTGAAACAAAACCTAGTCATCTATTAAATGGCTGGAAGATACAAATTCGTGGAATCCTACCAACTTCCCTCAGACTGAAGAACATATTAGAAGGAGTAGTGACATGTTTTGTCCAAACAAAAAATAAGTCCAGCTGACATGACCCAGAGATATTACACATACACTACAAAAGTAAAAACCTCACCCTTGCCCCCTTAACCTTACACCACTGATTCATCATGATGTATGTTACTTGTAAGTGCCATATCGCATTTGTTATGAATTTGTTGTTGTGTTTACTTTATTTTATTTGCTGTTATTTCATTTGTTCTACCTTGTTCTATTCATTGGTAAAGCATTAAGCATTAAGTTTGTTACATAAGCCATAAGCTTTATATTTCTTAGTCATGCATCATAAGTTGACAATCCTAAGTTGGTCTGTGATGTCATTCTACTATTACATGCATTTGTGTGACTGTCATATGAAAGAGAGTTTAGTCTAGATGCGGAAGGCTAAGGAAACACAAGCTTTTGACCGTAAGCCCGGTAAGCTAAGAATGTGAGATACAGCAACTAGGTTGTTGTAACCGTGAGCTCCGGTAAGCGGATATATACAGCAAGAGTGTTGTTATATTTGTAAGCTAAGACTGTAATTTGTAAGATACAGCAAACAGGTTGTTGTAAAAGTCAGAGATTTGCAAGATGCAGCAACTGGTGTCTGTAATCACAGTGGATTTACTCAAGACGACTGTATGAAGTGTTGATTCTTTGATGCTGACAAAATAAACTACAAGAGACAAAGAGATTGGACTTCTGTCGTGTGAGTGAAACTTCAAACCAAAGCTACGCGTCAAAACTAGTGAAATAATATGACCGCATCTACAAAAACCAAATTACAAACCGGATTCCAAAAAAGTTGGGACACTAAACAAATTGTGAATAAAAACTGAATGCAATGATGTAGAGATGGCAAATGTCAATATTTTATTCAGAATAGAACATAGATGACAGATCAAAAGTTTAATCCGAGAAAATGTATCATTTTAAAGGAAAAATATGTTGATTCCAAATTTCACGGCGTCAACAAATCCCAAAAAAGTTGGGACAAGTAGCAATAAGAGGCTGGAAAAAGTACATTTGAGCATAACGGAGAGCTGGAAGACCAATTAACAGCAATTAGGTTAATTGGCAACATGATTGGGTATAAAAAGAGCTTCTCAGAGTGGCAGTGTCTCTCAGAAGCCAAGATGGGTAGAGGATCACCAATTCCCACAATGTTGCGCAGAAAGATAGTGGAGCAATATCACAAAGGCGAAAAATTGCAAAGACTTTGCAGTTATCATCATCAACTGTGCATAATATCATCCGAAGATTCAGAGAATCTGGAACAATCTCTGTGCGTAAGGGTCAAGGGCGTAAAACCATACTGGATGCCCGTGATCTCCGGGCCCTTAAACGACACTGCACCACAAACAGGAATGCTACTGTAAAGGAAATCACAGAATGGGCTCAGGAATACTTCTAGAAACCATCGTCAGTGAACACAATCCACCGTGCCATCCGCCGTTGCCAGCTGAAACTCTACAGTGCAAAGAAGAAGCCATTTCTAAGCAAGATCCACAAGCACAGGCGTTTTCATTGGGCCAGGGATCATTTAAAATGGAGTGTGGCAAAATGGAAGACTGTTCTGTGGTCAGACGAGTCACGATTCGAAGTTCTTGTTGGAAATGTGGGACGCCATGTCATCTGGACCAAAGAGGACAAGGACAACCCAAGTTGTTATCAACGCTCAGTTCAGAAGCCTGCATCTCTGATGGTATGGGGTTGCATGAGTGCGTGTGGCATGGGCAGCTTGCATGTCTGGAAAGGCACCATCAATGCAGAAAAATATATTCAGGTTCTAGAACAACATATGCTCCCATCCAGACGTCATCTCTTTCAGGGAAGACCCTGCATTTTTCAACATTATAATGCCAGACCACATTCTGCATCAATCACAACATCATGGCTGCGTAGGAGAAGGATCCGGGTACTGAAATGGCCAGTCTGCAGTCCAGATCTTTCCCCTATAGAGAACATTTGGCGCATCATAAAGAGGAAGGTGCGACAAAGAATGGGAGAAGAATGGGAGAGCATTCCTATTTCTAAACTTGAGAAACTGGTCTCCTCGGTCCCCAGACGTCTGTTGAGTGTTGTAAGAAGAAGGGGAGATGCCACACAGTGGTGAAAATGGCCTTGTCCCAACTTTTTTGGGATTTGTTGACACCATGACATTTTGATTCACCATATTTTTCCCTTAAAATTATAATTTTCTCAGTTTAAACTTTTGTTCCGTGATTTATGTTCTATTCTGAATAAAATATTGACATTTGCCATCTCCACATCATTGCATTCAGTTTTTATTCACAATTTGTTTAGTGTCCCAACTTTTTTGGAATCCGGTTTGTAAAAGCAAACATGAAAGGTGCTCCAAACCTGCAATATGACTCCCATCACTGGCAAATTAAGTGTCTGGCTTGGCATAGGTGGCGGCCACTGGTCAATCTCACTGCAAACTGCAACAGATTTATAATGCATAGGTTGTACTAGTTAGTATAAATAAATAAATAAATAAATGAATGTCAGATATCGTCACTATATCACAGATATCATCTACTCAGTCAGGTTTCGGTGTCTTAAAATCATGGGACATTTTGACTACTAGCTGAGTGGCTATGTTTTTTGTTATTAATATCATGTCCATTTTCATGGGTTACACATGATACTAGAAACATCTTCATTCCATATTAAAATTGTAATTAGATTAATGAATCAACTGTTCTCACCTGCCTCCAAACAAGGCTCTGACTTCTCAAAGTACTCAGGGGCAATGATCTGGAGAAGATTCTGAAACAAGTGAACATACGGCAATCTGGAAACCAGCACCAGAGACTAGGACAGAGAGTGGAATAGTTCAACATTTTGTTTTATTTACTGATATCATGCATAGATAGCTCAGAGTGTTAATAAAACAAAAATGCAATATGTTAAATGGGTATTTACAGTATGTAGAAATGTTTGCAACAAGATGTCCAGCTAGCTAGCTGAGTGATGTACACATCCTAGCCAAAATGTCTCTGTAAAATTTAATCTGACCGTTAGATTTGATTAGGATGCACAATGTGAAATGTTTCCTCATGCTCAGAACCACTCTTTTACAACCCTGTAATATAGCCATGCCATCAGGGGAAAAAATTCGATAGGGAGTACCTGGTCACTCAGTGCATTACAATAGCCAGTGACTTAATTTTAGTTCCACATTAGACCTAACCGACTGAATCAATCTTCGATTAAATCTGCTTCCACAAGCTTGCACAGTGGGCACAATCCATGATTTGTGCATCACTTCATGGGCTTCTGTTCTTACCCTGATGTACACATTACTCTGGACCATATGATGTCATGGCATACACTGCAGATATGTGCATGTTTCCTTATATGTATGTATAAATAGGTACAATGTCGTGCAACATTGGGAAGATTAGAGAACACAAAAATTAAATGAGTGAAGTGTGAATTCAGGCAATGCCGTGAAAACCTGCATGACCGGAAGTACCCATATCCATTTTTATGGCATTAAAGCCTTATTGATGCCTTAAAGATGTTTAACCTCTGGGCAGTTATGAACATGCCTGGAAGTGAATGTATGCAAGTGTATTTTACATCCACACAGAAATAGGTGGATGTTTGGAGAGGGTCTGTGAATCTTATGATGGCAGGCTACACTATATGAAAAAATAAATAACCTTAATTTCCTGCTGCCACAATTCAGTTGTGTTCATGCACAGCACAATAGTGCCAGATTCTGACGCTCTAGCGGAGTCATTCAATGTCATTTTATAGACTAGGCATACTAGACTAAGAATACTATACAGTACTAAATACAATCCCTGGAGAAATTGTTCATATCCATGCTGGTATTCATTCACAACATCTGTTGAGAATGTGCATCATAACATACAACATTTTAAGTGCCTTCTTATTTGGGAACCACATTTTCAGTATTTTTGATCCAACAACAGGATTGCTGCTCCTTGTCTATTTATATAGACATTCAAAATCGATCAATTAAAAATTTCAATCTAGTTAATCAATCATGTCTGTTATTATTCATGATTAATCACCATTTCAAAATACTCAGATTTACTTATTATAAACGTGCAATGTTGGATTAAAGAAATGAGTGACAAACTGGTTCGAAAAAATAGATTATGCAGTATTATACAATCTCAACCATTAACATTTAACAAATGTTCAATTAAAATCTTTTGAATGGGACTGGTTCTGCATGCAGTGGTTGGGTAGTATGGGGTATGGTAAACCCACAGACAGCGGGGCTCGAACCCAGGTCCTCGGATCCAAAAATCAACAACCTAGAGTCTTAGCTGCCTGAGCCACCACCCCCATCTGACATTTAATGTATTCTTGTAAACTCTCTCGAGTGCACAACTTTGATTTTATCCAAAGTTCCATCTAGAAGCTTTTTATAATGAAGCTTTCCATTCAGCACACCTGGTGTTTCTTCAGTCATCTTCTTATTGCATTAAACGTTCCATTATGACACACAGACGGGGTGTGTTATGAAAAACCATTAGGGTCAAACTTGATCATATGATTAATTTGCAGTAATCACATGTGTTAATGTGTTACAGTAATATTGACAGCCCTAACAGAAAAGCAACAAAGGAACAAACACATCAAAAAAGTACAATACACATACAATAGTATTGTCACATAGTATTAAACCTAAACTAAAAACAGTGATAAACAGATACCAGGATGTATAATTTTTTTTTTTACATCCTTTCATGTACTCACCTTCTGAAAGTAGCCCCTTTTGACAGAGACATCTTTTACTTGTCTAAAGTACACATAGCCATAAAAGTGAGCCAGCTCCTTCTAACAAAAAAAAAAAAAAAGAAGAAAATAGAACTCTATGACTGAGTCTGTTCAACTATGCGGTATATATATTAATGTCAAATGTCTTACCTGCAGTAATATTGGTGCCTCCCTGTTGTATGCATCTTTCTCTCCAAACTGTACACCGCTCACGCGTCCCACAGAATGGCGCAGCCTAAAACAGAATTGTGTATCCCCTAGGCACCCTGTTAGGGAAAATTTTCAGCATAAAAATCAAAACATTTTTAAATTTGAACACTGACATGTTTAACAACACTGACCCAAACCATTATTATTGCAGCCTCTTACAGAACGATATATAACTATACATTAAACCTCAAGTAAACATTTGGTCATCATGATACTTATTGAACCAAATCAATGGCTTTATTGTATTCAGTATCAGCACAGATGTGATGCAGCTGCACAAAGGTGCAGCCCGAGTCTCAAACATATCACAGCCGTGTTCATATTCAGTACATCAGCATGACCTGGAGTCTGATATTAAATAACAGTTCTACAACCACCAGTTATTATCACCTGATTTTGATTCGGCTTGCGCATCAGGGACTATCTGACCATTTTGATTCATACACATTCCATACAAACTTAATTATTTTAATTGTGTAAAGCTGCTTTGCGACGATGACAATTGTTAAAAGCGCTATACAAATAAAATAAAATGTTATTGAATTTGATTAATTAACCAGTTTTTAATAAAAGTGCTTTCATGTCTGGTTTTGAATGTGGCTTTTAGCAGGCAGCCACAGTGCTGTTACCATCTATGACCAGCACTCGTAGAATGCTTCTCGTCCAGTCTGATTGCTCGATCAGAACTAAATGGTGCGTCATTGTTATTACTACCTCATAGGGGTGGGCGATACACGGTTAACTGGTAGAAATTTGCCAACCGATAGAGATTTTGGTCTATCGTCGCGGTTGAGATCATGTGACGTTGCACGTTACGTAACCACGCAATACACATTCACTTCTATGGGGAGCCAAACACATCTAAAGTGGGACGAAACTGTGGCACCCGATTGAGACGGCGTGGGCAGACCAAATATCCAGATCCGGTGGATCACGCAGCGCGGACCAACTTGAGCAGCAGTGCTCGAATCACAAACCTGCGCAACGCTGATAGAAATAGACCGAGCCGACCATCAAAATCACCCAAATGAGGATGGGTTCCCTGTTGAGTCTGGTTCCTCTCAAGGTTTCTTCCTAATGCCATCTCAGGGAGTTTTTCCTTGCCACCGTCGCCATCCCCCTTGGCTTGCTCATCAGAGAAATTTCATTCATCATTCATTCATCTCATTATTACCTAAACACATTTTTCTCACACATACACACTTCCAAATATTTTCTTTTCTAACAAAATCTTTCATTTTTTGTGAAGCTGCTTTGAGACAATGACAATTTAATAGAATTTTACCCCGCTGGGATGCGCACGTACAAACTAGGCATGGCAAGGCTGAAACAATATTAAACAGTCCTGACATTTTAAATTGTTTTAAAATAAAAAACAGTGGGTCGCGCAGGTTTGTGATTCGAGCGGCGCTGCGCGATCCACCGGGCTGCGCAAATAAACCAGATCATCTCTGCGCTATCCAGATAGTCGCGCTGTGCCGTCCACTGGGCCGCGCAAATATTTGGTTCAATCGAGTGCCACGGTTTCGTCCCACTTTTGATGTGTTTGGCTTCACATACACTTCGACAATGGAAGAAGACGCTGCAGCAGCAGTGAGTTTGCTTACATGTGACAAAACAGACAACGAGGAGATTGTAAAGAAAAAAAAAAGGTGCTTGTTTTGTTTTGCTTTGTATTGTGGAATTGGTTTGGGTATAAGAAAAGTGATACGAATGAGACGAACGTGATTTGCAAGGTACACAAGTGCACTGTTTTAACAAGTGGTTGGAAACACGTCAAAACTTTTCCATCATCTGAAATCCAAGCAGCCAATCGAATATGGCCAAAGTAAAAAAATGCGGCAAACCTCAGCAATTCACAGTTTAAATAAAATTACATTATGTAAAACAGTTTCTTTGTGTTTGAATTTTTATTTATGCATTTTCAGATACAAATTGCTATATTGTGATATATATCGTTATAGAGGTAGAAAATTGCTTCTACCATGATAGAAGATTTTGGTTATATCACCCACCCCTACTACCTCATAACACACAGTTAAAGAAGGGATCTATTTCATGGCTCCAGACAAACATAAATCTTTGAGTCTGTGGCTCCTAAACCGAAATTATTTAGGAGTCCAAACTAACTCCTCTTTTATAACATCAAATTCAAATTTTTTTTGTCACATACTGTACACAGTCATACACAGTACGACATGCAGTGAAATGCTTATACGACTGCCAGTGACCTTAAAAAGAGAATTAAAGCTTATAATAAGATAAATATGAATAAAAGAAACACGATATAAAAATAAAATTTGATTAGGATAAAGATAGAAATATGCTGTACATAAAAATAGAAATATACTGCACAATATACTGTACAATAGAACATTTAAACATTTTTGAAATTTGTTGAAAGAAAGATGGTGTGCAAATATGCATAAAAAGTGTCTTATTAAGGTGTCTTTGTGCAATGGTCCAGAATGTAAACATGTAAGTGTAGATGTGCGTGGATCTGTCCATAATGTCCATGGATGTTAAAAGATTGTATTAGTTCTGCATGGTGGCGTGGTTGAGAGACTTTATCGCCTGCGGGAAGAAGCTCCTCCTCAGTCTCTCTATGTTGGCCTTCAGGGAGCGGAATCACTTTCCAGACCGCAACAGAGTGAACAGTTCATTGTTGGGATGGCTGAGGTCCATCACGATCTTCCTGGCCTTGGTCCAGCACCGCTTGGTGTAGATTGAGTGCAGGTCAGAGAGCTCGGTGCGGATGATGCGCTCAGCTGATCTCACCACCTTCTGTAGAGCTCGTCTGTCCTGCATGGTGCTGTTCCCCAACCAGGTCGTGATGTTTCCCGTCAGGATGCTCTCTATGGTGCAGGAGTAGAAATTCTTGAGCACCTTGGAGGGCAGTCTGAAGTCTCTCAAGCGTCTCAGGTGGTACAGACGCTGCTGGGCCTTTTTTACCAGGGTGTCATGCCAGGTCCTGCATGATGTGAACACCGAGGTATTTGAAGCTGTCCACTCTCTCCACTGGGCTCCTGGTGATGATGGGGGTCTGGTAGTTCCTCTCCTGCTTTGTACTAAAGTCCACTATCAGCTCCTTTGTCTTACTGACGTTCAGGAGGAGATTGTTCCTCTGGCACCAGTTCTCCAGATTTCCAATCTCCTCTAGGTAGGCCGTCTCATCGTTGTTCGTGATCAGGCCGACGACGACAGTGTCGTCAGCAAACTTGATGATGGCGGTGGAGTCGGTAGTGGCCACGCAGTCATAGGTGTACAAAGAGTACAGCAGGGGGCTCAGAACACAACCCTGGGAGGCTCCAGTGCTGAGAGTGAGGGAGGCTGAGACATGTCCGCCCGCCCATCCTTACTGCATGTGGTCTGCCAGTTAGGAAGTTGGAGTCCCAGGTGCTCCAGCTTGTTGGCGAGTGTGGAGGGAATTATGGTATTAAATGCAGAGCTGTAGACGATGAAGAGCATTTTAACATAATTCCCTCTCCGAGTGTCCAGGTGAGTGAGTGATGTGTGGAGGAGATGGGAGATTGCATCGTCTGTGGAGCGGTTTGGGCGGTATGCAGACTGTAGAGGATCCAGTGTGTCGGGTAGTGAAGAAATGAAGTCTCTGACCAGCCGTTCAAAGCACTTCATCACTACTGAGGTGAGGGCTGCTGCTTTCCTGGTGTTCACTCTCTTGAAGGCTCTCCTCACGTCAAATAATTAATTTTATGAATGGAATCCAACATAGAAGAATGCTGTAGAGGGTTTGGATGGGCGAGTCATTTGCCTTGATCCTCAGGTCGAAGTAGATACAATCCCTGGAGAAATTGTGAAGCAGGGGCACAACACTTTTGCCAGCGAAGGTTTCATTCCACTGCGCCTGGGAGACCCTGACAAATGTTTTGATACAAGTTTTGTGGAGGTGTGTGCAAAAATCAACGTGATACTGACACCTAAAAGGTGAAAGGTGTTTCCCCAAAAGGAAAATCTGAATTTTGGACAAACTGTTGGTCAGATGCCTTAGAAAGGTAATAGCACTTCATTCCCAGTGGAGAGAAAGGATCAGGCTGCAAAGCAGATTGGTATGACCCAAAATTATATGAAAAGTTTTTGCACTTAAAAAAAAAATCTAATGATAGTAGGGGCTGAGGATATCTACTATCATAAACTAGCATGTTAGCAATGGTTCATTACAAACATTCAAAAAAATCTAATTTTATCATCAACATTTATGTCGAAATTATGAAACATTTATTATATTAAGTTATTTTTTGTAAATGATTTGGCAAAACGGAGGCACAGTGGTGAAGTGGTTAGCACTGTCGCCTTGCACCTCCAGGGTTGGGGTTGTTCGCGTGTTCTCCCTGTGCTTGGTGGGTATCTTCCGGGTTCTCCGGTTTCCTCCCACAGTCCAAAGACCTGCAGATTAGGCTAACTGGCATTCCCAAATTTCACGTAGTGTGTGAATGATTGTGTGAGTGTGTGTGCCCTGCGATGAATTGGCACCCACTCCATCGTGTACCTCGCCTTGTGCCCCAAGTCTTCTGGGATAGGTTCCAGGCCCCCCACGACTTTTATTACAGGATAAAGCGTTATATACGATGATGATTTGGCAAAACAAAGATTTTTACTACTTTTTCATTTTGATATTGGGCTGCATTTTTTATTGTAGAACAGTAAATGACAATTCTAGTAATTGATTACTGAACTTACCTGAAAATGAGTCAGGAAATGATAAGTAGCATATGCTTGTTTTCTGAAGGAAAAAAAAAAAGATTCAATGATCTAATGACTAATGATGCATTATCCTATCTAATGATAATAATAATGCATATCTAATGACTAATGATGCATTATCATAAAACATGCACATACCCCATGCACTTACCTCCTTCTCTGTAAGTTTAGCATCATGTGGGTAGATCAACTATGAAAAGAGACAAAGGCAAATACTGCTGTAACAAATATAAAAGTATTTATACCTTTTTTTTTAAAAATTTAGCCTAATTTAGGTAACTGAATATCAAATAAATCTCAATTTCATACATAAGAGTCAACTTCAGGCATTCCATATATCTGTTGGGGCCACCATCTTTTGGGCTAGCATCAGCCATTCTGTTGGTGCAACATTGGTCACCAACACTTAGTGTTCTTGTGTGTCTCCTGTACACTGGGACAACACAAGGCCAAATTGACCTTTAGACCTCTTTAAAATCTGCCAATGTTGGGCCAATGTCAATTAAAAAAATTTTTTTTTTTAACTGTCCTCATTAGCCAATGCTGGTCCAAACAACAACTGTCCATCTTTAAACTAACTTTACCCATCAGTTAAAATAAAATTTAAAGCAAATTAAAATAATGCATAAAAGTACAAACCGGATTCCAAAAAAGTTGGGACACTAAACAAATTGTGAATAAAAACTGAATGCAATGATGTGGAGATGGCAAATGTCAATATTTTATTCAGAATAGAACATAAATCATGGAACAAAAGTTTAAACTGAGAAAATGTATCATTTTAAGGGGAAAATATGGTGAATCAAAATAGGGCTGGGCGATTTGGCCTAAAATCAAAATCTCGATTAATTGAACATTTTAACTCAATTTCGATTAATAAACGATTTTTTTTTTGCCCTCATAGTTCACTGACAAGTTTTGTACAGTAAATATGCTCATAAGTGAGAGATTTTTGAATGATGGGTGCATTACTTGATTGATTAATTGAAGGCAACACACACTATCTACTATCTATGATTATTTATTGAACATCAATGTTGAACAACTTAAACTGAAGCCACAAAAATTAAAGGGTTAATTAAATTACATTTTAAAGTATAGTTTATTAACAAAAACAGATGACAGATTTGGCTTTAAAAATTAAGATACTATAGGCACATGCTCAGAATCTTTACAAGGCAAAGATTTTTATTTAAAAAAAAAAAAAAAAAACTTGTTTGTGATGATAAAAAGTATCTTGTGATGATATATTAATGTTTTGAGATTTTTAAACAATAATGAGAAACAAACATTTAGACCACACACACTAGGGCCGTCTTTATCCCACAATTCAGAGTTAAATGAAGGCTATTTCACACGGCCCCAATAAACTGGCATAATGGCTTAAGCATGCAATGACAACAAAAATGGAATGAATTATGCAGCTATCAATCTGGGCCAGGACAATTTCACTTTTACTATATAGTTGTGTACCTGCTAGTTGTTGTATAGTTCATATTTGCTTGGCCAGAATGGTTTAAGCCACCAAAATAACGTTTTATTGATAAACTGCGCAGCATTCGGCAACGTGAACACTCCCGTTAGTAACGAGGCGAATAAGGAGCAAAACTTCAGCCGCAGAGTGAGACGCTGCGCAATAAGGAGCCAAACAAATCGGAAGCTGCTTTTATTGATAAACTGCGCAGCTTTCGCCAGCGTGAACACTCCCGTTAGTAACGAGGCGAATAAGGAGCTAAACTTCAGCCGCAAAATGAGACGCTGCGCAATAAGGAGCCAAACAAACCGGAAGCTGCGAATAAGGAGCTAAACTTCAGCCTCGTGTGCTTAGGGGCATCATATCTTTCGCTAGAAAGTTAGAAACGGCCCTGGTTATATCCTTGCTCCTTTTGGACACCTTTCATAAGGTGTAATGGCCACGAAAGACGACACGATGGATATCTGCTTTGGTACAGCCCCACTGCTAGCGCTGCTAGTTGACGGAGTAGCATCGGCCCGCATTTTCATGCTCTGTGTGGTCGTGTGGGTGATGCGTTCATATAACGGAGTTCGTGCTACCTTTTTTGTCGACAATTTCAACATCTTTGGATAATAACTCGAGGTTAGATTCACTTACGTTGCTGCTTCCACTCTTTTTTTTTTGTCGTCGTCCTGGTGTCAAGTTTGCTTCGCAAAGTGCGGCAGGAAATTAACTTTGACCTGCACGGCACGCGCAAGCTGCACGCTGATTGGTTGTTGTCGTGTTGTTCTGCTGTGTGATTGGCTCTTAGATTAATCCATATCGAGCAAAAAATGTCTATAGCTTTTCATCGTTTTTAAAATCAAATAAATCGCGATTCGATATGGATATCGTTTATCGGCCCAGCCCTAAATCAAAATGTCATGGTGTCAACAAATCCCAAAAAAGTTGGGACAAGGCCATTTTCACCACTGTGTGGCATCTCCCCTTCTTCTTACAACACTCAACAGACGTCTGGGGACCGAGGAGACCAGTTTCTCAAGTTTAGAAATAGGAATGCTCTCCCATTCTTGTCTAATACAGGCCTCTAACTGTTCAATCGTCTTGGGCCTTTTTTGTCGCACCTTCCTCTTTATGATGCGCCAAATGTTCTCTATAGGGGAAAGATCTGGACTGCAGTCTGGCCATTTCAGTACCCGGATCCTTCTCCTACGCAGCCATGATGTTGTGATTGATGCAGAATGTGGTCTGGCCTTATCTTGTTGAAAAATGCAGGGTCTTCCCTGAAAGAGATGACGTCTGGATGGGAGCATATGTTGTTCTAGAAGCTGAATATATTTTTCTGCATTGATGGTGCCTTTCCAGACATGCAAGCTGCCCATGCCACACACACTCATGCAACCCCATACCATCAGAGATGCAGGCTTCTGAACTGAGCGTTGATAACAACTTGGGTTGTCCTTGTCCTCTTTGGTCCGGATGACATGGCGTCCCACATTTCCAACAAGAACTTCGAATCGTGACTCGTCTGACCACAGAACAGTCTTCCATTTTGCCACACTCCATTTTAAATGATCCCTGGCCCAATGAAAACGCCTGTGCTTGTGGATCTTGCTTAGAAATGGCTTCTTCTTTGCACTGTAGAGTTTCAGCTGGCAACAGCGGATGGCACGGTGGATTGTGTTCACTGACGATGGTTTCTAGAAGTATTCCTGAGCCCATTCTGTGATTTCCTTTACAGTAGCATTCCTGTTTGTGGTGCAGTGTCGTTTAAGGGCCCGGAGATCACGGGCATCCAGTATGGTTTTACGCCCTTGACCCTTACGCACAGAGATTGTTCCAGATTCTCTGAATCTTCGGATGATATTATGCACAGTTGATGATGATAACTGCAAAGTCTTTGCAATTTTTCGCCTTTGTGATATTGCTCCACTATCTTTCTGCGCAACATTGTGGGAATTGGTGATCCTCTACCCATCTTGGCTTCTGAGAGACACTGCCACTCTGAGAAGCTCTTTTTATACCCAATCATGTTGCCAATTAACCTAATTGCTGTTAATTGGTCTTCCAGCTCTTCAATATGCTCAAATGTACTTTTTCCAGCCTCTTATTGCTACTTGTCCCAACTTTTTTGGGATTTGTTGACGCCGTGAAATTTGGAATCAACAATTTTTCCTTTAAAATGATACATTTTCTCGGATTAAACTTTTGATCTGTCATCTATGTTCTATTCTGAATGACATTTGCCATCTCCACATCATTGCATTCAGTTTTTATTCACAATTTGTTTAGTGTCCCAACTTTTTTGGAATCCGGTTTGTAATAATTTGCATAGTGCATGTATGATGTTCTATGTTTATCACGGATGCGCCGTTGGATCTAATGCAAAGTGACACACAAACGCTTAACAGTAAAAATATGAAACAGCTACTGTTCATTTCCCACTTTACCTTATGATTTTAAAGTTTACCCAATATGCTAAAGAGCTTTGGGCTATGGACTTACTCACTCACATTTGTACTATAATGGGTGTGCTACAGAAATTAAAACAATAAGAAAGCATGCAAGTCATTATGAGAACATGGGTTGGAGATGATCACATGTGTGTCAAGTTCTCTTCTTCTTGCATAAGTTTCATGGCTACTGAATTTTATTTCGTTTCACATGTCTACTTTTTGCATGTGATTCAAAGCAGATGACACAAAATACCCAAAATTCCTTCTGGTCACAGTGAACCCAAGCAAATCTTTCAGAGCAATTCTGTAGTCCTGCAACTTGTCTCACCTAGCACTTGGCCAGTTTTAGATGGCTGAAGGAACATTTAAAGGCAAAAACACTTGTTGACAGAGCTCTAGAGCTGCCATGCTGTCAGTAACACAGCCTCCAACTAGTCAACAAGTGACAGTGACAGAACCTTACTTAGTGCAGAATCAAAAGAGCAAATCATCAGCTAGTGGAGGCTGACAAAATGAAAAAAAAATATATCACGTATCACATTAGTTTTTCTCTTGCCTGATCAGACAACTGCATGAAGGTGTCCATGTGCCACAACGCAGAGCATATTTGCAAGCAGGCAAGTGATAATGTTGAGCACTGTATGAGCATGGATTACTATGAACGATTTGACCAGCAGGCACTGACAACACTTGCATGCTAATAGCTCCACTTGAGAAGCTGACAGAGGAATTGTGTGTTTCACCTCTACCTCTAGGTGATGTTATACCTGTGATTATTGTGTACACTCAAGAACATGAGGAACATGAGGATCATATTTGGAACAACAATGCAAACAGTTTAGTGACTAAGGCCTTCTACTCATTTGCTACCTTGCCAGATTCACACTAAAGAAAGAAATATATTATTACACTTCTCTCTCATTTACAGAAACAACTGTGTGTGTGTGGGGGGGGTCTTTTTTAATATCTAGACTAATCTACTTGTAATGTAGAGGGTTTTAATTTAAATATCCAGGGACAATCTGATAATTTTGATGCATACATTTTTCTTACACATTTCATACTAATTTTCATAATTTTCTTTTGATTCTGTAAAGCAGCTTTGCGACAATGACCATTGTTAAACTTGCTATACAAATAAGATAAAATTGAAATATGACTCACTTGATTTCTTATGTCACTATGTTACAGGTGCTATGTCACTGCAGACACTGACAATGCCTGCATTGACAGAACTAAGTAAGGTAGAGGACAGCAGAAAGATCAAATCTGATATAGAATTATACAAGCACGAGCAAGAGCAGTCTTGCTCACATTTGAATAAAATCATCAAAAAACTTTGAACATCATAGCTAGGGATGCCAGATTTAAAGCAGGAAAAATAAAGACTGCCCCACAGCACCCTTAACATACAGTATCATATCTTGCTTTTCACTCCTCTCTGTGTATTCTCCTCTCCAGCCGCTCAGGGACCTTCATCACCTGCTCTTTCAGATCACAGGCAAAGAGTGTGTCTGTAGATCAGTCCAAAAATGCTCTACAGTAAACTGTGGCATAAGCCAGCCCATCACACATTCACTATTCACAACTGTATCATAACAGTCTTTCACTAGGACACACACACACACACACACACACACAAGGCCGAGTCTTGGCACAGTGGTGTGTGTGTGTGTGTGGAGAGCCACAGCATTCCCCTGGCCAGCCTCACACTGCTGCAGGTGAGCTCCACACTGTGTGTTAACGGAGACCCGTTTGACACTCGGCCAGAGGTGTGTGTGTGTGTGTGTGTGTGTGTGAGTGAGAGAGAGAGAGCAGTACACTGCATGTGATGCTCATACACTACTCACCTCTATGGCTTGTCCGAGCTCCAAGTCGAAGGTAACGACACACACACACTCGAGCCAGGCGGAGAAACGCGCCCACGGCACTGAGCTCTCCGCGTCTGTGCCTCTCGACTCCAGGGTTTTCATCACAAAGCGATCCATCACAATCTAAATTGCCTTTTTATTCCTCATTTCTCCTGTTTTTATACGATCTCTTCTCGTTTTCGTGCAGTCCTTCTTCTTCTTTCAGTTATGTGACGGTTGGTGTATTACCGCCACCTACAGGATATTCATAAAATCACTCACTCACTCATTTGGTAATTAGGCTAATCTGCATGTGGGAGGAAACCGGAGTACCGGAAGGAAACTCACCAAGCTTGACAGTGCCAAACCCTAAGATACCATGCCGAAAAATAGTCCATTCGGCAGTCCATCCGATCTGCACACAACTCGGCACAGGTTTTATGCCTGATGCCCTTTCTGACGCAACCCTACCACTGTATTCGGGCTTGGGACAGGAACTGCATCCAGTGAGTGGAATTTGGGCATTGGCTGGGAACTGAACTGGCCTTCTGAATGGCAGGCACGAACCCCCCTGCAATCATACCTTTTAATAATCTTATTTACTTTATACATGCTTGATATACTGGAGCATACATGAGGGGCACTTTATTTCATCATTATTATTACCTGGTGTTCTCTCTAAATATATAAAGTAGCTCTTCAATTTCTGCATTGTGCGTAAGGCAGTGCAGCATCACATACATTACTTTCTGTTGCCAATCACACTGGCATATGTTCTGTTTCTCCATCCTGTTTTAAGTTTTAATATCAGTCTCCTTGTTCTTTGTCTTGTGTTTTATTCTGTGACTGTTTTTTCTATTTTTCCTTCGTCTCCCTCTTAATTAAGCTCTTACATGTTATCTTACAGAGAACGATGTGTGTGTGTGTCAAGGAAGATTCATTCTGTTTTTCTGAATTGTGCACAACTTTATCGTAAAAATCTTTTGACAGTGCTTTGCCACACATACAGTAGTAGATTGTTTGCTAATCAAAATTACCACAGCTGACCACAGTTGAAAATCAAATGGCTTTGTGAAGTGATTAGCTTCACCGGATTGATTTTACTAGTTATTTGTAAGAGAGGGGTGAAACTGTCTGCAAAGCAGACTGAACTGCAAAGAAACTGAAACTGCAAAGCAACAAAGTTTGATTATTTAAGGGGGGTTGGAATTATTTTATATACCCCCTGTATTTTTATAGTTGTTAAATAGAAATAGGATACATATACATTTAAAAAAAATATTAATGTACCATGGTGGTGCGGTGATTTTGTGGTTAGCACTTTTGCCTTGTACCCCCACAGTGTGGGTTCAATTCCCACCCCTCTGTGTGCATGGAGTTTGCATGTTCTCACTGTGCTTAATGGGTTTCCTCCCACAGTCCAAAGACATGCAGATTACGCTAATTGGTGTTCCCAAATTGCCCGTATTGTGTGTGTGTGTGCCCTGCGATGGATTGACACCTTGTCCAGGGTGTACCCTGCCTCGTGCCCTAAATTTTCTGGGATAGGCTCCAGGTCGCCCTATCCTAGGATATCCTAATCCTGTATACAGGATTAAGCAGTATAGACGATAAGTGAGTGAGTAAAGCACTAAATGTCGAAAAACTCTGTTTTTAACGATTACATGCTCTGACAACCAGTGCCATATTTCTACACCAAATAATGTATAGTTGTTTATTTTATTTTTTTGACTTTGCCTTACTTTTAACATACTGGTATATGGAGGGAAGGATTTGTAGGTTAGATCTATGAAATATGAAATTACTGTAATAGAAATCTATATGAATAAAATAAATGTTTTGTGTCTACATTGGTCAGAACTCGCTCTTTCAATAAAACCTTTATGTTTCATACATTGGAGAACCCAAAACCATGTTTGTATGTCTGTCAAGCCAGCATTACTCCAAACTAGCTGCGCAGAAATTTCTCCCCGTGGTTGGTGGGTTTCCTCCGAGTACTTCGGGTTCCTCCTACAGTCCAAAAGACATGCAGATTAGGCTACTTGCCAATTGCCCATAGAGTGAGTGTGTATGTGTTTGTGCCCTGTGATTGATTGACATTTGGATTCTGTGCACACATGGTCTGTGCTTACACTGTGTTTTTTTTTTTTTTGGGGAGATTCATCTTCAAGAGCTGTGTGAGCTCAAGTGAAATTGAGTGATGCTGGTTTTAGGAAAGCCATTTCCACACTCCAAACCATAAGGTGGCAGGAAATCTGTTTACCAGGCACATATGCAGAAGAAGAAGGAGCGGGCGGGGAAGGAAGATGAAGAAGAAGAAGTTTGCACATAGGCGCCCCCTGTTGAGTAGGGTGGATCGTGCGGTTTATGAAACTCGTAGCGCGCCGTGGTTCAGTTCGCCATTTTGAATTGAAGAATGTGACTTTCTTCCTGCCTGTGAGGGCCGGACTGTGTGTAGTTTAGAGATCTGTTTAAGTCAGGAGTGTAACAGAGTGCGTCATGCATGTTGCCTGGGAGAGATAGCTATGTGGGTTTATCTCTGGATTTAGCCAACAGTGAACTTCTGTCTGTAGCTTCACCAGCAAAACACATCCTGTGTGAGAGCGAGAGTAGTTAAACTCCGCGCTGAGCCTGAGGAGGTGAGTAAGATGATGTAAAATCACAGTGATTTCTGATCCTGCTCGGAGAAATGCCTCTATTTTAACTTTTAGTGTTTTGGTGCCATTTGTTTCCACGCGAACACACGCAGTGTTTCAGCACAGTGACACACACTCACGCGTCTGTTTCATTTGTTACGGAACCCGTTTTTAACGAGTTAATGCACGCGGGCCGACTGTTTGCGATAGTAAACTTGTAAACGCTAGCTCGTGTAGCTAGCCATGCTAAGCTAACGTCAGTGTGCTGTTGTGGTGTTTGCTTTGGTCAGGCCTCGGGTCCCTAGCACGCACATACTCGCTCTCTCTCTCTCTCACACACACACACACACACACACAGCAATACAGTCACCAAACATTTACACTCCGAAACACTCGCCCAAAAGTACATTACACTCCTAATCACTTAACGCTTAACAAGAAGCCCGATGTCTTTTTTTAAATATTACAGGTTTAGGTATTTTTATTGACCTGTATTTTAGTCTCTGCTTTTAAACTGTCAAGCAATGAGACTACACTTTCTGATACACTTCACTTTAGTGAATGTTTTATTCGCTAACTTTCAACAAAAGTTATATCACGAAGTGTGTGTCAGTCACGAGTTTAAACTCTCAAATGAAGTATTTGTGTAGTGATCTGAGGAGTGTGAGTGTCTTTAGACTCAGGACCATCACAAAGTTCAGGCTGAAATTGATGACTCATCATGTAAATTTTATCTTTTACCCAGTATATCTGTGTTAATCGCTGTCGTACTGCACTTTAGTGTATATTTCTTCCTGTTTGATGGTGGTGAGGAAACACTGGACATCTCTACGTTCTGTATAAAAGGTTCATATAAAATCAGGAAACTGTACTTTTAAGCTCATCTTATTTATAATATTATTTTCTAAACAGTTTACCTGTTGTCAGTTTTTCTGCAAGCAGTTGTGTGTCAGGCTGCATATTATGATGAGTGATTACAAGCAGTTGTATTGAATATCAGCAAAGCTATGATGCAACCACGCATCATACCATACTGATATTTGATGCAGCAGTGCACACTTTTGTGGGCTTTTAAAATATTGCTTAATTATGTCACAATATCATACAATGGGTAATAGAACACATCAAGATGGTTTCTGGATTTTTTTTTTGTCTGTTTGTTTGTATTTGTGCATGCATCATGTAAACCTACTGAACAAATTTTTATGGGGTTTCCACAGGTGTATTTGCTTGAGGTACAGTGGTTACACAGGCGGTATTCTGGTTTTACCGCCACGCCTCACTGTGGCAACATTTGGGTTTGTGTGTTTGCTAGCTTTTACCACTGAGTGGCGCTATATAACTATAGACTGACGCCTCGGGCATCAGTTCATTCTTTCAAGAATTAATGAGCTGCGGCAATGCCGAACTACAAATGCCGAGCTCTGCACGTAGTAGCGGATAAAATCAAGTGAAACATTGTAGTTAAACGAATTCATAATCACTGAACTAAAATTACAGTACAAGAAGAAGAAGAAGAATATTCAATTATTGTCACATGTACTTTTTACAGCACAGCGAAATTTCTTCTTCGCATATCCCAATTAGGAAACTGGGGTCAGAGCGCAGGGTCAGCCAGCTTACAGTGCCCCTGGAGCAGATAGGGTTAAGGGCCTTGCTCAAGGGCTCAACAGTGGCAACTTGCCACTAAAACATTAAAAACACTAAGAAACATTAAACAAATTTACCATCACAGTACTAAAATTACAGTACAAAATTAGAATTTAAATTAAATACAGGCGTTTTAGTTCCATCGAATTTAAGCAGTTAATCGTCTGTAAGACTCGCGTAGCCAGAAAGCTCTGGGTGTGCTTCAGAAAAAGGTGGGTGAGCCACAGGTGTTGTGATTAATGGGCAAAAACTATATAAGATGCATAGCCTTTATCTTATCACCACCCCCGTTAAAATGGCATATTCAGATGGCTCGCCCGCGAGAGGTTGTGTGCGCGCGGTCCACTACAAAAATGTTAGTATATCATGACTGAAATAAGGCGGCTCACATCGGCGTGCGTTTCGCACAGCTCCGCAAAGACAGCGCTTATTTAACATGTATAAAATTGTTTGTTGTATTCCTGGGAAAGGGAAATCTCTTATAAATCACATGCGCGCCGCGGGTTCTCGCGAACTTTTTACATTCACTAAAAGGCTTATTCACAACCACATTTCGGCCATTCACACACATGCATTGTGCTATGTTGTTTGTACTCACTTTTACTTTTCCCCTTCTAATCTCCTCTTTGATCAAAATGCTCCCGATATGAGCCGACACAAGCAGCTTTTTTTCAGTCAAAATATTCCTCTATCATAAAGAGAGGCGACATATACTTGCTGATTAAACACTGCATTTTTTTAATTTATTTTTTAAAGTGAGCGCGCGCGATGTGAGCAGCTTTAATTATTGATAATTAAATAATTATTAAATGGTGGACATAAACAGCAAAAACAACTATTATTTTACTTTTGATTATTAATTTCATGTTCTTGAATGATTATTTGAAATTGAAGCGCTCCGTTTTGATTCATGCCATGAGTCATTTTATCATACAAAGATTATTACGTTGTGGACTGGGCTGGACTGGGACCAAAAAACGGCCCTGGCATTTCACACACATGCATTGTGCTATGTTGTTGGTACACACTTTCACTTTTCCTCTCCCCTTCGATCAAAATGCTCCCGATACGAGCCGACACGAGCTTTATTTCAGTCAATCTTCATCTATCATAAAGAGAGGCGACATATGCTTGCTGATTAAACACTGCATTTTTAAAAGTGAATGCGAGAAGTGAAAGCGTACGATGTGAGCAGCTTTAATTATTAATAATTAAATAATTATTCAATGTTGGACATAAACAGCAAAAAGCACCATAATTTTTTTGATTATTAATTTCATGTTCTGAATGAATGTTTGGAACTGAAGCGCTTCGTGATTCATGCCATGAGTCATTTTATTAGGACTGCAACAACTAATCGATAAAATCGACAATTATCGATAATGAAATTCATTGTCAACGAATGTTGTTATCGATTAGTTGGGCTGCTCATGTTACTGAGGAGCGCGACCACAAGATGCACAAATACACACAGATACACAGTCGCTCACGCAATGGAGGTTACAGAAGCGTTTGCAGGAAAACGCCCGCCCCAAGTCCTCCAAGGTATAGGAGCAATTTACATTAAACACCTCTTATAGGGCGTTAAAATCGAGCGTTTTTTAAAATCCGGTGAGCGCGAATGAAGCGCTGAGGGTTTTCTACACACAGGAGTCAGTGTGAGTGTTCACACGGGCATTGGTGACGTGCATTTGTCCGGCTGCGCGGTTAAACAAACGTTGCATGCAGCTATTTCTTGGTGTTCAAATCCCAACGAACGCACGGAAAACACTTCTAGTTCGTTTTTTTCACGTTCATTTTACACTTCGGAGGACCGGATATATCCCATGATCCTACACGCTATACAGAGGGAAATGCGGGGAAAAAGGGCAAAATAAAGAGAGTGAACCCAGTAGCGGAGATTTTTCTCCCTACGTCGCCGTATTACGAGAATGTCTAGTATAGCAAAATGGTCTCTCTCTCTCTCTCTCTCTATATATATATATATATATAGATATAGATATAGAATTTTATTATTTATTGAGACAACAACAAAAAAGGATAAAATACACGAGAGGAATAATGTATAAACCATGAAAAGGATGTAGCAAGAGACCAATTAAAAATATCATAATAATCTAGAAGTCTATTATTCTTCTTAAGTTGAATTAATTTAAGAGAATTTAAAATTGAGGTCATTCTTAACAACTGAATGTCAGTGTATTTTTTTATTTTAAACTATATATATATATATATATATATGTGTATACACACACACACACACACACACACACACACACAGTCAACTTGCCATCTGCAATTATTGTTAAAAACAGAAATGTTGATTTACATAAAATAAGGCTTAAATGTCAGTTAAAGATCATTAAACTATATGTGGCTATTGCATTTTTTTAAAGTTTACTTTTATACATAAATAATACCCTGATTTATGGTTTTATATAGTTAAACAAAACATCAAATTAAAGCATTCAGTTTTATCCGATCAATCGAAAAAATTATCGCCCAACTAATCGATTATCAATATAATCGTTAGTTGCAGCCCTACATTTTATCATACAAACATTATTACGTTGAGCTTCTGCAGATTCCAAAATTGACATTTTTACAGTTAAAAATAAAAATTATTTTACAAGCCCCAGAGCTGTTGTTTGTGCTGTTTTCTTTAATAATAACAATAGACCGATAGAAACAGAGTCTGTCTAAACAAAATTAATTGCAGCTGTTTTGCAAAATGTCCCTTTGCGCCACCTGGCGGCAATTTCTCAAATTACTTGGAATTGCGACTGATTTATTTTGGCAGTTGCCGTTTGGCCGCGACAGAGTACGCGGCAGGCCTAGACATTCCCCTTGAGTAACCACTGTAAGTCGGCCCACGGGAGGAGAAGATATGCTAATTCGAACTCTAAATAGAAAATTGCATAACCCTTATACACCTTTAGATGCGAGCACCTTTAGATGTATAGCCCTTTAAACCTTTAGATGCAAGCATAATTCGTCCCAGAAGTACGCTTCTATATCAAAGCGAATTTACTCATAAATAATGAACACTGTTTCACAACCCAAAAATATTCATATGAAAATAATTAATACAAAATATCAAGTAAAAATAAAACAAATGAATCTGCACTTTACACTACAGAATCGAAGCTGTCGTGGTTGAGACCTGA
Source organism: Channallabes apus (assembly GCA_030522415.1). Classification (NCBI taxonomy): domain Eukaryota; kingdom Metazoa; phylum Chordata; class Actinopteri; order Siluriformes; family Clariidae; genus Channallabes; species Channallabes apus. The sequence continues at coordinate 42,147,191 of CM060107.1, read as the reverse complement.
GAGAGGAGAAGGGGAGGGTTTACTGTGTAGGATGACTTAAACACACACAAACACACAGAATCAATGCGGAGACAATCTAACGGAGACTCTGGAAACTGAAATCTTTAACTGCTGACTATACGAGTGATGCACAAGCGCTGAGACCGATCATGAGCGATGAATACCCATAATCTAGTGATGGTAAGATGAATCTTTATGAATCTCTGAAGCCTTTCAGGTTCACAAAGGGGTTAGCTTCTCGAGGCTTCATTTGCACACAAACTCCCTACTGGTCAGAAAATGTAAGATGAGCAGATGTGTTCGTAGTCATTTTACCAGTACTGTATGTGATCCTATCAAAGCTGTCTTGCCATATGTTGGCATTGGAATAATACATGATTTTTATTAAACTTTGCCTTTTTCTATGGTGAGCACAAGGTAATAGCCCATTTAAACCATCTGTTGTTGTCTCCTCCTATTAATGTGCTTTTTTTTTTTTTTTTTTTTGTAAATAGTCTTTAAGATTTCCATGCATGTTACTTTTTGATCAGTGTTCCATGGTAGTAGCACACATACCAAAGTGACCCTCCATTTCATAATTTTGTTCATATGAGAGAAAGGGACAGTAATGTTTTCCAACTGGGGCAATGTTACTAAGAAGATGAAATAATAATAAGACATTATAGGTGCTTAGTTGATGTGATGGCTGGCTGGATGTGATTAACTCTCTTCAAACTGAAGCAGTGTTACTGGAAAGAGGAAAAATAGAAAAACTATTTAAAAACAATACTACCCACAATTTCATTTGGCTTTCTATGTGCATATCTACTACTCAGTTGTGATCAAGTGACACTCGGCATAGAAAGCCTATAAGTACTACTTTTATTTCAAGACCTCGCTTGTTTATCAAGTTAAAATGTATTTAAAATTTTTCCTCGCTTTTCAAAACGCCCACAGACTGAGTTACTCGCAAAAGATTTTACTTTATAATAAAAAAAAAATTATGTCCCCCCCAATATTAATTAGTTCATCTCAAAATGGCCGTATCTGGTTTAAATATTTCAGAAATGGGTGTGCGTGAGATGACCATTTCTAATTGTTCCATGTTAAACCATTAAATTGACTCCCATCATCAGCACAGTAGCATGGTTGGCTAGAAAAAAAAGGGGAAGCAAGCAAAATTCTGTTTTTCACCAGTGTGTGAAAAGACTGGTACAGTCTCATTTCAAATGGTCATGAACGGCCAGTCAGCTTGTACCAGCATTTTGAGCAGAAGGCCATCTCAGAACACACCACACATCGAATCTTGTGGCTGATGGGCTGCAAGGGCAGAAGACCCCACTGGGTTCCACAACTGTGGAGCAAGTGAAGAACAGGAATCCAAGTCTACAGTGGGCACTGGCTCACCCAAAACATGACAGCTGATTAAAAAATTGTCTTGTTTTTTGATCCAGTTCGTGTAAACTCTAATGACTGTAATGTTTTAAAATCCCAGAAGATAGTTTTTTGCAATAGTCAAACCAGCACACTCAGCACCATGATGCATGCTATAATCAAAGTCACTGAGATCATATTTTCCTTCATTCAGTTGTTTTCTGTGAACATTAATTAACGGAACCTCTTGACCTGTATCTGTGTTTGATTAAAACATTATGTGAATAAGCAGGTATACCGTTTTTCCCATTAAAGTGGTGATTGAGTGTATGTCATGCGTTGTTTTAGTGCTGTTGCAAATAGTAAAATGCTCCAGGTATAATTCTTTTTTTTCTCCAGCTTCTTGAAAAGTGAAAAGTGGCTTACGGTCACACACATTATGGTCTAGTTGTTTGCACTCCCCACACCCCCTTTCTTTGTTTCTCACTCATGGTTCTGGTTTTCCAGTGCCCCATCTAAAGTATTTGGGTTCTGAGGAGGTGCTGGTGGGAAGCGGACTCCATGCTGATTAATGCTAATTCACGCCATGCTCTCTGCAGTCTGCCACTCCAATGCCTGTCTACTTGTGGAGAAGGTGTAAATAAAGTTTCACTCGGTTCATCTGCTGGTAAATGACTCTTCAATCATACTGTACAATTTATCCACTGTAGGCCTCAGATGTTTGAGGTAGCAGTTTTTATTTCTCAGGCAAATTTAATTTTCTACTACGTGTAGCTCTGAAGACTAGCCTGTAACTGAATGATTATAACAGAAATTGACCCTTATAATAATCAGAATAATTACAATAACTCAGAATAATTTTCCTGATTATATAGAAAAAAATATTTATAGAAATAATTATTTGGTGAGTTTTAAAAGAGCTTAAATTTTCAATAAGAAATGTGTTCCCTTGACTTATCAGTGTTGTATCAGTCTGTCTCATCACCTGTCATAAAGTCACCTGAGCCATTTAAACATAAGCTTTGTCATGTCACTTCACATATCTCCGTTCTCTTTTGCGTGGGTGGAGAGGCCGGATCACTGATTTCTTCACTTTCTCCTCTGTTATAACTTCGTTCTTAACGCTTTAAATGCACACAGCGAGCTCCATGGTTGCCAAGCTTGGAGTGGAAGATCTCCATCATCCAGCAGAGAGCATCCGTAACCAAATCTTGTCCCCTTACACTGTATTGACCAGAACATGATGCACGTGGCCACTTTTGGTTAGGGATCCAGGAAGCACTAAGTTTGTGTTCACTGGTACTTAGGGATAGGGAAGTTTATTCAGTTGATGCATTAGGAGGCATTATAATAAAAAATGTACATTATCCAGATTTAGACTTGGTTCCAGGGCGATGGACCGAGAACAATATATACTGTGATAGGCACGTCCTCGATAACAATAAAGAAATGTTTGATAGGATGGCTGGTTAAAAGAAAACACATTGTTTGAAGAACAGAATTGAAGCTAATTACGTCATAAGCATTGAAACTACGGCTTTCGCATTTTGAAGTCTGTCAAATGTGGCCACCTTACCCCTGAAAATGAGGAGTGCAACAGTGGACGCTTTATGGCCCAACCTCTACCTAGATTCTTTGTGAGCCGGGAAGAGACTGAAAGATACACCATGGTGGACGCAGGATATTAAGATAAGGCTAAAACATAAAAAAAACAAAAAAAAACAAGGGCTTAGGTTGTGTTGCACAATGTTCACCAACAGCAGTTTGGTTCCGTAGACCAGGGGTCCGGTCTTCGTACGTTGCTAACTCAGCTGGATTTGATTGTTGTGGATTTTTCCTGATCTTGTATTGTTTCGTTCTTCGATGCGCTTCTCGCATTTGCTGTCATAACATGTCCATAAGCTTAAACCTGCCCGGAAGCAGGTTTATTTAATGTAAACAGGCTGCGCTCCTGGCGGGTTATGATTGGTTGAAATGGCGAGGTCACATCTTATTGGTTAAAGAGCATGACTGACACGGCCTGACTCACATGGGGAAAAGAAAAGTATCTTGATTATGTTTATACACATAATCGCTATGAAATATTATATTAGAACATAAATTCATAGGTTTATTATTATCAAATATGATATTACTATTATAATGAAGCCTAGGCACGAGACAGCCGTCAAGACCAATGTTTATTTTGTAACATTTATTTTCAGGGGTTTGTCATGAACATGCAAATAAATATTTAGATATAATAAAAATAGATATGTTTTTATAATGAAAAATTTGACGAAACTAATTTTATTATAAAATAAACAATATAAAAGTATACATGTATTTGAAAAAAAAGTATTAATATTTTTGTTTTCATATACAACATATATATATTTTCATGTTATTTTATTGTCTCATGTAATTTGTAAACCATTAACCTATGAATTTATGTTCTAATATAATATTTGATAGCGATTATGTAAGGGGGAGGCAATCCTTGGCAGGGGGGCATTTTAGCGCATAACACGTGTTACAAAAAAAATTTTGCTTGCTCTTTTGCCATTCCGTCAACCAATCAACGGGGTTGTAATCAGTGTTTCTACTGTCAATGCATATCGCCTTTTAAACCAACGCACGCACGCGCAATGATCCTAGACAACTCAATCCAGATATACTAATCATTAACATCGAAGAACCAACTTAGCCAGATCGTAATTAGCATGATGATCTCATCTTAGATGTGTCCGTTCATCTCGGATGTGTCAAGCGACGTACGAAGAGCAGACCCCAGACCATCTTTTAATTCTCTTTGTTCTCTGCTTCTGTAGTTGAGTTGTGCATCTAATTTCAGTGTGGAATGTGAGGAACATGACTGCAGAAAATGAGCAAAAAACTGTCAATTAAAAGTTAGCTCGGCAGTAGGGTAGTTTTTTGTGTGAATTGTATAGAACAGTTCCAACCAGGAATATAAGGCTACGTTTACACTGTCAGGTAAATGTGACCCAATTCTGATTTTTTGCTCATATGTGACACATCGGATATATTCTATGTCCGTGTAAACAGGAAAAAAACGTATATGCATTCCGATATTTCGAGATCGGTTTCAGGCCTCCTTCATATGTGGAAATAAATCAGATATGTGCTAATGTGATTGTCGTGTAAACAGACGGATTTCCTGAGGCATTGTGTTCTGTACGTCATTAAAACAACGCCTTCTTCGCGGTTTAGTGACGTAATGTGATTCTCCGGTGGAAGCGCGTGTCGAATTACAACATCGCAGGTGACATGGAAGAGTGGTGACACCCCCCCCACCCCCACCCCGCTTTGTGTTCATGCTTATTTCGGCTAAATAACATTAAGAAATCAGTATTTGGGGAATGAAGCATATGCGCAGGCTGCAATTATGCCGTTTTTATCCTTCATCCGTTTTAAAACCATGGAGACGTTTCGCGAACTTTGCATATATCGCAGAGATAGCGTTAAGCATATTTCACCTTCGTCTATCTTGGCTAGTGTGTAGCGCAAGAACCTCCCTTTAAGTATGCGCGATGTTTCAGACGGTATGGCGAGTGTAAACACGTGAATCGGATATAAGTCACAAGAACGTGTAAACAGACGGTCAAAAAAATTAGATATAGGCAACAAATCAGAATTAGGCATCGAGACCGCAGTGTAAACGTAGCCTAACAAACAAATTTTACCCTTAAGTTTTAACACTGTATTCTCCAAGTTAAAAAGTTCCTTTTTTATATATAAATATCTTGTTTATACTTTCTTTATGTAATGTGACTGAAGGGAAGATTCTTCCATACTTTTTATTATTTAAGGTGAGTACGTCCATCCTTGTGTGCCTTGGTGGAAAATAAATTGTTTAATGGAACCTTTTCCCTTCTACTGATTAAAAATATAGCCTTTTAATAGCTCATTAAATTATCAACGATCTCAATATTGACCGATATAAAAAGTAAGTAAATGTTATTGTATTGTGTTAAATTGTGTGCATTTTAATACTTCCAAAATTACCCCGGTATTTGTCCCCATTAGCTGTTTATCTATGACTTCAGTTCACTGCTTTATTTGATATCGAATATTGTTTATTTCTTCTAATCTTAATTTACATATGAATGATGGTTTTTGTCACTCATCTAGAACTGTCCACACTCTTTGTCCAGGTGCGTGCTTTGTCTTGCAGCCGTTGCCATGTTCTGGAAGTTTGACTTGCACACGACCTCCCACATCGACCAGCTGCTGGACAGGGAGGATGTAACGCTGAAGGAGCTGATGGATGAGGAAGACCTGCTGCAGGAGTGCAAGGCACAGAACCATAGACTCCTGCTCTTTCTTTCACAGGACACCTGCATGCATGAGCTGGTCAGCCTCATCACAGAGGAACCCTCTGCTGACCTTGAAGAGAAGACGCGCTTCAAGTAAGATGTCACATTTTGTGCCCCCCCCCCCCCCCCCCCATTGGATGAGATTTGTGTCTTGCTTTGTGTCTTATTGCACTCTCAGACATACTGTTTCAGTGTGTATGGGAATTATCTTTTATGAAGTGACATTGGAACTCTAAATTGGCTTGTTTAAGCTCCAGACGAATAAAAAAAAAAAAGTTAAATAGCAGTTTTCTTCCTTAATTTGTTTAAGAGACTCATTTGAATCTCTAAAAATGACTAAGTGAATGTTGAATAATAGCTACCTTCTAAGAGACAAAAAAGAATGAATAGAATAGGCTATATGCTTATATATATATATATTTTTTTTTTTTTTTCATTTAGACTTCCAAATATTGCTTGTGATCTCCTCACCTCTGATGTGACTACCATTAATGATAAGCTGGGGGGAGATGAATCTTTGCTGGAGAAGCTCTACAGCTTTCTAGAACAGGATCCACCCCTCAACCCCCTGCTGGCCTCCTTCTTCAGCAAGACCATCGGAAACCTGATAGCACGCAAAACAGAGCAGGTCAGCACCTAAAAGCATGTTTGGCTTGCAGTGCCCAGTTTATAAATGGAACTTGACATGCACTAGACTATGTGTCAAGTGTGTGTTTCATCATGTGTGTTTTTGTTTTATTTTGACATTTTTAGAAATGTGCTTAGATCTTTATTCGGTCAGATGAGCATATTAATGGCTCTGTTTGGCTCTAGATGATCTCTTTCCTGAGGAAAAAGCACAACTTCATCAGTTTGGTGTTGAACCACATAGACGTGTCCCCCATGATGGATCTGCTCCTGCGCCTCATCACCTGTGTGGAACCAGCTCCCCTCAGACAGGAGGTTCTCAACGTGAGGCACCACACATGTTTCTGGGTTCAGTAATGTTTTACAATGGTTCCCCAGTTATTCAGTAATTAATCATGAAAAGTGAAGGTTGGTCATGTATGAATGTTTTAACAGGAAACTGTATACTCTGTAGTAACACATTGAATATTAAAATTTTTTAAAATATTTTTTAAAGCCATTTTATTTGAATATTTGTTTCTGACAATCTGAATATGATGTAAAATATGAGATCAATAACCTGTCTATAGTAGATCACGGTACTGTCCTCTTATTAGTCCACTGATTTTAGGTATGAAGTTGACTCGACTGAATCCTAATAACATTCCCACAGTTGAGTCACTAAATTAATTTACACTTCATTGAGTTTTATGTGATCCTAAGGTAGTGTCTTTTTAAATAGCTGCTAGTACCTGTTTTTTTTTTTTTTAATATATAAAGTTTGATATTTCTTTCCCTTTTGTGACTTCACTAAAGTAAAATTTGTTGTATTGTCTTCACCTGATTCTGTCTTTGAAAATGTTCTGCTTCCAGTGGCTGAATGAGGAGCGATTGATCCAGAGGCTGACTGAGCTCATGCACTCAGGGAGGGATGAGGAGGTGAGGACATCACAGAGTAACTTAAACCTGGAGAAAGATAAATAATTATTATTAAAAAAATTAAAATTTGGTTATTTATTTATTTTGCCTGCTGAAGGATTTTAGCCTTTTTACAATTATTCTTTAGGATTAAGAAAGTACTCTACCTACATGCATACATGGATACATACATACACGGGTCTGAAATTTACTTGCGGTCTTAGACACATAATGGCTTTATAGCAGTGGTTCTCAAAGTGTGGGGCACGCCCCACTAGTGGGGAATACAGACATGACCGGTGGGGCGCAATGAACGGGAGGAAATTAGTGGAAAATAATAGGAAAGTACCTATTCTAATTCATGCTTTTCTTTATTGATAATGAAGAGCGTATGCTCAAAACTAAACAATCACACACAAATAAATGGATCATTAATACAAGTAAATTGAATTGAAACCTGCGCGACCCACTGGGCAGCGCTGCGCGACTCTGACAGAAATCGACCGCGCCGGCCATCAAAGTACATTTTACCCCGCTGGGATGCGCGCGTACAAACCAGGCATGGCAAGGCGGAAACAATATTAAACAGTCCTGACATTTTAAATAAATTGTTTTTAAATAAAAAAGTGAGTCGCGCAGGTTTGTGATTCGAGCAGCGCTGCGCGATCCACCGGGCTGCATCGTCTGTGGTGTGGAATTGGTTTGGGTATAAGAAAAGTGATATGAATGAGATGAACGTGATTTACAAGGTACACAAGTGCACTGTTTTAACAAGTGGTGGAACCACGTCAAACCTTTTCTATCATCTGAAATCCAAGCATTCAAACATATGGCCAAAGTAAAAAAAAAAATGGGGCAAACCCCAGCAATTCCCAGTTGCCCGTAGTGTGTGATTGGGTGTGTGAGTGTGTGTATGTGTGTGTGCCCTGCGATGGATTGGCACCCTGTCCAGGGTGTACCCCGCCTAGAGCCCAAAGCCTCCTGGGATAGGCTCCAGGTCCCCCGCGACCCTGAACACAGGATTAAGCGGTATAGAAGATGAATGAATAAATAAAACAGTTTCTTTGTGTTTGAATTTTTTATTTATGCATTTTCAGATACAAATTGCTATATTGTGATATATCGTTATCGAGGTAGAAAATTGCTTCTACCGTGATAGAAGATTTTGGTTATATCGCCCAACGCTAATGAAGCCTATGCTGGATTCATGGTGGGGATGGTGGGGGCAGAAGAGAAACCCGTGTGTGTTTTTTTTTTTGTCTTATACCGCTGGCAGCAGACCGCATGAGACCCAACAAATTAGGAAGACGCTTAGAGACAACACACTCCAGTCACGTTAACAAGCCACTCGACTTCTTTGAAAGAAAGCTGGCAGAAGACAGACAACAGGAGAATCGCATGGTAACATCTGAATCAGTGAACAGCAAAGCACAAGTGGCTTCATTCAAAGTTGCATACAGAATTGGCCAGTGCAAAAAAACTACAAACGATTGCTGAGCAGCTAATAAACATGGGGTCAATTATGCAAAGATAAGTGACAACGTAAGCCTTGTATAACAATTGCACGTGTATTTTATCTGTTTTGAACTTGGTGTTTGAACTTATTTGATTAGAAATTGATATTTCAATAAACAGTAAACTTGGCCGATTTCGTTATTATTTTGTTGACAAGTGGGGCTTGAAAATTCGCTCAGCCCCCTTAAGTGGGGAATGACAGAAAAAGTTTGAGAACTACTGCTTTATAGTATAGGGCTCACAATTGTGCAGTACAGTGTGACTAGAGTTTGGTGTAATGCGTTAGAGTACTCGGATTGCTTTTTTGATGTAATGAGTAATCTGACGCGTTAGGGCTGCCATTAAAGGACTCAGTTACTTAGTTATTTTTTCAATAATGTAGTTATCTAATGGTATTGTAAATAACAATTTATTTCGATAATACCGTGGTTGCATGACTCGAAAACGATAGGTCTTCTGAGGAAAGTTTGCTCGGGCTAATGGAGCGAACGGGAGGTACTACAGGAACTACAGTTCCCATCAGCCCAGGCGTGACCATCATCCTTTGCGGTCTGTTGTCGCTACAGATCCAGTAATGCGCACATCCGATTTAAAACCCGCTTACTCCGTAATGATTAATTACTCTTTCCATCTCTTTTCCTTGGCCGCTAATAGCAGCACCGCCATTTCCACATTACTGGATCTGTAGCGACAACAGACCGCAAAGGATGATCAAAAACCGAAGTTTTGATGCCGTTACATCCCTAGTAATCCGTTATTCAGACAATTTATGTAATCCATGAGCCAGACGTGAGTCATTCCTAATCCGTTTGTGTGTGTGTGCGTGTGTGTGTGTTCTTACAAGCCCCACCCCCGATAACCCATCCCCACCGTTATACCTGCTGTTATACCCCTATCTTATGCAGTTTGACTATGCGAGGGCCGATGCGTTGGAATGATGGAAACCTAATCAAAACTCGCGGTTTGTCATGATGAACCATACTTACGGCCACTGAGCGAAACCCAGTAGGTGAGATAGGGGTATTAGTAGTTAACAGATTATGGGCCAAACTTCGCTGAGTGATGATAGAATAATTACAAAGGTCTTGACTTAAACAACATACATGAGGAACTGAATTTTATTTAATTTTGGCCAACACATACATGACTTTAAAAAAAAATAAAAATTACGCATAGGCACATATTCATTAGATCATCTGTTTTTGTGGTTGTTGAGTTTTGAGTTTTAAGGGTTAAGTGACTTCAGTGAAGAAACTGCACAGCATGTGCGACCATCAGTACAGCCCTCTTTTCGCAGCAGCACACACCCACACACTATGGGCAATTTGGAAAACACCAAATAGCCTAATCTGCATGTCTTCGGACTGTGGGAGGAAACCAGAGTACCTGGAGGAATCCCACCAAGCACGGAGAGAAAATGCAAACTCCAAGCACACAGAGATGGAAATCGAGCCTGGCCGGGACTCGAACCCGGACCCTGGCAATAGTACAACAATGACAGATGGACATATTTTCAAAAAGCATCTGCAAATGTACTTGGGCCGTCTGCCCAAGTTTATTAACAGCTACCCAAGTATATTCTATGTATGGGAAAACATTGATTGTTTATATGCATGTATGTATGCACAATCTGTGGGCGTTTAATCTGGTAACGTCAAACGTTGGCTTAGAAAATTATGGGAAAAAATTTTATAATTTTTTTATTAGATACTTCTGTCTCTGTGTCCTAGACTTGATTTTAGGAAAACAAATCCAGGGGAAGGGAAATACAGGCATTCTTGTGAAATCCTTTGTGATCTACATACCCAGAGATGTACTGTAAATGATTTTGGCTATTTAAGAAACATCTGTAATTTCCTAAACCACTACAGATCGCTGATGAATCGCACACTGAGCCAGTGTCTCTTGTGCCCCTGCAGAGACAATCAAATGCGTCCCAGACTCTGTGTGACATCATTCGTCTAAGTCGGGATCAGGCCAATCAGATCCCAGAGGCTGTGGACCCAGACCCGTTACTAGCAGTCCTGGAGTCGTAAGTTTATCTATTATGAGGAGAAATGTAGCAGTCATGTCCACTCCATTGTTTCTGTAAGTGAGTTGTTCTGTGTGATATTTAAGATGTTCATAAAGTTTCAATCAATAAAAAGGATAATGGGGAATGCATATACACAAAGTATAGTCTTATGGGGCTTTCCCACATTTCCAAATTCGACTCAAAACCAAAACTCCAGATTGTACAAAGTTGAAGGCCATTTTTTTTAAGGAAGTTAAAGTTCAGCACAGGTGGGAAAATACTAGCAGTGTGTAACTGTAGCAGTTCTTTGAGACTTTGCTGGTGGTTACTACTTAATTAGCAGCCTTCCTTAACTGTGACGATTCAACTCCTGATTGGGCAATAATTGCCACCTTTCTGCTAAAAACTTACTACAGTCCTGCTTTGAAAATTCAAAAAACTTTGTTAATCCCAGAGGGAAATTGCTTATACTTATTTACGGTTGCTTACAGTCATTTACAGGAGGAAAGGAAAAGAGTAATTGAATTGCTAGGAACTTTGCATGTTCCTTCACAAAGACTTGTTGACACCAGCCAGGTGATGCAGTGAATATAATAGGCTTATTACATACAGTGGAACCTTGGATTACGAGCATAATTTGTTCCGCAAGCGTGCAAAAATTTCCTATAGGGAATAATGGAAACTCAAATTATTTGTTCCATAGCCCCCCCAAAAAAATACATAAAAATTAACACAAAATATAAAGTAAAAATGAAACAAATTAACCTGCACTTTTACAAAAAAAAAGTAAAAATAAATCCCAACAGATAATTGTTTCCGTTTACACAGGCAGTGTGTATGTTTTGTGCATTGTGTGCGCCCACATAATTTGGCACCATGCCGGTTTACACACTCTCTCTCACCTGTGTGTATATGAAGTAGAGAGAGGGTGCTTCACAAACACACACACATACTAGAAAGAGAGAGAGAGTGTGTGAGCACCGGCACAGTGTCAAATTGCACGCGCACACAACGACAGAGAGGGAGAAAATGGATCTTTACCCTCTAATGAGACTTGCTTTTGCTTTATACACACGCATACATGTTATAATAAACGCTGTACACACGCGCTTTCAAAACAAAATAAAATGTTTTACACACACACGCGTGTTCAGTTTTATAGTAAACAGTACGCGCGTGCACAGATGTTGATTATACCAGTAAGAGACGAGCACTAAGACCCAGGGTAGGTGAATACCCACAATTCCGCAGCACAAGAGAGAAAAAAAAGTTGGCTCAGTTGTGACCATGTGACGCGTGGCATCTAAACAAGAAGCACATGCGTGATACATGATACTCTGTACTCGTAAACCAAGACTTGTTCGTTTTCCAATTCAAAATTTGTTAAAAATCTCTGCTCCTCTTGCTTAACATTTGCATTTTATTTATTTTACCTTTATTTAACCAGGCAAGGCAGATTAAGAACAGGTTTATTTACAACTGTGGCCTGGCAAACAGTTACTCGCAATCCGAGATTTTACTGTCCTCAATTGTTCATCATAAGTGCATATTAAGTACTAAAAATGTTTTGATAATGTGGACTATTGATGAGATTATCATTGATTATAGTCAAAGATCAGTCGATTTCCTGTGCATTATAAGGGAATGATTATAAAAAATAGCAGTTGAGTTTAAAAATTAAAATTTCCTGAAAGTCAATTTTGACAGCAAACTCGACAGCTGTGCTAAAAGACGCTTATGTGAATACTAGTTGATGTAGTTATGTGTAATGTACTCTGGGTGTAGTGATAATGAATAGAGTTAAATTTTCAGAAAACACAATGAGTTCAAGAAACATTGTACTGTGTGGTTAAACCGACTATTAATCGATTATCGGTTGGTTTACTTAAACTGATGAACCATTATGTAATATTTGCTCACCTGCCAACATCAGTGACTCACCTCACAAATGTGCTTCTGGAAGCATGGAGAAAAATTCTCATAAACACACTCCTAAACCTTGTGGGAAGCCTTCCCCAGAAGAGTTGAAGCTGTTGTAGAATGGGCCATCATTATATAGGCCCTTATTGATTGGATATTACTCATGTTCATTTGCATGTGAAGGCAATCAAGTGAATACTTTTGGCAATATAGTACGTCTAGTTATCAGTTGGTTGAAACATATTAAAGGAAATTCTTTTTTTTTTTTCTAATACATCTCATTTAGGAGGAAACTTACTATCCACATGATTTATGGTCATTAAATAACTTAATCATAATTGTGTTAGAAATACCAATGTTTGCAAAAAATAAATTAAGTGGGTTTATTGGTTCTTTTGTATATGTCATTAGAGATAAGTTCTCAGTTATCTTTGAAAACCTAGGAATTCCAGGTATTCCTTTCTTTTCCCTGAGACTTTCAACATGCATAACAGAGAAGTATATTTTTGTTACCTTTTTTTTCATATTTTTAGAGAAGAGAATGTGGCACAGCTTTTAAAGAGTATGTTTGAGAAGATGACCAGTGAAGCCTCTGTTGTGAATGGAACTCAAGTGCTTCTTACATTACTGGAGTCAAGGAGGACAGGGTGAGTAGAACCTAAGAGGCGTGACCTCTGTTCCTGAAAAATGAAACCAACCTTGAAATACCATAATGTACAATTCCTTGCATATGCACTTTGCTGTGGCTCCAAAAATGAGTCAATCCTCATAGACCCCATGTTAAAATGCCCTCATTTAAACAGAAATAAATAAATGTTTGCAGCCTGGAGCAAACATGGTTTTGGATTAGATTTCCTATTTAATGTCAAATGTATGAGGGTGAATTTTTATATAATACAATTATGTTAAGCAATTTAAATTAATGCAAAATATGGATCATGGCCAATTTGGGTGACAATTAATTAATTAACTGCATTTTGGGTGTCAAACCACTAGATGTCTGCTAATCATCACTTTAGTTAACAAATTGTTGTATTTTAACTTGCCACAAGAAATGTGTGGGGCATAAATAACAGAGTTCAATCAAATGAATTAGCTTATGAATTAACATTAGCCACTATAGCATTCTGTGCATTTTGCCCATTAGCTTCCTATCTTATGGGTGGTAACTGAGTTAGGTAGGCAGGTTCATACCTAATTTCGCCTATTTGACCATTTAATTTAATTAGGGTTTAGGTTGAGTCAGCTCTGAGCAAAATGACGACGAACAGTTGTTCCCATAGTTGACCTTCAAAACCTCTCTTTGGAAAACCTGTTGGTAACATCATAACATCATCCTTTTTATACGGTCTATGGTAGAACCTTTACAACTAGTTTTTATTGGACACTGAAAACTACTTTCCACATCATGCTTGGAAGCTTGGGTAAATAATTCAAAGGGCTAAATCTGGTATTTTTCTACAATATATACATATAAACATGCCAGATTTTCCTGAACTAAAGATGATGGCTTTTTAGCACACATTTCAATCATAAGTTATAAAAATGGATCCTATGTCTATGCATACCTCTTCATTTGTAACATAAATTACTTCCAGAAAACATTCCTGTTAACTTTAATAAACTTAAAGGTTTACAATTAATTTACACTGCAAGGAATGTGGTGAACCCTCATCTTTGAGGAAAAAATGTTTAGGAAAACATCCGTAATGTGTGATGGGAAATTACTTTGTTTTTTTTTACGCTTTGATTTCAAACTAAGCTAATTAAACTAACACACACAAAAAAAAAACAGTAGAATTCACAGTTTTGTTTAATAGTGAAAGTAAGAGCGTTTTCATGTGCACATTGCAACATGAACTCTCGAGATTGGGACTAACCTGCTGTGCAGCTTAAAGAAAACCACTCATCAGTGGAGCTAATCAGTAAAAGACGGGAGCATAAAGAATGAACCCTGGAGTTTTGGAAAAGGTCATGTGGTCTGATGAGTTGAAATTTTGTGCTGTTGCAGAGTGATTGGCATGATAAATGTCTAAAATAATGCTTTAAATTATGTTGAATTGATGTTTGGCAGCATTAGGTTAGATTAAACATTTAAACTTTTTATGCATATTTGACAGTTTATCTGCAAGACATAAATAATAAACTTGTATTAAGCAATTACCTACAAAAAGACTGACAGTGACTCTGTGTGACAAATAATTTATCATTATTGTAACCTCTGATTATACTACTTTCCTCTCATTTAGTAGCTCTTGCAATCCATTCACTCTTGCATTATCATCTTATTTTACTGCCTTGACTGCATTGCTATTCATACTCATTGACTGTATATATTTAACATTCCTAAATATGTTAGCTTGTTTGTTTTAACTTGTACAGTTACCTCTTTTCTGTTTCAGGCTGGAGGGTCTAATGGAGCTGTATTCTCAGGGATGTGAAAGGTCTTACACTGTCAACAGCAGTATTCTACGTACTATTGAGCCTCATCTAAAGGACTTCCAGCAACTTCTACTGGACCCTCCTAAGGTACTGTCCTTTAATTAGTCAGTTACTTAAAGACATCAACCTGTAAGAAATCCACCATGTTTCCATGTTTTATTGTTTTTTGTTTTGTGTTATTTATTTAACTATTGTTGCTCGAATCCACATTAGTATTATTTGTCACATACACAGTATGATATGTAGTGAAATGCTTCTAAATAAGCACAAAATGTTAACTTTTATCTGTTCTTTTATTCAATGCAGAAATGTGCAATACTCACAACTGTTGGTGTTCTGGAGCAGCCACTTGGGAATGCACGCCTTCATGTGGCCAGGTTAGTGGCTTCTCTGCTGCAGACAAGTGACAACAGCATCTGCCAGGAACTCTGCAGGCTTAACACCATGGACCATCTGCTGGTAAGGAGTTTTTCATATTTACTAATACTTAATCTCTGGACTTGTCTGTGGTCTTCTCTCATTTATTGACATTCTCATTGCTGCTCATCATACTTGTATACTGCCTAGCCAAAAAAAGTCACCACCTGGATTTAATTAAGCAGATAAGCCGGAGGCTTTTATTGGATAGCATTTCACTACATACTGTGTATGATCATGTATTTGACAAATAATACAAATGGGGATTCAAGTTGTAAATCGGAAATTTGATCAGAAAATGATTTTGAATGATCGTAATCGGAGATCATTTAAACATTGTCATTTTTTCTACAAAAAATTAAACAACTCGCATAAAACACACAGCTATGTTTAATAGTCACAATGCAAAAGGAATTTAAGGGATTAAGACTAATCTGTGTAGCCTTAAGAAAACTACCTATCAGTGAGACTAATGGGGGAAAAATGCTACACTTTGTCCACAGTCCAGTCTTAATGCTCTCTAGCAGATATGCAGGATATAAATTTAAATATACAAAAACGCAAATTTTGACTTTGAATTATACACCTCCAAAATACAGGGTGGGCCATTTATATGGATACACCTTAATAAAATGGGAATGGTTGGTAATATTAACTTCCTGTTTGTGGCACATTATCACAATATGCTAATTTTTTGAGAAGGACCTGTATACTAAAGTTCGTTATTTTCTGTAATGTACTGATAAACATTAGACTTTCATATATTTTAGATTCATTACACACAACTGAAGTAGTTCAAGCCTTTTATTGTTTTAATATTGATGATTGTGGCATACAGCTCATGAAAACCCAAAATCCATCTAAAAAAATTAGCATATCATGAAAAGGTTCTCTAAACGAGCTATTAACCTAATCATCTGAATCAACTAATTAACTCTAAACACCTGCAAAAGATTCCTGAGGCTTTTAAAAACTCCCAGCCTGGTTCATTACTCAAAACCGCAATCATGGGTAAGACTGCCGACCTGACTGCTGCCCAGAAGGCCATCATTGACACCCTCAAGCAAGAGGGTAAGACACAAAGAAATTTCTGAACGAATAGGCTGTTCCCAGAGTGCTGTATCAAGGCACCTCAGTGGGAAGTCTGTGGGAAGGAAAAAGTGTGGCAGAAAACGCAGCACAAGGAGAAGAGGTGACCGGGCCCTGAGGAAGATTGTGGAGAAGGACCGATTCCAGACCTTGGGGGACGTGCGGAAGCAGTGGACTGAGTCTGGAGTTGAAACATCCAGAGCCACCGTGTACAGGCGTGTGCAGGAAATTGGCACCTTGATTTCCGAATGGCATGCAAAATTTGCAACCTGTAGCCCGAGTCTGGAGGAAGACTGGGAAGAGGGAAATGCCAAAATGCCTGAAGTCCAGTGTCAAGTACCCACAGTCAGTGATGGTCTGGGGTGCCATGTCAGCTGCTGGTGTTGGTCCACTGTGTTTTATCAAGGGCAGGGTCAATGCAGCTAGCTATCAGGAGATTTTGGAGCACTTCATGCTTCCATCTGCTGAAAAGCTTTATGGAGATGAAGATTTCATTTTTCAGCACGACCTGGCACCTGCTCACAGTGCCAAAACCACTGGTAAATGGTTTACTGACCATGGTATTACTGTGCTCAATTGGCCTGCCAACTCTCCTGACCTGAACCTAATACAGAATCTGTGGGATATTGTGAAGAGAAAGTTGAGAGACACAAGAATCTGCAAAAGGATTCCCGACCAAGTATTGAGTGCATAAGTGAACATAATTATTTGAAGGTTGACTTTTTTGTGTTAAAAACACTTTTTTTTTTTTTTTTTATTGGTCAGATGAAATATGCAAAATATTTTGAGATAGGGATTTTGGGTTTTCATGAGCTGTATGCCACAATCATCAATATTAAAACAATAAAAGGCTTGATCTACTTCAGTTGTGTGTAATGAATCTAAAATATATGAAAGTCTAATGTTTATCAGTACATTACAGAAAATAATGAACTTCATCACAATATGCAAATTTTTTGAGAAGGACCTGTATGTGAGGGGGAAAACTTTTCAAGATGGGTGGTGGCCATTTTGAAGTCGGCCGTTTTGGATCCAACTTTTGTTTTTTCAATAGGAAGAGGGTCATGTGACACATCAAACTTATTGGGAATACAACCCAAGAAAAACAATGGTGTGCTTGGTTTTAACGTAAATTCTTTCATGAGTTATTTACAATTTCTGACCACTTCTAAAATGTGTTCAATGTGCTGCCCATCAACTACGGTCTGTTGCACCATATGTTGGATTGTCAATGCAACCCTCTTCTCCCACTCTTCACACACTGATGGCAACACTGCAGGAGAAATGCTAGCACAGGCTTCCAGTATCCGTAGTTTCAGGTGCTGCACATTTCACAGCATAGACAATTGCCTTCAGATGACCCCAAAGATAAAAGTCTAAGGGGGTCAGATCGGGAGACCTTGGGGGGGCCATTCAACTGGCCCACGACGACCAATCCACTTTCCAGGAAACTGTTCTTCTAGGAATGCTCGGACCTGACACCCATAATGTTGTGGTGCACCATCTTGCTGGAAAAACTCAGGGAACGTGCCAGCTTCAGTGCATAAAGAGGGAAACACATGTAGCAATTTCGCATATCCAGTGGCCTTGAGGTTTCCATTGATGAAGAATGGTCCCAGTATCTTTGTACCCCATATAACACACCATACCATAAATTTTTTTTTTTTTCCAACAGTCTTGGAGGGATCTATCCAATGTGGGTTAGTGTCAGACCAATAGCGGTGGTTTTGTTGGTTAACTTCACCATTCACATAAAAGTCATAAAAGAACAAAATCTTCTGCGTAAACTGAGGGTCCTGTTCCAATTTTAGTTTTGCCCATTCTGCAAATTCAGTGCACCGATCTGGGTCATCCCTGTTGAGATGATGCAGTAGCTGGAGTTTGTAAGGGTGCCATTTGTGAGTAGCTAATATCCGCCGATGGGATGTTCGACTAATGCCACTCTCCTGTGACATGCGGCGAGTGCTACGCTGTGGGCTCTTGCTGAATGAAGCTAGGACAGCCACTGATGTTTCTTCATTAGTGACAGTTTTCATGCGTCCACATTTTGGCAAATCCAACACTGAACCAGTTTCACAAAACTTAGCAAGCAGTTTGCTAACTGTAGCATGGAAGATGGGTGGTCTCATAGGGTGTCTTGCATTGAAATCTGCTGCAATGACCCGGTTACTGCGTTCACCAGACGACATTACAATTTCTATCCGCTGTTAACCTCTGCGACATGTCAATGGCTGTAAGCAAAGAGAAACTTGTAAATAACTCATGAAAGAATAAAGTTACATTAAAACCAAGTACACCATTGTTTTTCTTGTGAAATTCCCAATAAGTTTGATGTCACATTACCCTCTTCCTATTGAAAAAACAAAATTTGGATCCAAAATGGCCGACTTCAAAATGGCCACCATGGTCACCACCCATCTTGAAAAGTTTTGCCCCTCACATATACTAATGTGCCACAAGCAGGAATTTAATATCACCAACCATTCCCATTTTATTAAGGTGTATCCATATAAATGGCCCACCCTGTATATTAGAGATGCATTCCTACTTAATTGGCATCAGAATTCACTGAAATATTTGGGAATACTTTTAACGAAAGAAATCTCAACGCTAGCAGAGGCAAATCTTAGACCAACTGTTAACAAAAACCAACATGATATTTATAGATGGAATGCCGTCTCTTTCCTAGGCCTCAGTCATAGAATTGACTCAATAAAGATGAACATCCTCCCACGGTATCTCTCTGTTTCAAGCTCTCCCAGTAGAAATTTCCTCGAAACACTGGTCTGAATTAGATAAGATAATTTCTAGGTTTATTTGGCAAGGTAAAAAACCCAGGATTAAATTCAAAACATTACAGCTTTCAAAGGAGGAAGGAGGTATGGCATTACCCCCATTTTAGGGATTATTTTTATGCGTCCCAGACTAAATATTTAATTAACATATGTAATCCAGTGTATAAAGCTAGGTGGAAAGATATTGAACTCGTAATAATGAATGATCCCCCAATTCAAGCAGTATTGGCACATAAAAAATTTGAGAAGATTTATAGATGAGGTGCAAAACACATGGATTAAAACCCAACTAAAAATCTGGAATACAATAAAAGCAGAGTATAAATTGGATTGTAAATTACAAATAATTCAATGGTGTGCTTATTAACCTGATTTTAAACAAAATTGAATGTATTATAGATTCAAATCATGGATCTCAAAAGGAATAACATTCTATTCTCTTACGAAAAATGGAGATTTGAAAGACTTTGCATAGTTGGAGATATGAATGTCATGAAATCATGTTTCTCAAGATAATATTCTTTCTTCAAACTTTCACTCACTTTGAAATCATAATTTTCACAAAAATGTACTATAATAAATGTTGCATTGCATAAGCCTATCGAAACGATGTGTGCCATTATCAGAGCAAAATCCGATTCATCTAAATATTAGTGTATGACCTCTTTTTTTTTTTTTTTTTTTTTTTTTTGCCGAGCATTGTACTTATAACCTATATGCTTTTAATGAAACAAAATTCCCAATGGGCTCTACTTTGAAAACGTTATTTTAAGTGATTGACTGATTTTTTTGATTTTTTTTTTTTTCTCTGGTTTCAGGATCTATTCTTTAAATACACATGGAATAACTTCTTGCACTTTCAAGTAGAGATGTGTGTCACATCAATTCTGAACCACTCAGCTCATGGGAGTCTGCATGCTTCGATTCTTCAGAACCATGAAGAAAAGCCTGACTCAGACGGCCAGAATAGCAACACAGACGCTTCAGATGTGCCCTCCCGTGCTGCCTTGGTGGCCAATGTAATCAACTTTTTAGTTCTGCTCTATTTTCATAATTGTGAGGGAATTCATGATTTGGAGATTTTATAGTGTTTTTTGACTTTGCAGCTCAGCTTAGCAAAATGCAAGCAAATACTCAATGCCATTGTTAATTCTGTTAAAAACTGAGCTCTGGAGCTTAATTTCTTGACCCATTGGCAAAGAAAGTTATTACTGTACTTAAGTACCCATGCCAACTTTTTGCATGAGCACGGCCACATCATGTTTATCACGGTCCCTGTGTTTCTGGTTCATTTGCTACACTTGGAATTGTGGTATTTTACACTCTGTCATTGTGCATCCTGAAGATGAATGTCAGTGATGTTAATCTGAAATCTAGAATAATTGTAGGGCTGTAGCTATCGGAGTATTCTACCAAAAATTCTACCAAGTAATCGGATAAAATGTTTTGCTTAGTTAAACATATATATAAGAGAAACTAAAATATTTTTAAATGCATACAGCATTTTATCAAAAATAAGTATTCATTATTCACAATACAAGGAATAGCTTAAAGTCGACTGAGATTAATTAAGTGCATTACAGTGCCATATCTTAGTCATTTGAAATACAAATTTTTTTTTGCATAAGTATCAAAAAAAACTTTCTTGCTGGTTTCTTCTTCTCTTGTCTCGCTGATATTTTGCAG
The DNA here is from genome assembly GCA_030522415.1 of Channallabes apus. NCBI lineage: Eukaryota > Metazoa > Chordata > Actinopteri > Siluriformes > Clariidae > Channallabes > Channallabes apus. The sequence goes on along the minus strand of CM060107.1, from coordinate 42,126,120 downwards.
CCCACAACAGAACATTCCCTCAAATCAATACACAGCTAACTGTTTCGTCTCCTTCCACTTTGTGGGTGACAAGCACTTCTTCGTCTGTGTTTACTTGCGGCTTGCATCCGGAAGTGCACTGTGTCACGCCAAACAAATAATTGTGCAAAAACATAACGCAAGCTTGTAATATTAATTAAAGAAGTTTCAAGGCCGAAGATTTTGCCTTGATCATTTGGAATTGTTCAGCCCTAAATAACTCTCTCTCTCTCTCTCTCTCTATATATATATATATATATATATATATATATATATATATATATATATATATATATATATATACACACACATACATACTGTGTCTGTGCGTATGTATACGTGTGTGTGTATATATATATATTTATTTGCTAAAATCATTAATTTTTTTCATCATTAATGTACAGACAGCACCCCATATTGACAGAAAAACACACATTCTTGAAATTTTTGCAGATTTATTAAAAAAGTAAAATATCACATGGTCCTAAGTATTCAGACCCTTTGACACTTATATACTCAGCAAAAAAAAGAAACGCCCCTTTTTCAGGACTGTGTGTTTCAACAATAAAGTTGTACAAATCCAGATAACTTTACAGATCTTCATTGTAAAGGGTTTAAACAATGTTTTCCATGCATGTTCAATTAGCCATTATCAGTTAATTAACATGCACCTGTGGAATGGTCGTTAAGACCTTAACAGCTTACAGAAAGTAGACATTTAAGGTTACAGTTCTAAAAACGCAGGACACTAAAGACACTTGTCTACCGACTGTGAAAAACACCCAAAGATGCCCAGGGTCCCTGCTCATCTGCGTGAACGTGCATTAGGCATGCTGCAGGGAGGCATGAGGACTGCTGATGTGGCTAGGGCAATAAATTGCCATGTCCGCACTGTGAGACGCCTAAGACAGCGCTACAGGGAGACAGGAAGGACAGCTGATCATCCTCGCAGTGGAAGACCACGTGTAACAACACCCGCACAGGATGGGTACATCCGAATATCACACGTGCGTGACAGGTACAGGATGGCCACAACAACTGCCCGAGTCACACCAGGAACACACAATCCCTCCATCTCACAGCAAGAACTGACAAGTCTGGTCCAGTCCATGAGGAGGAGATGCACTGCAGTACTTCAAGCAGCTGGTGGCCACCAGATACTGACTGGTACTTTAGATTTTGAGCCTCCCTTCATTCAGGGACACATTGTGAAACATTTTTAGTTTGTCTTATGGTGTTGACTCTTTTAGTGTTCATACAAATATTTACACATTAAGTTTACTAAAAGTAAAAACAGTTGAAAGTCAGAGGACTTTTCTCAGAAAGAAAGTTAGTTTCTTTTTTTGCTGAGTATATATTTAACTCAGGTGCTGTCCATTTCTTCTGATCATCCTTCAGATGGTTCTACACCTTCATTTGAGTTCAGCTGTCTTTGATTATTCTGATTGGACTTGATTAGGAAAGCCTCTCATCTGTCTATATAATGGTGCTTTTCCACTGCATAGTACGGCACGACACAGTTAAGTTCTACTCACTTTTGGGAGGTTTTCTACTGGGAACAGTACCTGGTACCTAGTCCGTTTTTTAGTACCACTTCAGCCGAGGTTCCAACAGCCGAACCGTTACTAAAACGTGACGTGTAAACACGCTGGTCACTGATTAGCCGGAGAAAATCGTCATTACTGCGTCACCGAACTTGCGACACGAGACACAACAGAACCGCTATATTTTTAGAACAGCCAGAGAAGGATCGCACGCACCTTTTTGTATTAATCGTCGGCCTCTTTTGAAACAAACTCCTTCGTCTCGCTGTTAACATCCACATGCCGAGAATGAAGAACACCATGCCGTCGATATGTTCCATTGTTGTGTGTTTGTTTGTTTGGCGCGTTTACGATGACGTCACGGCAGTAGCGGCGTCGCGACTAAACGACAAGTGAGTAATCCCGCCCACGCTAAAGCGTTACTAAACTGCAGTGGAAGCGCAAGCCGAGCCAAACTGCGCCGAACCGAAGTGAGTTGAACTGAACCGTGTCGAGCCGTTTTATGCAGTGGAAAAGAGGCATAAGACCTTACAGCTCACAATGCATGTCAGAGCAAATGAGAATCATGTGGTCCAAGCAACTGCCTGAAGAGCTCAGAAACAGAATTGTGGCAAGACACAGATCTAGCCAAGGTCACAAAAAAATTTCTGCTGCACTTAAGGTTCCTAAGCGCACAGTGACCTCCATAATTCTTAAATGGAAGATGTTTGGGACGACCAGAACCCTTTCTAGAGCTGGCCGTCCGGCCAAACTAAGCTATCAGGGGAGAACAGCCTTGGTGAGGGAGATAAAGAAGAACCCAAAGATCACTGTGGCTGAGCTCCAGAGATGCAGTCGGGAGATCAGAGAAAGTTGTAGATAGTTGCGTCTTTTTAAATAACACTGTTAATATGAGCATCCCTAGTTTGAACCTATTGCCCTACCAATGAGTAGTTTGACGCCTTAACATATATAGGGCTGCACAATATATAGAAAAATTATCGTTATCGCGATAATGGTATACGCAATATCTGTATCGCAAAAAATTGCGATAAATTAAATCGATGAGTGTATGGTTACACGTAAATAAAAAGTAATGTTTGAAAGTAATTCATATGGTGTTGTCAGGTTTATAGTAACAGCAAACCAGAAATCAGAATATCTGCTGAGGGGTTTAAGTCATTCATAGTGTTTTGAAGTCTAAATATTTGCAACTTCCTTGACATATAGTTTATTAGCCTGAATTAGATTTAATTACATCAGACGAATATCTATTACCTGTTTATTTTAGTATGATCATTACATGTATAAATTATTTTAAAAAATAGCCAATAATAATAATAAATGCCTTTCTCTAGGGAAATATCGTTATCGCAATATTCAACAATATTGCATATCGCATATTTTCCTAATATCGTGCAGCCCTTTTATTTATATATATATATATATATATATATATATATATATATATATATATATATACACACACACACACACAGTAGTATGAAAAACTATTTGCCCCCTCCTGATTTCTTATTCTTTTGCATGTTTGTCACACAAAATGTTTCTGATCATCAAACACATTTAACTATTAGTCAAAGATAACACGAGTAAACACAAAATGCAGTTTTTAAATGAGGGGATTTATTATTTAGGAGCAAAAAAATCCAAACCTACATGGCCCTGTGTGAAAAGGTAATTGCCCCCTGAACCTAATAACTGGTTGGGCCACCCTTAGCAGCAATAACTGCAATCAAGCGTTTGCGATAACTTGCAACAAGTCTTTTACAGCGCTCTGGAGGAATTTTGGCCCACTCATCTTTGCAGAATTGTTGTAATTCAGCTTTATTTGAGGGTTTTCTAGCATGAACCGCCTTTTTAAGGTCATGCCACAACATCTCAATAGGATTCAGGTCAGGACTTTGACTAGGCCACTCCAAAGTCTTCATTTTGTTTTTCTTCAGCCATTCAGAGGTGGATTTGCTGGTGTGTTTTGGGTCATTGTCCTGCTGCAGCACCCAAGATCGCTTCAGCTTGAGTTGACGAACAGATGGTCGGACATTCTCCTTCAGGATTTTTTGGTAGACAGTAGAATTCAAATGCTGTTACTTTTACGCCAGATGTAACGGGACACGCACCTTCCAAAAAGTTAAACTTTTGTCTCGTCGGTCCACAAGGTATTTTCCCAAAAGTCTTGGCAATCATTGAGATGTTTTTTAGCAAAATTGAGACGAGCCTTAATGTTCTTTTTGCTTAAAAGTGGTTTGCGCCTTGGAAATCTGCCATGCAGGCCGTTTTTGCCCAGTCTCTTTCTTATGGTGGAGTCGTGAACACTGACCTTAATTGAGGCAAGTGAGGCCTGCAGTTCTTTAGATGTTGTCCTGGGGTCTTTTGTGGCCTCTCGGATGAGTTGCCTCTGCGCTCTTGGGGTAATTTTGGTCGGCCGGCCACTCCTGGGAAGGTTCACCACTGTTCCATGTTTTTGCCATTTGTGGATAATGGCTCTCACTGTGGTTCGCTGGAGTCCCAAAGCTTTAGAAATGGCTTTATAACCTTTACCAGACTGATAGATCTCAATTACTTTTGTTCTTGAATTTCTTTGGATCTTGGCATGATGTCTAGCTTTTGAGGTGCTTTTGGTCTACTTCTCTGTGTCAGGTAGCTCCTATTGAAGTGATTTCTTGATTGAAACAGGTGTGGCAGTAATCAGGCCTGGGGGTGACTACAGAAATTGAACTCAGGTGTGATAAACCACAGTTAAGTTATTTTTTAACAAGGGGGGCAATCACTTTTTCACACAGGGCCATGTAGATTTGGAGTTTTTTTTCTCCCTTAATAATGTAAACCTTCATTTAAAAACTGCATTTTGTATTCAATTATGTTATCTTTGACTAATAGTTAACGGTTTTTGATGAGCAGAAACATTTAAGTGTGACAAACATGCAAAAGAATAAGAAATCAGGAAGGGGGCAAATAGTATACAGTGCTCAGCATAAATGAGTACACCCCACTACATTTGTCAGAAAACCTTTAGTTTCCTTTCAGAATCAACATTTTCTATGAGATACTATACTACAAAATACTCCCACACATGTAGGCCATTGATTGCAAACAAGATTTTTTTATTTAAACACACAAAGTGATTTTCCTAACAAATTAATTCAAGCTCATGTTGCAAAAATGAGTACACCCCATTTATAGTCTTAGGAGAAAAGCCACACTTAAGACTACAAAACTCTAACAGGCATTCAACCACAGGCGAGTCTAATGATTCATTTGAGAGGTGTCCAGCAGACAGGTGACTATAAAAGGGCATTACTTAACAAAGAAAAGCTTGAAAAGGGGATTGAATGGCCAAGTATGTCTCCTGATCTGAACCCAATCGAACACTTGTGGGGAATTCTGAAGCGACAAGTTGAGCATCCATCCATCATCCAGGCTCTAAAAGATGTTATTCTTGAAGAATGGAAAAAGATAGATGTTGCAATAGGTCGCCCACTTGTTCATTCTATGCCTAGAAGAATTGGTGCTGTCCTTAAAAATCGCGGTGGTCATACAAAATACTAGATTTAGTAGTTTTTGTTGCAGGGTGTATTCTTTGAGTAAAACTGAAGATTTTGAGATCTAAGTTATATTATTAACCTTAATTTCATGTTTATGGAGTTAAACCAAGTGTTTAATAAAACTCAGCCTTATGAAAATTTTTGGAAATTGTTCTTTAGTTCATTGAGATACTGATTAAATTCATACTTTTTAAAGAGGGTGTACTCATTTATGCTGAGCTGTGTGTGTGTGTGTGTGTGTGTATATATAATTTTTAATAGTTTTTTTTATTTTATTATTTTTTTTTTGTTCATTTGTTTAGCCACTGTTATCATTTATTTAGCTTGATTTTACCTTTCTTCTACTTGATTCAAGTAAATTGTACGTAGGTGTGTACAGTGACTGTACCCTCACTGGCTCTGTGTTGTTGACATATAGTCCAGTGAGTTTTAATACCATTTATGAGCCAGTGTAGTACAAATTTTAAAATGTGTCAGTGTGCTAATTGCCATCCTATCTATCTGTCTGTGTTTACTTTGTAGCTCTTTCAACAGTGTGGTTTGTTGCAAAGGATTCTAGACGCCTGGGAGGAGAATGACCGAATTCAGTATGAGCTGCTTCAGATTATCACCATATCACTTTAAATGAAAGCTACAGTATGTGTAAATGCTCTGTGTAGATTGTCTTGCTGTTGGTTTATGGTAACTTTTTTTCCTCTTCTCTCTAGAGCTGCTGGTGGGACCAGAAGAGGTAACATGGGTCACCTGACACGGATTGCCAACACTGTAGTTCAGAACTTGGAGAAAGGACATGTCCAGTCTCAGATTAGTGATCTCATCAAAGGTGAGTTTAGGTTAGTTTAATGTGTTTAGATGTTTTGTCTAAAGCTGTATATGGAATGTGGCATCATGCAGCAGTGATCCAGTGATAAGAGCCTTCCATTGGATAGTTACTGCAGTTTCAGCGTGCAATGAGTTATTTAACCCCAACTGATTCGCTTACAGTGAGTAACTTCTCATTTCTAAAACAACCATGTCAGAAGACATATCCTGTAGTCGTGGCAAAGATGTTACTCTGTTAACGAATTTGACTATCAGGGGGGAAAAAAACGAAACTTTTTTTTTCTGATGACACGGGGATATTCCAATATGCCTCAAAGTGTGAAAGAGTGGTTCAAGGAGTATGAGACCTCATTTCCACACATGGATTGGCCAGATCTTAACTCCATTGAGAATCTGTGGGATGTGCTGGAGAAGGCTTTACACAGCGGTGTCACTCTCCCATCATCAGTACAAGATCTTGGAGAGGAACTAATGTGACTCTGGCACATGCTTATTAAAATTATGCCACGGCCATAATCAAAGTAAATAAGAGTCCAATAAAATTAGTCTGTGACCTTTTATTTTATGTCTTTGATTTATTTATTTTTTTGGCCAGACATTTTATATATGAAATATATATATATATATATATATATATATATATATATATATATATATATATATATATATATATATATATATATATATATATATATATATATGTATATATGTGTATATGTATATATATATATATATATATATATATATATATATATATGTATATATATGTGTGTGTATATGTGTGTGTATATATATATATATATATATACACGAAAATCCTTTTTCTACTTAAAAGATGGAAATAATATAGTTTCTCAGGTGATGGAGGCCTTAAATTGACCTGCTACATTTATTCCAAGTTTACTTAAAGTGCAACCATAAGTTTAAATGAAGAAATATATGTGAGCTTGTTAGACTTTTGCAGATTAAGGGTGTATGAGAATGGCATCATCCATATTTTTGTTTTGGGGTAGACAAGTGCATTTTTCTTTTCCTTTTTTTTTTTTTTTTTATTGCAGAGCTCCCTGAGGACTGCAGAGGTCGTTGGGAGAGTTTTGTGGGAGAAACCCTTAGAGAAACAAACAGGAAAAACACAGTAGATTTGGTGAGAATTTATTATTATTATTATTTGTAGTTCTAGTAGTTGTTGTTGTAGGGGCGCTCTGAGGCGATTAATGCAGGTTGCTCTATTCCTTCTCCCTGCCAGGAATGGCTTATTTATTATTGTTTGCACAAAAGCTCTAGAACCTGCAGTTCCTCTGATATAAGTACAGGAGTGCAGTTGGCTTTAAATTTAAGGCACTCATTACACCACACTCCCTGGAATCACAGGCAGTACACACACCTTTTGCTCAGTGTTTTGCTCAGTAAGAATAGTGTACCATTTTGTCCCTACGTCACAGTTTCTCCAGGGATTGTCTTAATTTTTTAACCCCCATTTAAAAAATTATTATATATGTATATATTTTTTTTTTTGGCCAAAACAAATAACATGCAGCAGTTTGTAATAAATCAGTGAAACAAGAGCAATTTAAATAGCTCAACACAACTAATATAACTAAATATAAGTACTTTCTTCAAATTCAACACACATGACCCAGGCGCTCGAAGACTGAAGGTACTCCTCCTACCTCCTACTGACCCTAAAATGCAAAAAATGTTGACTTCAATATGCTAAACCCCTATAAAAAAGACAGAAGTTTGGCAATTCTGTTCCATGGACTGATGAAACAAATAATAAACTTTTTGGGTCTATGTAGAAAGTGTGTACAGGGAAGCATGTTGGTGGCTCAGTGATGCTTTTGGGCTGCATTGCTTTTTCTGGCACTGGAAACCTGCAATCAAGTATCTTTTGAAGAAAACGTCCTGCCATCTGTGAGGAAGCTGAAACTTCAGTCTCATTGGACCTTTCAACAGGATGCAATGAGCCAAAGCATACCTCAAAGTCAACCACGGCTTAGTTTCTGATGAAGTCCTGGAGGGTTCTAGAATGACCGTCACAGTCACCTGAGTTGACTGCAGTAGGAAATCTTTTTTAAAAAGCAGTTACATCATGCAAACCCAAGAATCTTACTGAATTAGAGACCATTGTCCATGAGGAATGGGCCAAGATCCCTCCAACACACTACCAGAAGCTATTGTCTGGCTATACATCATGTCTACAGCAGGCCATAACGGCTAAACGTTGCTCTACTAAGTACTGAAGATGCTGTTTATGGAAGGGTTGAATAATTTTGACTGTAGTGGTCATTAAAAGTAGCATTTTGTGTTGACTTTGAAGAAACCCTTTGTTTGTTGTGTTGAACGTTTAAATTTCAACAATGACTATTGTTAAAAGCGCTATACATATAAAATTGAATAAAATTTATATAATATATAATATTATATGGTATGTTATTTGTTATATAATATACCATATAATAAATATATATATTTCACTGTTTCTTTTTTCAATGGGGGTTGAATAACTAACTTTCAGTGGAACTATTGTTGTTGTTGTTATTATTGGTAGTAATATTCAGTGGTGGCCGGTCAATAAGGGGTGCTGGGACGCCGCCCCCTTAAAGGCAGAGAAGAATGCTCCTTTAACATGTAATTATTTAACATAATTATTTAATTTAATAATAGTTATTTAGTCACAATATTCCGCTGTATTTCAGATCAGATCGACCTGATGTTCTAATTAAGCAGCAGTCAAGTGATCACAGCCGAGCTTACACTCGGTGCTTTTCCAGCACTTCCTATGGTTATTTACAGGAGATTATTAAAAGTTTTATTTTACTTTTGTCCCCCCCCCCCCCCCCCACCCCTATAAAAAACTAATTTGCACCAGCCGCCACTGGTAATATTATAGTTATTGTTATACAATAGGCACAATGAGTGTTTGTGAAGCTGAACAAACCAGAGCTAGCTCATGGTGTAGATGCTGAAGCTACTTGTAATCACATACAGCTTAGCTATGGATTCAATATGAGCTTGAATAATTTCATCATATAAATTATATCAAGTAATCTTTATGTTTAATCTTTATGTAAAAATTATGTTTTACAAAATAAAATAAAAAAATACAGAAAGCAACTTGTCTATGTTGCTGTACCTGGAATTTGTCCAGTAAGAATATTCCTCTCCATCTGTTTTAAGTGCTGCATCATGCCAGATGTCATAGCCTTACATTATTACAGGTCAGCACACACAACCTGCATTCTTCCAGTGAAGATGATGACATGGAGAGCCCTTTCCCCAATGACCTGTCCATCCAACAGGTATAGTTGGTACAATAAATAAATAAAATTAAAAATCACCAGTGTCATCCAGAATAGATATAACAATGACTGATCTTCCTGAACTAAGAGCTTTGTTCATCCTTACCTATTTATTATCCAGGCGTTCTCTGATTATCAGATTCAGCAGATGACTGCTAACTTTGTAGATCAGTTTGGCTTCAATGATGAGGAGTTCAGTGAACATGATGAAAATATCAAGTGAGTTTCTGTTGTAACTCAATTTTAATTATTTTGTCTGTCTCTTATTATTGGTATTATTATTATTATTATTATTATTATTATTATTTATTGGCTCCAAGAATAAAGGTTTCTGGGAATTGTTCACTACTTATAGTGATGTGACTGTAAAGGGATTTTTAGGGTTTTAATCTACTTCCTCCTCTTATTTCTTCATTAAAACTAATTATGCAGACCAAGCTATCGATGGTAGTGCCCTAAAATTGGGTTCAGTAGATGGTTCTCTGTTTTTGATTGGCCAAGTGGTGACACTGAGATGAAGTTTTGGCTCATGGTTTGGCCCTTTTGTAAGAGAAAAGTCCTATTCAAGTCATACATTTGATTCTTTGAAGTCTCAAATAAAAGGCCGCAAAAACCATTTAGGTTAGCTTTATATAGCTTCAGCAGGGTCTGAACCTCAAGAATTATTCTATTGCAATAAAACTAAATAATAATGGCAAAAATAGTCATAGTAAATTTTTAATGATGACCATAAAGGGGTTTCGTTGAGCTATTTTCAGAAAACTTGTTAAAGAACTTACTAGACGCCACTATTTGTTTTTTCCAAAAAAAAAAAAAAAAATCTAGCACATCTCTTTGGGAGTGGGGTGAATCTTTGTTTTGATTCGGTTGTTCATACTATAAAACTTTTTCCCCCCATTTTGGCACTGCACTTAACCCTTCATTCAAAATGTAAGATTATTTGCATAATATATGAAATTAACAAAGTAGTGATCTTGTCGTAGGTTTTTATACTCGACGTCTCATGAGTGGTGTCAAAATACTAACAAGAGAATGTAACTCCCCTAATGCTCCAAAAGATGTTGAAATTTGTGCATGGTCAACCTTAGGGTGCTAGATTTAGTATTACGGTACCTCAGTCAGGATCAATAAGACTAATTTGCACACCGAAAATATAAAGTATAAATAAAGTGGTCCAATTCCTAGGTGTAGTAGTCAGACTTCACAAAATTAAGGTATTTATGATCATGGCCTGATGATGGTGCTGTAGCATAGTTTCATATTTTGGCCAAATTTAAATACGTTTTTGTCTTATTTTCACACCATTGGTGACGGTAGAATATTAAACACACTTTTAATAAATTTTGTGATGGAGCTTAATGTACGCAACGTATAATAAGGCAGGTTTGCATTTCGTTAGATTTCCATGTAACTGGAATATCTGAGACGGCACGGTGGTGTAGTGGTTAGCACTGTCGCCTTGCACCTCCAGGGTCTGGGTTCGATTCCCCGGCCAGGCTCGATTCCCGTCTCTGTGTGCATGGAGTTTGCATGTTCTCCCCGTGCTTGGTGGGTTTCCTCCGGGTACTCCGGTTTCCTCACACAGTCCAAAGATATGCAGATTAGGCTAATTGGCGTTCCTAAATTGCCCGTAGTGTGTGATTGGGTGTGTGAGTGTGTGTATGTGTGTGCCCTGCGATGGATTGGCACCCTGTCCAGGGTGTACCCCGCCTAGTGCCCGAAGTCTCCTGGGATAGGCTCCAGGTCCCCCGCGACCCTGAACACAGGATTAAGCGGTATAGAAGATGAATGAATGAATGGAATATCTGGGGTCCCAGTAGTAACCTACACAATCTCCCACAGATTGGGCATTTTTATGGCTCTATTCATGTTTAGCAGTTTTTGTCTGATGAAATAAGGTATACAGTGAATATTCTTTTTTTTTTTTTTTTTTTTTTTTATTCCTCCTGTATTGTGAATTGTTGGCTGAAACAAAATGTGTGTTCCATTACCTAATCCCACACGTAAAAATGATCAACAGATGGATTTGCATGAGAACTTAATGTTCTGAGTCCATGTGCTAAGGTGTGTTATCTTGTAAGTTGGTTTAAAGTACTGGGGTACTTTAAAAACATTGCCACCATCAGCCAATGCACCTTCATCTCTTCAGTGTATATTTGCAAATGTTGTGCAAAGTTTTTAAAGTATAGCAACTGTTCAATCTGAGAAGACTTGAGAACTGACCATAAGTCAGTACTTGATCACGTTACTGTTCTGTGAATCTTGGAATGAATAATTATTCTTATTGTCATCACACACAGTAGTAATATCAGTTGTAAATATTTCTGATACAAAGTTTCTGTAGACCCCCAAAGTTCATAAAGCTTTTCCAGAAGAATAGATGATACTGTATGTTCAAGTTCTCCTTTTTTCATGTTTCCAGAATACAGAGTATTAAAAAAAAAAAAAAAAAAAAAAAAATGTAAAATTCTTACAGGAGAGCTGAGTTGAAGGAGCCAGGCTCTTGTCCAACATCTTCATAAGTAAAACATCTGGAGTTGTGAAAGACCTGTACAAATGATTTTTCTGCAGTTCTCACGGTGCTGTGAGTTTTTGTCAGCATGCGTTAAAGCACGCAGATTCACACCCAGTCAGTTGAATTTAAAGTTGCAGTGATTGTACTACAATTTCCCGTAATCCTTGTCACAAGCATTGGTGTTATTGCAAAATCTCAGAACTGCATAGCACAAATATCACAAAATGTATCAGCCTCACTTTATGATTTTTTAATGCACATTTTATTATTTATAATACATAAAAATTTAACAATAGTTATTTTATTTTATCAGGGCAGTGGTGGCTCAATCGGTTAAGGCTGTGGGTTTCTGGGTTACTGATCGGAAGGTCGGGGGTTCGAACCCCAGCATCGGCAAGTTGCCACTGTTGAGCCCTTGAGCAAGGCCCTTAACCCTATCTGCTCCAGGGGCGCTGCTCCGTAAGCTGGCTGACCCTGCACTCTGACCCCAGTTTCCTAATTGGGATATGCGAAGAAGAAATTTCGCTGTGCTGTAAAAAGTACATGTGACAATAATTGAATATTCTTCTATTCTTCTTCTTCTTCTTCTTTATTAGTACTTAAAAATATCACCTCCTGATGTTCTGTGCCATCTCTCGGCATACCTCACTCATAATTTCTGTTTCGCTTTCAGTGCTACTTTTGATCGAATTGCTGAGATTAACTTCAGTATTGGTGCAGATGACAATAGTGTAAGTGCCTGGAGCTGGTAGTCAAGCATATACTTTTAAATGTGTTTATGACAAATTATGAGTTTATAAGAATTTATCTTGTGATTCATGAATGAATAAAGCATCTTTGGGAATGCCATTGCATATAATTCTAGGCCACTGCTGCTGCCTTTGAGGCTTGCTGTAAAGAAAGAATACAGCAGTTTGATGACTGTGAAGAGGAGGAAGACATTTGGGAAGATAAAGAGATCAGCTATGCAACTCAAGTGAAATCCCGATCTAGGTATAGAACTTTTGCTATGTATGAATTAAACTGTGAACATTTCAAAAGTGGTACAGGAATAGGGAAATGTCTGTTATTTTTCTGTTAGGTTTGGTGTGTCTTCATCTACGGGAAGCTCTCCTAATGGTTCTGTAAGTAATGGGAAGCTGGGCCGCAGGTCGGCCAAAGAGGATGAAGACAAAGAAGGGAATTGTCAGGTCTCTACTCAAGCAGCAACCAGCACAAAATGCTCCACACCTCATCCTCCTCAGAGTAGGTTTTCTTGTAAACTGCTCAAATCATAGGTTAATCCCTAAGTAACTGCTGTCTGAGACGTGCATTGGTGTAAATGAAAAACAAGTGAGAATTTGAAGTGTGTCTGTTAAGGTCCTGTGTGCAAAGCTGATTTTGATGAAGCGAAGGACAATGACTGGGACTCTGCCTCCAACCAGAGCAAAGATGGTACAGGATGGGCCAGTTTTACAGAATTTCAGCCTTTCTGCAGGTAAAGGGATTAAACTGTATAATGTGACTAACTTTAACCCTTAAAGCTAGAAAACATCAGGTACTTTGCATCGAGTCCAGATGCTGGTCTGGATCCAGACCTCAAGGCAAGTAAATCTGGATTGACAATCAGTCAAACAGTGGCATTTTGTTTCCACTAGGCTTGAATGTATTTTAATTCAGACTGCCTTAGCAGGAATGTACATTGTTAGTAAGTTATAAGCGGGTTTAATGAAAGTTATTTTATCTGATTTCTGGATCTCATATTACCCAAATGAGGATGGTTCCCTGTTGACTTTGGTTCCTCTGAAGGTGTCTTTCAAATAGATATCTTGGGCAGTTTTTCCTTGCCATTGTCGCCCTCGGCTTGCTCATCATGGACAATCTGATAATTATAGTTTATACCCATTTCCTCACACTTTTCAAACTCGTTTAATTATTGTTAAAAACGCTATGTAAAAAGATTTATTTGCTCATCACCAGTTGTTCCAGACCTTTGACTTTAAATAAATACCAGATCTGGATCTTTGAAATATTAAGTTGCTCTGTCCTAGAGCAACATGCCACAAGCCATATCAAGACTTGATTTAATTCCAAGGTGGAATTATTTTAAGCATTTCAGTAAAAAAAAAAATAAATAAATAAATTTTATTTCAGCTGCCCTTAATGTACATTGAGTTTTGAGATTACCCCATGGATGCTAAATGAAATGACAGAAACACACTAAAGCTTTTCTACATTTTATTCAGAAATAATAGTAATCTAAATAAAGATTGATCAACCTGTAGTTGTATTATAAATGTCTGAAATCTTTGAAGCTCATTTTCAAGACTTGCAAAGACATAAGTTCTGTTACATCCAGCATCTAGAGAGAAATAATCATGCTGTTATTGAGTATCCCAGAAGGTTGATAATTTTTAGTTTTCAGTTTCAAACTCTTATGTTGCATGTTGGAGAGGGATTTTGAGAAAAAAGGATGTTGCTCAATCCCAAATTGAGAAATACTTTTTTAGTTTTGAGTGTAAAGGATGAACTGTGTGGCAGTCTATAGGTATTTGGACAGTGACATGATTCTTGTTTTTGCCACTACACTACCACAATGCATTTGAAATTAAGCATTCTACATGCGATGAAAGTGTAGACTTTCAGCTTTATTATTACTTTTAATAGTAACAAAATTACTTGCTAATCCTGAAGTCTCTTCAGCTTTCACAGGTTCAAAAGTAATTAGACAAATGTTACACTACAGTATTATAAACATTAGGACATCAGGTTGAAGCCAACGTACATGTCTGCCGGTCTTTCTGTACAGCAGAACGCTTTTAAAAGAAAAAAATCTATTTGTGAGGTTAAATATCTTACGTTTTGTTTACACTAAGTTGTACTTCTTTCGTCATCAGCCAAATACACTCCCTGTTCAGTAATCGGAGAGTGAATCACAGATGAGAAATAAAAAAATAGTTTTGTCCTAAAATTATCAGTTTATCGCTGTTTTTTTCTGCTGTGAAAATATCTCGGATAAAGTAATCCCAGAAAAATATATCCAGTTTAGTTTTTCTAATTAAAATCTATTGGTGCAGGTGTTTCTTTTCATCAAGCATGTAGCTCATTTTAAAGTAGATTATTAAATCTCACCTCAATGAGTTGTGTGTTCATTATGAACATAGCTGTTCATAACGTTGCATGTTGCCATTCCTCTATAATGCTGCAGGTGGTGCACTCTAAACCAGGGGTGCCCAACCTTTTTTGAAGAAAGATCTACTTTTTAATTTGTCAGTGTGCCGAGCTCTACCAGTCCAAACAGAAAGCCAGTTGCTATTCATAGCATATTTAATGTGCACAAAACAAAGTAGCCCTAATCCAAATATAATAAAACGTAGTCTAATTGTAGTGACAATTGAAAGTTATTAACCCTAACCCTAGCTCTTCTTTTGCACCCATGTCTCCAAAAACCATTCTAATGAAAACACACAGCTGTGCCACATCCACATCAGTCAACTCATCAAATTGAAGAGAAAAACATTCACACTGTTCAATATCCTTCCTTAACTGTGCCTCGACATCCCTCACATGCCCTCACGTCGCCACGGGATAATTGCACATCCTTAACTGCAGCTATGATATCACTTTTATTCTTGAAGTCACCAAATAGTGCGTCTGCAGCCGCGACAAATGCTTCTTTCACAACTTCGCCATCCTTGAAAGACTTCGTGTTTTGCAAGAACGTGACTGACACAATAAGATGCTATAGTTGCAGCCTTACCCTTGGTGTTTGGTCTGGTGAAAATGGACTGCTGTGCTGCTAACTGCCTCTTCAATTCCTGGACTTTTCGGGTGCGTAAAGCTGATTTAACCGGGAAATCTGCATAGTATCTTTTGTGCACGGTTTTGAAATGGCGACCCAAATTGCCCTTCTTTTTTTTTTTTTTGTGCTTCTGCCATAGTTGCCTTTTACTTTGCTGAAGTTGCAGCTCTCTCAACTTCTCTACTTAAACAATGAGTCCCTACTAGTAACGTGCCTATAGCTAAAACCCTGGCTAAATTCAGATTAGCGTCCTAGCATACTACTCATACTACTTCATATAAATATATGGCAGAAATAGCATGAGTAGTATGTTAATATGCGATTTCAAATTCAGCCACTAATTTCGTCAGTTTACATTTTCAGCACAGAACCGAACGTATTCAGTGATCTTGTAAGGGAAAATAAAGAACAGTTTTTTAAAAATAAGTACAGGGTTTATTTACTCAAGAAATACTATGTCTATAAAGTTTGTTTTATTTGAGGTTTGAGGCATGGAAACAGTGAAGAAAGGACAAACCAGAAGGCAGTTTACTCTCGCGATCGACCGGTTGGGCACACCTGCTCTAAACTATTCACACAGCATAGCATCTTGTGTAGTAGGGGCAAATTATTTACCCCATTTTGAGATCCAAATTATTAATTATTTGGGGGGAAAAAAAATTACGTTGGGATTTTTATAAAATTGTGATATTTACAGAATTGCAATGCAAATCAAATTGGAGAGGGAGACATATGCCACTCCACATGTCACCACTATGTGCGCATGGCACTGGCAGCAGCCACTCCACATGACACCACTGCGTGCGCATGGCAGTCCACATGGCACCGCTGCGTGCGACTGTCACCACTTAAAGCTTGGTTTATACTCGCAGAGGTGCGCGTGGCGAAAATGACTGCGTGGTGGGTCATTCTGCGTGGTGGTGGGCACGGTATTTTTTTGTATCTTCGGAGGTTAGCAGAGGATTAGCAGAAATGCGCTGTCAGAGCACTTGAAAATCACCCAATATTGTCGGCGACTATACAAAAACACACGGGCTTCAGAATGGCGCAGCGGCAAAGTGCTCGCCCTATCATACGGAGATCGCTGGTTCGATCCTCGGGTGATGTTTTATTTAAATTTTGCTCAGCATATAAAAAAAAAGTAAACAAAAAAAAAAGTCAATGATTGAAGACATAACAGAACATTTATTATTCAGAGCACGATATACAACCATAATGAGTCTCGAAACCGGCTTATACAGCTGTCATGTGACCAACGTATTTAATTCAATTCAACTTTTATTTATATAGCACTTTTATTACTTTTTTTATTTATAAATGTCCCTCATGAGCAAGCCAAGGGTGATGGCGGCAAGGAAAAACTCCCTGAAATGGCAATAGGAAGAAACCTTGAGAGGAACCAAAATCAACAGGGAACCCATCCTCATCTGGGTGATAACAGATAGAAATTATATAACATCATGTGTGTTGTGTAGCTGAATATAACAGAAATTCTTTAAATTAACATGAAGACCCGTTCAGCATAGGGATGAATCAGTAGGTGCAGAGGGCAGATGAGGTCTGGATCTGATTCTGAACTACCAGAAGTCCGGAGTTTTAGAATCTTAAGGCGCGTGTTGGATTGTAGCGTATCAGAAGACTGGTTGGGTATGTGGGAGCTAAACCATTTAAGGCTTTGTATGTACGTAATACTATTTTGTAATTTATTCTAGACTGAACAGGTAGCCAGTGCAGGGATGATAATATTGGGGTTATATGATCATATTTTCCGGATCTAGTGAGAACCCTGGCGGCTGCATTTTGGACTAACTGAAGCTTGTTTATTGAGGATGCAGGACAACCACCTAGTAATGCATTACAATAGTCCAGTCTGGAGGTCATGAATGCATGAACTAGCTTTTCTGCATCAGTTAAAGATAGTAATAGTACATCCTTCTAAGCGCAGGCTGAATTGTGAAAGCTGTTGTGTGCTGGTTTTTGGGCTGATAAGTAATATCTCCGTCTTATCTGAATTTAGTAAAAGAAAGTTAGTGATCATCCAATCTTTTATGTCCTGGACACACTCAGTTAATCTAGACAACTTAGGTATTTCGTCTGGTTTAGTTGAGATATATAATTGGGTATCATCAGCATAACAATGGAAACTAATCCCATGTCTTCTAATGATGTTACCCAAGGGAAGCATATATATTGAGAACAGCAGAGGTCCTAAAACTGACCCTTTTTGGGACCCCATATTTCACTGGCATTACACCAGACCAGGTTCTCCATTCAGATCTACAAAATGGTATCGATCAGACAGGTATGATCTAAACCATTTTAATGCCTGTCCCAGAATTACCCATGTGATTTTGTAAGCGATCTATGAGAATATCATGATCTACAGTGTCGAATGCAGCACTAAGATATCAAGTAAGACTAATATTGAGATGCAGCCTTGGTCCGAAGCTAAAAACAAGGTGTTTGCAATCTTAACTAGTGCAGCTTCTGTACTATGATGGGGCCTGAAACCTGACTGAAATTCTTCAAGGATGTTGTTTTCCTGCAAGAATGTGCATATTTGAGCTGATAATACTTTTTCTAATATTTTTGATATGAACGGAAGGTTTTAAATCGGCCTATAATTTTTCATTCACGTCCAAATTAGATTTTTTAAGAAGCGGCTTAATAACTGCTAACTTGAATGGTTTAGGGACGTGACCTAATGAATAATGTAATGAATGTAATGTAATGAATAATTAATGTTTAGAAGTTGCTCTCCAACCGTAAGCATCACTTCCTTTAAAAATCTGGTTGGGATTGGGTCTAACAGGCACGTTGTTGATTTAGCTGAGGTAATAAGTTTATACAGCTCTTCCTATACCTGTAAAGCACTGAAAATCTAAATGTAAAGCTATAGGCTGAACTGGATCATGGGATACTACTAGAGGTTGAACCTCCGTTATTTTCTTCCTGATACTATTGATTTTTTTCATTAACAATAGAAGCGCCGAGCAGCGGTCATTTGACCGCAAGGGGAAAAAAAAAAACTTCACACCTTCCTTTCATGACTTTTCCTAGATCTGTGAGCTTAATCACCCAGCATGCTTAAATTTTTAAAATCGCACCTGTAAAAGCCAGTATAAAGCTATTTTGCTCTTATTTTCGTGAAATCGCTGACAGCTGCGCGTCGGCGTGACGTTTCCTGCCTTTTCCAACCTGCGATTCTCATTTCTCTCAGCAGATGGCGCAAGGGATCGCGCATATATTCATCGTTTTTAAAATCAAACAAATCGCGATTCAATATGATATCATTTATCGGCCCAGCCCTAATTTACAATGCTGATAAGTTCAAGCTTAGATTCATATATAAACTGCTTCAAAGTCTTTCCAACCCGTGACCGCTGAAATCCGACAGACGGTGATTGGATGTTTATCGAGGGCTCAAGGGAGGTGTGTGTGTGTGTGTGTGCGCTGCAGCCTGTCCTTTTTTCAGCGGATTTTTCCGCTACCGCAGATCAGTTTATCAACTTGTAATATATACATTTTAGGAATATATTAACATGTGCAGACATTTATTTGAGGGTGCGCTGCCCTCTCTTGCCCCTGCGTAGAGCCTACACACACATACACATCTATCTATCTATCTATCTATCTATCTATCTATCTATCTATCTATTATATAAATACACATTTGGAATCTGCATCTACATTTTCTGTTACAAGTATAGAATTAGTTTCAGCTGAAACTCATGATCAATGGTGAGGGTACTTATGTAGTGATAGTTTCAGCCAAATCATTAAAACTAACAATGGACTATGGCACTCTCTTGAGAGCGGATATGAAGGTGTTATTCATTTATTTATTCTCTACAAGGGGGCGAACTACAGTACACAGACCAAACTGTAACTTTCTCGTACTACTATAAAAATTCTAAATATAAACAAACAAAATACAGCTTTTTTTTTTCCTCAGAGGTAAACGGAAAAGTGAAGTTGTTCAACTGTTTACTGTCACTGCAGCTTCTTCAATGTCTTCCCACTCCGTGACCGCTGAAATCCGACACGACACCACGTTAGGCTACGTCTTGACTCATTTGTATACCGACGGTGATTGGATGTTTACCGAGGGCTCAGGGGAGGTGTGTGTGCGTGTCTGTGTGCGGGCGTACTTCTACTGTTATAAAAATTCTAAATATAAACAAACAAAATACAGCTTTTTTTTTTTCAGAGGTAAACGGAAAAGTGAAGATGTTCAGTGTCACTATGCAGATGTTACACTCAGTGGAGTTACCGAAATCTTTGGTTTAGTTCTCATTGAGTTGCCACACATCATTTCCACATTTCACTCGCTTTTATTACTCTTATGTGAGCATAAACAGTGAAACATTCCACAGGTTTATAATACACCGCGGCCAAGTGAACCACGTTCCCGTCGAACGAAACAAGGCATAATCGAGGTGTTTGCTTCGGTTATGACATAGCATAGTTTATTATCTGCTGTGGTAGATCTGATTATTTATTCAAATTTAATATTGTTTTAGCGATAATTTCACGGAAGCGAGTTCAGAACTACATCGCTGCTCCTGCTCCATCCGAGACGTTCAGAAGCTTCAAATAAAATGGATTTTCTCAAAACTATAAAAAATTAAGTAGAGCTTTCCTTTTTGTTATACTACGAAGCCCCTAGATGGACAAAGGAGGAGAAAAAACGGCAGAAAAAAGTAATGCCAAAAACTTTGGGTTATAATGCAAAATATGACTTGTTTTTTTTTTCTTCTGTCATTTTTTTCTCTTCCTTTGTCCCCTTAAAGATTCTGTAGTAGGTTTTCTCAGTTGAATATGAAAAATACCGCTGATTATCAACGCGGGAATGAATGGCGCATTGTCCAAGTGCAAGTTTATCTTGGAGCTAAACTATTTGCTTTGGGTGAAGGCGCCATCTAGCGATCATTGTGTGTCAGCAACAGCTTCCCATTCAAAACAATAGGCGGTCAAACGACCGCTGAACAGCGTTATAAGTAGGTGACACTGGCGCGGCGCTTCAAGTGTTAAAGAAGTCCATAAAGTCTTCACTTCTAAACTGTGATGGGATACTGTCTGCGGGCATTTTAGGTTTTGTTAGGCGAGCCACTGTACTAAATAAGAACCTGGGATTGTTTTGGTTTCTTGCTATCAGTTGGCTAAGATGCTCGGTCCTAGCAGTTTTTAGAGCCTGTCTATAGCTGCACATACTGTCTTTATACGCAATTCGAAAAACTTCTAATTTAGTTTTCCTCCATTTTCGCTCGAGGTTACGGGTTGCTCTCTTTAGAGCGCGAGTATGACTGTTGTGGCACGTGTTTTATCTCTGACTTTTTTTCAGATTTTTTTTTTTTTATCTGATGGGAGCAACAGTGTCTAATGTACTGGTAAAAATAGTGCCCATGCTGCTAGTCACTTCATCTAGATCGTTTGCATTTAGGGGTCTAATAAGAAATAGGGACAGATCTGACAGATTACTTGTCAATCTGTCTTTAGTAGTCGGATTCATATTTCTAACAAATTGATAACGTGGGGAGACACAGCTAATCTGTTCTACGGGTAGAGTATATATCAGGAGGTGGTGATCTGTGATATCGTCACTTTGAGGTAAGATCTCTATATTAGAGACATCTATACCATGTCGACATGTCAAGTGTATGAGAATTTAACTGTGAGGAGTCCAGTGGCGTATACGGACGTGTATAGCAGTGACAGGCTGCTGTACTTGTAGCGTGCGAGTGGCAGCTGCCAGTGAAATGCGCAAGTAGCGGTGACATGTGGAGTGGGAGCTGCCACATCACATGTCACCGCTGCGTGCGCATGGCACACCACGTCACCGCTGCGTGCGCATGGCACTGGCAGCTACCACTCCACATGAGCATGGCACTCGATCTTTCACTGTTATATGCGCACGGCCATGCGCGCATTTCACAGGCATTTAACTTCGGACGTTAGTAGAGGATTAGCAGGAATGCGCTCTCAGAGCACTTGAAAATTACCCAATATTGTCGGAGACTATATAAAAACAAGTTTTTCTATGTATTTTTGTCGAGATGAGAATTCACACGCATGTTATCTTTGACATTTGTTTATGTCCTTGAGTATTGTTTGTTTTTGGTCACATTTCAATAACTTGTTTTATGTAGTTACACCAACTATTTGCAAATCTGCATAACATTTAAATAGTTTCTTCATGCCCCTTTATTTTTAATTATCCGTCACCCATTTGTCTGTTCATACCTTAAGCACCAGTGTTTTATCAAATTTTACAAATTCAGAGGCCTATAACGACCCCATTTCCTAAACCGTCACAATATTGGGTGATTTTCAAATGCTCTGACAGCGCATTTCTGCTAATCCTCTGCTAACCTCCGAAGTTACAAAAAAATAGCGTGCCCACCACCACGCAGAATGACCCACCACGCAGTCATTTTCGCCGCGCGCACCTCTGCGAGTATAAACCAAGCTTTAAGTGGTGACAGTCGCACGCAGCGGTGCCATGTGGACTGCCAGCTGCCAGTGCCATGCGCACGCAGCGGTGCCATGTGGAGTGGCATATGCCCGTGGGATGGAAAGATTTTACTCTTACTGTCAAATTGTTACCTAGGTAAAAGCAAAACAATATACTATCTTTTGAGATATAACTGAATATTTGTCCCAGCAGCTCCAGTAACTCAGAGAACCAGTCAGAAAAGAAAGGTGAGAATTTGTTATTCATGTCTTCAAGAATGAAATTTGCCAGTGCATAAAATAATAATAATAATGATGATGATAATATTTTCAGGCCCGATGGCGTCTCTGCTAGTCTCAGACTGCAGCCCTTCAGGAGGTTCTGACAGTGATGGGGATGTGCAAAATGACAAGACTGAGGATGTAGCCAAAGCAGCAGACGACCAAAAAGCAGCAGCAGCTCAGGCATACAGGTCTGAGAGAGACTTCTTGTAAAAATTTTGTCCATCAGCCAGTCTTCTAACCAGTTATCTGTTGTCCACTCTGTTGTCAGTGTCCTAATTACAGGGACTCTGTGGGATCATTTCTAAAAACATTTTAATTAGATATGTTACATTTTTAAAGATGAACTTTAAATACATTTGTAGGCCCATTTAAATTTCAGCTTCAGAGTTACTTTTTTTTTTTCTTTTTCAACTAATCAATATGCTTATTCATCCCTACCTTACCAGCATTTTCACTAGCTTAGTGTAAAGATTGTGTTATACCCTCAATATACACTACTGTGCAAAAGTCTTGAACCACCTGCCATTTCTTCATATTAGTAGTCCCACCTTAAACTGCTGTCTCAGGAACTGAGAGGTTTTATTGGCCTCCACCTCCCAAATCCCTGTAAGTCTCGCAATAAAAAATGTGTAATAGCTGTACAAAGCAAACTTTGTGGCAGTTTACCATGGCTCACCACTTTTTTTTTTTTTTTTCTTTTAAATTTTTGCATAAAATTAATGTTAAAAAGAAGAGTAAAAAACAACACTTGACAGAACGTACAGTTATAAAGTTCCTCATTGAGTATGGGATAGAACTCTGATAGAAACATTGATGCAGAGACATTCTATGGAAAAGGCAAAAGCATATCAAAAGGCAAAAGCATGTTTGTATTTGATGATAGAAACTAATATACATGTTGAATTGTCCCTCTCTGTGCCAGAAAACACAGCTAGAGGCAGATATAGGTATGGTTGACATGGGCAGTGTTGCCAGGGATGGCACTGCACTTGCAAAATAAATAAATAAAAAAACATAATCAGAAGGGTGGTGACATCATGTCACTGTGCTAGGTCAATTGTATTTTTTATATTATATTTTTAACATATAAATTTGTATTATTATGTCAGACGTTGCAATTTTACTGCTTTTTTGTGTTAAATCATTAAGAATAATATAAACCCAGTCTGCACACCTCCAAGGTAAAATGGTTTAGTTATGACTCTTAAGTCATCAGGTGCACCTAGTTTCATGCAAATGCGCTTGGCCAAAATAAGAGATTTTGATATAAGTTATTAACAGTTAATTGAGTATAATCAAACTCTTTTAATGATCATTTAATGATGGGAGTGTGTGGACAGAACTGTAAATCTTAGTTTAAAAGATCCAGAAGGTGCTAATTATTGCATTTTGGCTTTTTAGTGATGCACCTGTTGAGGCTTTGGAGAAGCTCACAGTTTCAGACATAGCACCTTCAGAGTCCCAGACACCCGCACCTGATTCAGAAACCACCACTGTGACAGACAAGAGGTACAAGTCATCCTTTACATCCTTTACCACGTGTTTTTATTAAGTGGTATATTATCTTCATGTAATTACAATTAGTTTATCCATCTTTATACAGAGTATTTAAGTAAGTTGGGGAAAAAAACGTTATACACTCTGTTAGGAACACCTGTATGCCTGAAACACATTAACATGTTTAGCTGTACGTGTGTAATATACATTGTGCTGCTGATGCATGACTTAAACCATGCAAAGATGTTAAAATCAGATGTCAGGATGGGGTCAAAAATGACATCTCATTGGCATGGCTGTTGGTGCCAGATGGGTTTCACAGCCTGCTGATGGGCCGGGCTGTTCAACACACAAGTCTGTAGAGTTTACACAGGATGGTGTGAAAGAATAAACAGCCGGTCAGCAATTCTGCAGAACTGACATGGCCAGGCTGGTTTCTACACTCATCACCACTCTTTAAAACTGTTATGAGCAGAAAAGCATGGATTACAACCCCTTGGTTCAGGATAGGGTCACCTTACTGTAACTAGAGAGTTGACGATCAGGAACGCCTTCATATTTGATTCAATTCAATTTTCAAAGCTCCATATCCATATAATAACTTTTAATTTAAATCAAATAAATGCATTGGACACCCTGCACAATCTAGTCCGAGTCACAACATGAAGAGAAATGTGCTACTGTAAATGTATTATTAGTTTAATGTAAGGGAAGAAAAACAAATATTAGTCTGTTAAAAAAAAAATAGCAGCGTCATCATTCATCTTTATAATGTGATGAATTTACTGTTTAAACAAAAATGCTTGAAGTTTAATCTTTCTTGTGCATCTCTGAACTAATATTTAGTGTATACTATGGTTTCTGAGAACTGCTTCACATCTGTGACAATTATATGCCACAATTCCTCTGCATTTCTTGGTTTTGCCTCAGAAACAGCATTTTTAATGTCAGCCCACAAGTTTTCTATTGGATTAAGGTCTGGGGGTTGGGCTGGCTACTCCATAACGTCAATCTTGTTGGTCTGGAACCAAGATGCTGCTCGCTTACTGGTGTGTCTGGGGTCGTTGTCTTGTTGAAACACCCATTTTAAGGGCATTTCCTCTTTGGCATAAGATGGGATTTTCTGACTTTTTTTTTGTTGTTGTTGTTTTCCTTTTCAGATTAGATGTACCCTCTGAAACCATACCCAATGGACCTATCTGAAGGTGGTTAATGTGACGCTGGACAAAATCCCATTTGAACTCACTTTGTGCCAGTTTTGTTCTAACTCTTTTAAAAAAAAATTACCACTTTTGGTGTTAAAGTAAAAACAAAAAGCTGCCAAGTTATTGAACATGGATTCTACCAATCAGCATGTACCACTGAAGGAAGAAGAATGTGTAGCACACATCCAGTAACCAGAACAGTGCTCACAGGAGCTTTTATTTCTTTTAACTTTGTATGAAAATTTGCAGTTTTTAATGTAGCAATTATGTTTTTTCTATTGCTAAATCACTAAGCATTCTATATTTTTGTTTGAATTTCCGTTCTTTTATTTCATTATTTGCATCCAGCCCAACCAGTAACAGAGATATGAAGGGTGTTGTAGGAAAGCACAGAATATTGAATCATTATATAATGATGCCCAACACCTGTCTTCACTTATATTAAAATGTTGATAATATGCACTTATGCAAGCCTTCTGTGTGTATTTAAACACATCACACAGATCGTTGCACTTAGTTTTGTGACATTTGTAATTATTTTCCTACACCCAATCTCCACAATAAAACTCATCCGTTTAATCCCATCCACGTAGGGTCTTAATATATATATATTATAATATATATATAATACTAATATATATATATATATATATATATGTGTATATATATATATATATATATATATATATATATATATATATATATATATATATATATATATATAGTGTATTACTTCTCATCGTGTACAATTATGGAATATTAGCTCTAGAAATTTTAAACCGCACTGTTAACTTTGAGAGTGGTATACATTTTCAGTTTCTGATCCTTCTCAAGAGCGTTATAAATTATACAAACGCATATGTTTTGGTCGACATTCTTCATTGGCATTTTGACTAAATAACCCCCCCTGCAGTTTCTCTACTGCTTTACTGAACTATGTGTTCCCTGAAAAAGCACTTTTTAATGTAGAGCCTTGCCTCAAGTATTTTAATTGACACCATTTTAATCATAAATGTAAGCGAGGGTTAAGTGGTCTTTCTCTTGACTTAAGCTTACACAAGAGAGCAAACTCGCACAGTCTTCCTGTTTCACTACTGCTGCAAGTGTACATCCACATCCGTTACTAGAGGCAAGAGAACAGTCATAAACTACTGTTTTTCATGTCTCGGAGCCTAACTATTAGATAACCATTTTCCTTTCATTATTTTATTTTTGCATTGCTCTGATGAAAACGTACCCAACCTCAATGCTGTGTAACTGTTATTGCAACATTGCCTTGCTCCGCTGTGCTTATAAATTTCACATTTTCAAATTATTTATTTACCAAAGCGAAAACATCTTTATCCAGTAAGCCTCACTAGATACAGCAGGTGACAGCAGAAACAGATTACGGTGTAATGAACACCACAAATTAGACATTGCTCAGCTTCTACTATGTTCCTGTGTTTGGACTGGTTCTGTGTGTAGACACCTTTTAAAGGACACCCCCCCTTTTTTTTTACTTTAAAAAAAAAGAAAAAGATCTGATGAATCTTGCATCACTGCATATATATTTGTACATCTATAATCAGTTTATTTATCAAATGTTACTATTCCTATTTATTCATCCACAATAAATGCTTTATTTTGGGGGATCCAGAGCCAGTCCAATAACGAGAAGTAGCAATCCATCACAGATGTACCATTAAGGATTCACAACTAAACAACTGGGCTGTGGGCCTGTTTTCCACATCCTCACCTATTAGCCATCCTACCAAAGGTTTATAAAATATCCAGGAAGATGTCAATCAGCTGTTTTACATTAAAGTTTGTGTTTCGTCATGGCTATGCCCTTCAGCCTTATCTGATTAATGATGAGTGACGATCATTATGGAAAAATGTATTAATGGTTTTGTAAAATAAGATACGTTTTCTCGAATTACAGCTGGGTCATACATTCTCTGTGGCATTTTTAAGGTCATCCACTTGCACTAGGAGTATCAGTAGAGTTTTATTTCATGGTATGCACAAGAAACACCTTTTATTACGTCTCGTAAATGTCTATGTGAAACACATTTAAATACAACTACTCAAAGTGAAGGAGCATGGTTTACAGTTTTTGCATTACCACATAACACCACTAAAAAAATCCTTTTCCTTCTATTTTTGGAAGTTCAAGTAGTGTTCAGTTTTTTTCTTTTATTAATTTCAAGGCTACTTATTTTCCTGAAATAAACATAAGTAAATGTGAAAAGTTTGAAATGTGCGTTGACCTGCAGAGGCTAGTGATGTATATGCAGAGTGGATACAGGATTATGGCTGCTGGCGCCGCTGACTTGCACATAAAAACTTAACTGCAATTTCTACTGTCCATTTTTATGTGATGTTTAATAGTAAAAGTAAGCATTTCTACACACTGATAACTCGAAGGATTGGGACTAAACAGCTGCGTGGCTATAAGAAAAACCCCGGCCCTGCTATAGGAAGTTTAAAGGGAAATGAGTGCATAGGAGCCTACTTTTAGAAGGTCCTCTTATGCCCTCCTATTATGGTCCTGGCTTCTGGCTACCAGGGGGTCCTATGGAGGATGGGGGCTTTTAAGAGGGCCCTTTGATTATGAGGCTTCTGGGGGGAGGGGAGGGGCCATGGATATGTTTTCCTTGTCGTGGCGCAACGTGTTTTTTTTTGTTTTGTTTTTTTGTTTTTCAATCTGTATTATAGTATGCTTGCCCTCCTAAATCTATATGGCATAAAGTAAAAGAGCGAAAAGTTTTAAGGTAGGACAATAGGTTTCATTTATCATTTGCCCGCCGTGGTTCTAGTTGGCAAGAAATTCACAGCACATATTATTTTGACTGCATCATATTTCTTGTTGGGTCTGTTTGTTGCACCTTATACCATCGTCAGATTTATACATGTCAACTTGCATCTGGCAAGCTAACGCCCGGCCACCTCTCAACTACATGAGCGCACTTCTCCACAACATAGATAAACAGCAGGTTTACACGTGGGTTGTCAAAGTTATTGGTTTATTAAATATGACACGGGTGGGTAGTATTTGTGATTTCGCTTACTTTACCATTTCATTCTGTTGGTGTCCTTGAATTTATTTGTTCCTGGCCCTGCGCATATGATTGCCCCCTAGCTACGAGGATGTAATTGTCTTCTTGGGAAAGCTGTAAAGCAACAATTGCAGATTATAACAGGTACATGGCATTTTGGTTCACTTTTATAGACATTTCTATTTCGAACTAGCACATTCTGGATAATTCAAACAAATAATGTTTATGGTACGATCTGGTTGTGCTACGTTGCTACCTGTCTCTATAAACAGAGATTTGTTACCTGGTGCTAACATTAACGTGAGGTAATGACATTAGGCTGTACTGATTATAATTTGAGATCCAACTTACTGTATCAACTTAAGCCACCTTCTTTTCACTTTTTCCGAGGTAAAAAGTGGCAAGAGAGTTTTGTCAACATCATTCTGCTTTTACAACACGGTTGTACTAGTTTGGACCCACAAGTGGCATGATGACGTAGCAACTAGCCATCCCAGATAATGCTGCAGTTTTTTTTTTAGGGGGGGCCCTCGCGAACGTTTTGCCCAGGGGCCCACACAATCCATAATCTGTCCCTGGGTGTTCCAGAAAGCAGGTTATGTGACATACCCGGATAAGTTTGAGGGTAAGTTTGTGGATAGCCTCAACTTTCGGTTCCAAAAACGGAGGTAACTTTCTGGGTACTGTATGTATGTAACAGGTTATAGCAGGTTATGTTCCAGGGTAAGTTTGTTTCAGAAGGTTATTGAGCATGGCGGCCCTTTTGATGATGTGGAGGCACAAATTATACAAGGTTTTTTTCGCCGGGAGAGAGTAATAAGACCGCGTATTGATGTTTTTTCATTTCCTAATGATTATTTGAAAGTGTTATTGGTTTTCAATGAAATCATTAATTTACTTAACATCTCTTGAAACCGCATGCAAATGTCACAAACAGCGGGTCTGCACATTCTGTACATAGCACTTAGTTTTTTGGCGTCAGGGCATTTTTTGTACAACGTGGGCGATGCAGAGCATGTGGGAAACTGTATGTCTGGCACTTAAACACTTCTTACACACACAAACCTCTGTGTGGTATTAAAGAGGAATTCCACAGAGTGGCAGGTTTGTCCTTTGTAGTAAAATCGATGACGCATATTTAATATGTAGTCATACTATTTAGATCTACTGTATACGTGTATTCATCCTGCACACACATTCCTATTAAAGCTCCTTCAATAAATGAGGGAGACTATGTTAATAGGAAATCTATTCATAGTATCAATGTACAGGTAACAACTTAGTTTTGTGTGCTTAATTTTTTGCCTTGTTAAAATCATTAAACTCATTACTTTTTTAATATGTGAGGCAACTCACATCATTACTAATGATGATGCAAAATGGCCAGGATCTGTGCAAGATGACAGAATTTTCAGAAAAGTCATCATTATGCCAGACATTTCAGCAGGGTATGTTTTTGCTCTATACAATGTTGTTGTTTTTTTTATAATATATAAGCATGTATATATTTTAAATATATATATAAATATACAGATATAGAGAGAGAATATTTTTTTTTACACTTGAATTACAGCACAGTACAATAGTTACTTGCTGGGGGACAGAGGATACCCTTGTCTGCCCTACCCTGAACCTGGACCATAGACGCGCTATAACCTGGCTCACAGCCGAACACGGGCCAAGGTGGAGATGACCGTAGTGATCCTCAAGTCTAGGTTTCAGTGTCTGCGTGGGCTCTGGGCCAGTCCAGAGAGGGCATGCAACATCATAGTGGCTTGTGTTGTGCTTCACAACATTGCCACTATAAGAGGAGAGAGCCACCCTCGTTGTATTGAAGAGGAACCTCTACAGATTTTGGAAGACAGGATTTGTCAAAATTACTTTTAAATTGTTTGCACTGGTCTGCTGCACAGTTCATTTCGTTATTTCCTGAAAAACAATGAAAGTAAAATGAAATAAAATGTTTTTTAATGACATTGCTTTATATATACAACGCTTTTGACATGCAACAGATTACAGTTTTTACCCATTGCTTGAACACTATAGACACATGCTTACACCAAAGTAACGCAAGTTGTTGTTACTATACCTTAAACAAAAGTGCTGCTTAGCACTTTAGTTGCAATTCTGCAACACACTCACTCCTTTCTACAACACACTTACTCCTTTCTACAACACACTACTGCACACTACACACTATTTCATACATACAGTAAGACACTTCATTCAAAAATGAAATCTCAGGGTACCATTGGGAAAACACATCTATTCAAAATACAAAACACATTGGGCAATTGAAAATACTTACTTACAAAATGGAACAATCAGCCAGCTACAAAAAACAACTCACTTAAGTCATTTTGAGAACTTTGCAAGCATGGAAGCAGGGAGAGCTAGAGGCATAGGTAGTGGTAGTAATCCATAATAAGGACATTCTGATTGGAAAACAGGTACGTCTTCAACTCTCTACTCAGACTGTATCTAGAGTATTTACAATACTGTACCATATCACATTGCCGTATCACACGTACTGTATTTCAGGATGACTAATGCTCCTTTTTGACCAAAGTACTGTAGTAGTTTTGTGAAACATACGATGATAACTTGTTTATAACTTATGTTTCAGTACGGTGGTGTAGTGGTTAGCACTGTCACCTTGCACCTCCAGGGTCTGGGTTCGATTCCCCGGCCAGGCTCAATTCCCGTCTCTGTGTGCATGGAGTTTGCATGTTCTCCTCGTGCTTGGTGGGTTTCCCCCGGGTACTCCGGTTTCCTCCCACAGTCCAAAGATATGCAGGTTAGGCTAATTGGCGTTCCTAAATTGACCGTAGTGTGTGAATGAGTGTGTGAATGTGCGTATGTGTGTGTGCCCTGCGATGGATTGGCACCCTGTCCAGGGTGTACCCCGCCTTGTGCCCTAAGCCTCCTGGGATAGGCTCCAGGCCCCCCTGTATGCCCTGTATATAAGGATAAAGCGGTATAGAAGATGAATGAATGAATGTTTCAGTACAATGTATGGTATACACAGTAAAGTACAGTATATACAGTAATGTAAAAAAAGAAGAAAACCAATAATTTGTGGCTGCATTTTTCTACAGAATGGCTAGAAGACCTACTGGGGGTGGATGCCAGCGCCTGTTCACACAACAGCAGGAACTTGCCATTGTGAACCTAGTGAGAGCAAACAATGCAATCCGTCTCCACCAGCTACAGCAACAAATACTTGATAGGCAGGTATTCAACAACATAAATCGAATAAGCATTACCACTATCAGACACACACTATGTATTTTTTGTTGCAGAGAATCTTGGACATGGATGGAGCTGCTCAGCCTTTATTTACATTTACGAGGCTGGATTCAACCTTGGCAAAAGTAGACGACGGGGACGTAATATACTTGGCCAAAGGGCGATTGTTTTTCTGTGTTTACAGTAGTGTATTATTTGTTTTATTGTTGCTTTAACTGAATTTACTGTACTGTAAAGTACACGACTGTAATGTACTGTACAGTATTTAGTATTTAATTTTTTGGGTGTTGTGAAAACGTGCCTTCTGTGGAACTGAATAAAAACAGTGCAAACAAAAGCCTGCCGTATTTTATATAAAGTAGACTAGTGTGTCGCTGCTGATTTGTACAGTAAGTGTATTCATATGACGCAAGTGGATTTCATTTTGTCATTTTGTCATTTTGTCATTTCATTTTGACAAAGGATTGTTAGGTTTTGATAGCAGAGTTTCAATTTGACATGTGAATGGTCAATGGAAAGGTGAATGGAGCCAAGTTTTGCAAAACGTGTTCAAGCAACGGGCAAAAACTGTAATATACGCACAAGTTCTCACCTTAAGGTGATGCTCCAATAATTCAATTTCTAGTATTGCTTTTTTAATGGATAGCCTTTTCTCTTCCATTTAAGGTCCATCTCTGTCACTTTTTCTTATTTGTTTTTGAAGCTGGACCTTTATACAGCTCATTTGCTGGCAACTAGGAAGGAAAATAGGATTTATTATTAAAAATAATTAAATAAATAAGATTGTCAGACAATAAAATTAAAATATGGACAACTGCTCACAAATTCTTACATTGATTAGATTGTGCATTGAGGTTGAAGGACCTTCATTCGTGGAGAAATCCCTGTGAAAGAACAATGACAGTTTGTTACTCTAATGTAAAAGGGGGCGCTGCATTATAATAGTATGCACCCTACCTCAGTGGATCTACCAGCATTGTCCACTTCTGTCACAGCAGATGTGGTCTCTTCATCTTCTTCCTTCAGTGAAAATATGCAAGTATATACATTATACAGTACAATGTATATACAATATACATTATCTGGCAAAAAAAAATAAAAGCAACTAAGGCTGAATCCCATTTCTATTTTCTACCCCTTCCCCTACCCCTTGCCCCTTCCCCTTGTCCCTTGAAACGAAGTGGAAAGGGGAAGGGTTTAAATTTTTCCCCTAAGAAATGGGACACCACTACAACACTGTTATACGTCATCATACGTTGTCACTAGTTCCTAATGTTACGTTAAAGGACATGCGCCGATGTTTATCACACATTGCAATAAGAG
This sequence comes from Channallabes apus, assembly GCA_030522415.1. Classification (NCBI taxonomy): domain Eukaryota; kingdom Metazoa; phylum Chordata; class Actinopteri; order Siluriformes; family Clariidae; genus Channallabes; species Channallabes apus. Next base: position 42,093,543 of record CM060107.1, on the reverse strand, counting down.
AGAGATTACTCACTCCCAAAGTTTTTTTGCGCCGTATTTCATCCCTATACATAATATAAATTATAAAAATATATAAAAATAAAATATATTTGTAATATCGTGCAATCGGTGCTAGCCGCTAGCAAACTTTAGCGATTTTTTTGCAAACATTTCTTTACAGAACATCACCATAAACACAAACACAAGACTAGAGGTAATATACATATAATGAAAACTTGTCATAAAAATCTTTATTTATGGCAAAAATTTACATTTATGGGTCTGTTTGCTCGAGTGAGCAGCCATGTTGAAATTTTCGCTTAGCCCTTCGTTTGAAGTGAGGTCCTGAAAAATCTTCGTTTGGAGGGCTATCTGGCCCTTCCCCTTCCCCCTCCCCCTCCAACCAAAAGAGAAATGAGACACCCCTACCCCTTCACGTGAACGCGCCAAACGGAGGGGTAGGGCTATGTGTAGGGGTAAGGGGTAGAAATGGGATTCAGCCTAAAGGTACCTGACAACAAAGCACTTACAACTGTGACACTGTGTTCTTTCTGTAGCATCCAATAATACAATCCCTCTATTAGTATCTATAAGAAAATACAACCCATAGAATTCTCAATATTATCAAAGAAAAAAACAATAATGCAGGAAGAAACATGTCAAGATCACAGTAGCCTACAGTATACATCATATGCAGTTAAATAAAGTAAGCCTGCATAAAAACATAAAGCATGTTCAAAAGCCTTTAAGTGACAGAGATAGTATTTGATTAAGTTGTGTAATGAAAATAAATCATAGTGGTAAACTTATGCCTCTTTTCCATTGCATAGTACGACACGGTTCAGTTCAACTCACTTTTGGGGGGTTTTCCACTGGGAACAGTACCTGGTACCTGGTCCTTTTTTTTAGTGCCACCTCAGCCGAGGTTCCAAGCGCGCCGAACCGTTACCAAAATGTGACGTGTAAACACTGCTGGTTAAAGATTGGCCGGAGAAAATCGTCATTACTGCGTCACCGAACTTGCGACACGAGACACAACAGAACCGCTATATTTAGAAACAGCCAGAAAAGGATCGCACGCACCTTTTTGTATTAACCAAAAATTTTCTTTGACTGCCATCAGCCTCTTTTGAAACAAACTCCTTCGTCTCGCTGTTAAAAACATCCACACGCCGAGAATGATGAAGAACATGCCGTCGATATGCTCCATTGTTATGTGTTTGTTTGTGGCGCGTTTACGATGTCATGGCAGTAGCGGTGCCGTTTAATTATTTTTGTAATAAAAGGGGAGGCGATGTCAAATTTGCAATTTAATACACTCTCACATTTACTCTGTCCGTTATTTTGTGCCAAGCCAACTCTGTTTCTTTAGCCGATGCGGCTGTATTGCTTTTTTTTTCATTATTATTAGCTTGAATTCCTCATATGCGCGCATTAAAACCTCTGTGAATTATGACGGTCTCTTTTTTTCATTTTCCATTTTGACTCGTGAAATCGCCGATCCATTGAAAATGTCTTTATGAATGCACCGTGCATGGACTGAACTCGAATCTGTACTAGGCTATTTATTCAAATTCATTAATATAGACAAACATTGTTTTAATGTAATTAAACAAAGCATCTTTTTAATATCACTCTTTTTTTTGTTTGTTTCTATTCTTTTTTTTTTTTCAACAATCTTTTTATTGATTTTAACAGGGATAAAACAGGGTAAACATGTAATGTTTTAATGCAGGTTTTATAATCCCCTTATAAACCCTATAGCACCCACCCCGTCCCTCCCCGACTCCAAGCCAGTTTTACAAGCATATGAAAGGCTAAACGCCAGGCATTGAGAGAAACCAAAAAAGAATATGGAGCTGGAAGTTTTTTGGTTCTACGTGCAAAAAAAATAATAAAAAGGAATAAAAAGGGGAAAGAAAGCAAACAAACAAGTAATTAAATAAGACAGGAATCAAACTATAAATGTACTGTATATGAAAAAAGTGAAGGAAGGGCCCCCACACCTGAGTCTGAGTAACAAATTGTGTAGTGAATCTTCTCCAGGAACAAACAGGACATGATATCCCTGAGCCACTGGGCGTGAGTGGGTGACGTGGCATCCTTCCACTTGAATAAAAGAGAACGCCTGGCCAGGAGTGTCGCAAACGATAACAATCGCTTTTTAGCTGGAGTTAGACTCTTATCTTCCTCTCCAGTGACACCAAAAAGAGCAATCAGAGGGTCTGGTTCAAGATTGCATTTCAATACGTAGGACAGGGTCTTAAAAACATCCCTCCAGAATTTTTCCAAATTCGGGCGTGTCCAGTACATATGAATAAGAGACGCCTCTCCGCTTTTACATTTATTACAGCAAGGATCAATGTCTGGGTAGAAACGGGAGAGTTTAAGTTTGGAGAGATGAGCCCTATGTACAACCTTAAACTGTAATAAAGAGTGGCGGCACATAAGGAGGTTGAGTTGATAAGTTTAAGAATTGAATTCCAAGTATCATCTGATAGTGATAAATTTAAATCCTTCTCCCAAGCAGTTTTAATTTTACACAGAGGGGTGTGACTCTAAGCCATCAATCCACCATAAATAGTGGATATTAGGCCTTTACGCAGCGGAGACAAACAGAGGAGATTATCTAGCATGTTTGCAGCAGGAGCCTCAGGGAAATTTGGTATTAAAGAGCGAATGAAGTGTCTTACTTGCAGATATCTGAAAAAATGAGAACTGGGTAAGTTAAACCTTTCGGAAAGCTGTTCAAACGATGCAAACTTATGGTCAACGAACAGGTCTTTGCAAAGCTTGATGCCCTTATTGTAACATTCCTGAAACACTGAATCATGTAAAGAAGGTTGGAAGAGATGGTTAGAGACGATAGGACTGGACAGAGAAAAGCCCAGAAGACCGCAGTGCTTTCTGAACTGAGCCCATACTCTCAAGGTATGCCTAACAACTGAGTTATTGATTAATTTAATTGAGGGGATGGGGAGAGCAGATCCAAGGAGTGCAGAGACAGAGAGATTTTTGACAGACTTTATCTCCATTTCCACCCAGGCAGGCCGATTAGGTTGGTTATGAAAATAAGCCCAAAAGATGACAGATCGAATGTTTGCTGCCCAGTAGTAGAAACGAAAATTAGGTAGAGCCATGCCACCGTCTCTTTTAGATCTTTGAAGTAGGGACTTATTCAATCGTGGATGTTTACCTTTCCAAAGGTAAGAAGATATAATAGAGTCTAAAGCGCCAAAGTAAGATTTGGGAATAAAAACAGGTACAGACTGAAAGAGATATAAAAATTTAGGGAGAATACTCATTTTAATGGCATTAATGCGGCCCACCAGGGACATGGACAGTGGTGACCATCGTCCCAAGTCCTTTCTTGTTTGGTTCAACAACCTAATAAAATTTTCTTTAAAAAGGTGTTTATGTTTCCTTGTAATTGTAATACCAAGATAGGTAAACTGATTTTTCACTATGTTGAATGGAAAATTGTGCATACCAGTTGTTACTGCTGTATTATCTAGCAGAAAAAGTTCACTTTTGTGCAAATTTAATCTATATCCTGAAAAGTAGCTAAATTCCCTGAGCAATGACAGCACAGGTGGCAGAGAGGAGACTGGATTTGATAAAAATAGTAGAAGGTCATCTGCATAAAGGGAAACTTTATGTTCTTCTCCCTGCCTCCAAATCCCAGATATATTTCTACAGCTACGGAATGCAATTGCTAGTGGCTCAATGGCAAGGTTAAAGAGCAATGGGCTAAGGGGACACCCCTGACGAGTTCCCCGCTGAAGATGGTTGAGACTGTTGAGCATTTGTCAGAACTGAGGCAGTAGGGCTTGAATACAATAATTTAACCCAAGTGATAAAACTTGGACCAAAATTTAATTTTTCTAAAGCCCTAAATAAATACTCCCATTCCACACGATCAAAAGCCTTTTCAGCATCCAAAGAAAGAACACACCCAGGGGTCTCCTCTGATGGTGTGTACAAGATATCCATAAGGCGTCGAATGTTAAAGTAAGAATAACGATTTTTAACAAAACCGGTCTGGTCCTCAGATATAATTGAGGGTAGAACATTCTCTAATCTACGAGCCAAGACTTTAGCAAGGATTTTAACGTCCACATTAAGAAGAGAGATTGGTCTATATGAAGAGCACTCTGTTGGGTCCTTATCCTTCTTTGCTATGAGGGTGATGCGAGCCTCATTAAATGACGCAGGCATCTTGCCTTGCTTAAAAGATTCAGATAGAACCAAAGCTAGTTGTGGTGCAAGGTATGAGGAGAATGATTTAAAAAACTCTGCAGGGAACCCGTCAGGACCCGGGGACTTACCAGATTGCAATGATGAGATAGCTGAACTGATTTCCTCTTGTGATATGGGCTCTTCTAATCTTAATCTAGAATCAGGCGACAGTGTTGGGATATCTAGTTGAGTCAAGAAATTCTCAACTGAACTATGGTCCTTTGGGAACTCAGAAGTATATAATCGAGAATAAAAATTCCTGAATGCATCATTAATTTTAGAATGGTCCGTAGTGATGGTACCATCCTCCATCCGAATTTTTGTAATTTGTTGCTGTGCTCTAAATCCTTTCAACTGATTAGCTAAAAGTTTCCCAGATTTGTCACCATGAATGTAAAATTGGCTCCTACTCTTTAATAATTGCCGTTCAATTACATGCGTTGAAATAAGTTCAAACTTAGTTTGCACTTCTACACGTTTTTTATAGAGATCGGGGTTTTTAAATAGAGCATACTGCTGATCATTTTCTTTAATTTGGTTGGTCAAATCTTTACGTTCTTTATATGCCTTCCTTTTCATATTTGCAGTGTATGAAATTATCTGTCCCCTGAGGTAGGCTTTCAGAGCATCCCAAATAACTAAACGTGACACTTCAGGTGTTTCATTTGTGGTGAGGAAAAAAACTATCTGGTCTTCCATAAATTTTACAAAATCGTCCTCTATCAGTATCGATGAATTAAAGCGCCAATGTTTATTAATTTGAGGGAGATCGGGGAGTTTTATAGACATAACAACTGGAGCATGATCTGATATCACAATGCTCTGATAAGAACAAGAAGTAACCATTGGGATCAGTTGATTATCTATAAAGAAATAATCAATTCTGGAGAAAGTATGGTGAACATGTGAGAAAAAGGAGTATTCTTTCTTTTTTGGATTAAGGAAGCGCCATATGTCAGAGATACCAAAGCTGCAGAGATAGGACTGAAGTAGCGTGGCGGATTTACTCAGAGGTATAGGATTGGGAGATGACCTGTCAAGTGATGGATCTAAACAGCAGTTAAAGTCTCCACCTAATATGAGAGAGTATGAGCTCAGATCAGGCAGAAGAGAGAAAAAATGTTCAAAGAAGGAGACATCGTCATAATTAGGGGCATATAAATTAGCCAACACTACATTAGTATTAAATAACTTCCCTGAAACAATGATATAACGACCTTGTATATCCGTAATAACATTATGATGCTCAAAAGAGATGTTTGGGTTAATGAGAATCGAGACACCCCTAGCTTTGGCCTGAAAGGTTGAGTGGTAGTGCTGCCCACCCCAATGTGACATAAGGCGAGAATTATCAGAACCGCGAATGTGAGTTTCTTGTAAAAATGCGATTGCAGTGTTAAGTTGTTTAAGGTGTGAGAGCACCTTCCTTCTCTTCACCGGATGGTTTAAACCCTTAACATTCCAGCTCACAAAGTTTAAAGAACTATTCATTCTCCCTGAGAGAAAATGCAGGTAGATAAACATGAATAACACTGAGATGCCTAACGTCAGCCTTAAAGTGTAAAACACAGAACAACGTGTTAAAAATACACAGTATACAAAGAACTAACATAATACTGGCTCCAACAAACAAAGATAGCTGCTAACAAACACAGCAGCAAGCTCTTCCATTCCTCCATCTTCCACCCAACAAATCCTCCTGCCGCTAACCACCCCATCTTCTGCTCCGACTCAATTTACATAAACTAAGAATTAAATATATAAATAAAACATTTCCACACTCCAATACTGAAGTCTCTCAATGAGAGAAAAACACACCACCACCCCTCCCCCCACGTCACATTGTAACTCTAAACACACAAACATGTAAATCACACGTGATTAAAAATAGAAAAAATAGTAATAGAAAAATAATAATAACCCCTTCACAAGTTTAACACAATACTCTTACCGGGAAAGACGTAAACATGGCCAGACTTTTAGTTAAAAATGGTACTTTCCTGAGAACTGTAGTATTGCGTATTAAAATAATAATAATAATACAGTGCACTACGCAGTTTTCGGCAGACTGTCTATGTGTTTCTGCGCCTCTTCTACCGAGCGGAGCCACTTCTCTGTCCGGTAGGGAGAGTGATCCGGAGCTGGATACAGCAGAGAAGGCCGAAGTCCACCTTTGTATAACTCCGACATCACTCCTCTATACTCGGCTCGCTGGTTTAAAACTTCGGGAGCGTAGTCTTCCACTATGCGAAGCTGCTGACCGCGGTATTCCAGCTTCCCTCTCCACCGAGCCTCCCGAATCAGAAGGTCTTTCACCTGGTGCTGGTGCACGCGGAGAATGACAGGCCAAGGTCTCTGTCCTGAAGCGGGCTTGGATGCAGGTATTCGGTGGGCTCGGTCAAACTCCGGCGGGGATGGCAGCGTTTCACTCCCAAACACCTCGCACAGAAACTTGGAGAAGAACTCGGTAGGGAGTCCACCTTCAGTACCTTCTGGAAGACCCAGAACACGCAGGTTTTGTCTCCTGCTCCGGCCTTCTAGGTCTACGACTTTGGCTGTTAATTTGGTGTTGTTTTCCCGAAGTCCGGAGCAGATGTTCTCCAACTCCGTCACACGCTGGCTCAGGTCGTCTGTAGCGAGTTCTAGTGACGGTAAGCGCTGTCCATGGTCCTCCACCTGGGCCTGAATTTGGTCCAGTTTACTTTCTAGCAAACTAATCGAGGATTTAAACTCAGCCGCTAACGCATCACGGTGTTTATCTAACAGTGCTGAGATAGCCTCGAGTGTTAGAGGGGTCGCAGTGTCGTCCTTTTTCACGACTTTAACACTCCTGGTAGCCATTATAAATGAAAAAAATAGATTACCGTGGGGTAGAGTACCAAGTTTTTGTCAACTAAGAATTCAATTGAACATCTAGAGACGAATAAGGGAGTGAAGAAACTCTAAACTGTGGGAGCACCTAACTAACACGTCCTACTCCATGTGGCTGCTAACCGGAAGTCCCGTTTGTTTCTATTCTGTAAAATTTTTCTAAATCAAAGTGACAAAAACCCTAAAACTAAGGCTAATAAATGTAGGGTTTTTGTCACTGTATAGCAGTGTGATTTACAGAGTTAGAAAAATCCTTTTTTTGTAATAAATATTGTTAAATCATTATTTAATACAATATTTATTACAAGAAAAAGGATTTTTCTATCTGTCACTATTTTTAATCATTTATGTTCATTACTCTATGGTAGTTAATGCCATATGCACTGGTTAGGTTTTCCAATTAAAACAGGAGTGGTATGATTGTTTTATAAAGTAGACTATAGGTTCATAGAGTCTGTGTTAAGGACTTTATGTTCACTAGAGGAAACAGCTGATGTGATAAAAAAAATTCTATATTAAAAAAAAAATTTTTTATTAATCACAGCACTCAGCACTAATGTTTATAGTAGACAACCATACGAGGGTAAGTGTTACTAAGCCTGCCCTGGGTACACTAATTTGTTGCCGTCACAGATTCCTGCAGCTAAGCTTGGATGTACATTTACATTGTTACTATATACATACATATAAAAACTATACTAAAACTGTTCTTGGAATACATGAATACAAGGCAACAACACATTTCATTTTAGACTTGTTCCTGAGATTGGGGATGTGCACATCAAATATGATTGTTTCTGAAAACAAACACTAATTAAAAAGCTGTTCCATCACTGTCAGTTGTGCAAGAGAAAGTTCTGCCTCCTGCTGTAGTCATTATTATTTATTTTAACACATGCCCTACACTCTTTAACAGATCATTAAATCCTGGAAGTTTGTTTGGGTATTGGAGAACGAGAACATTCTGTGCTGTATGGTTAAATAGATGTATTTTATAATCATTGCACATTTTGGACAATGCAGAGTGTATAAGATAGGGGTGGTGTGTTCAGATTTTTGGGCTCTAGTAAGGTTTCTCATTGAGGTATTCTGGGCTAACTAAAGCTTGTATATGCAAATAGCAAAGCATCCAGAAAGTCAGGCATTACAACAATCCAAGATAAAGGAGGTAAAGGCATGAACTAGTTTTTCTGCATGTGGTGGTATTGAAGTTACTATCGTAGCAGTCTTAGCTTGGGGATGATCTGATAGGGCTGTGTGTTTAAGTATATTTAGAAGTTCAAACCCTTTCAATTATGACACGGTGCACTGATCAGAGGCCAGTTTACCACTTTAATCACTGTCTGTTATGATGAGGCCTAAACCCTGCCTGATAAATTTCATGAATGTTATTTCTGTTTCAGTAAGAATTTAACTACTGTGGAGCAACTTTTCACAGAGGTTTGATATTGTTGAATAGCCGGATGCCTGACAGAGTTGAGGTCAGGTTTTTAAATTAGGGGTTGATAAATGCTAGCTTAAGTGATTTAAGTACATAGCCAGTGAGGTTTGATTTCTCTTGGTATTCTGTTTTTAAGAAACATGTTTGTAAGGTAGAATATCTTGGGTATAGAATATGCAAAACATAGAAGATTTTTCAAATAGGAAGATAAAGATTTGATTTAAGACAAAAAAACAAAAAAAGTTTAGACTTAAGTTTGGAATTATTCAGGAAAAAGAAAATTTACAGTTCTTTTACAACGGTTTATACCCATCTGACTGCTGAGTACGCCTTAAACAGTTCTCTTTACCAACACGCAGCTCAGCACAAGGTAAATATGCAAAATGCACCAAGCCTACATAATAATACATCATTTAAAATGGATTCTATCAGAACACTGGCTAAAGAGGTCACTTAACATCACTTTGTCACTCATAACAGAATGATCTAAAAAGCACCAAGAACCTTTGGATTTACTAGTTGCAGAATTTTATCTTTGAAGGATATATAATTCAAAAAGATTGCTCTCTGCAATGTAATTTATTTAAAATCAATAATGAATCAATAATGCAGTACTATGCTACTTCTTTATAAAAATTTGTCATATACATTTGTGCTGCTAGTCCAAAATTTCAATACAAAATTAAAAAACTCTAACTGCATTATCAAAAACAAACAAAGACATCCTATATACTGTACATAGGGTACTCGAACAAACATTGAAGCATGCCATATACTGTACCTGGGAAAAACATTTTCTGGCATGCAGGATTCATTCCATACAGGAGGGATATCGGGGTCACATGGATGGCGCATCACCAGCCCGTCTCACAATCACAAGAAATTCTGGAGGCTTTGCTCAAGTTACTGTATTTTATTTGTGGATGGAATATTTGCATGATAGATGCTATTGTTGAGAATCGCAAAATTGGCTGCACCCCAAGTCCAGCTTTATCACATGATCACTTACAGTAGTCCTGACCTCTTAAGAGATGACCCACCTCTCCCTTTTCTATATTTCATTTTTAGATTTTCAATATACAGTATTACAATGTTTGACACATATTTAAACGTATTTCTAAATTTCCAAATTAAAAAAGTCAGGTTGTTGGTTGTGGCTAAGCTTTCCAATGTACTATTGCCCATAAGAAGGATGTTTGATATTAGTTAAGCCAGTTAAGCCTTTATTTGTCACATATACATTACAGCAAGTCCACAGCAATTCTTTCTTTGCATATCCCTGCGTAACTGGGGCCAGAGTGCAGCAGTGGCGGCTGCTAACGTTTGAAACGGGGGAAGCTAGCTGGCTAGTTTCTCCTTCCACGAGCTACTTTAATTAACTTTAACTAATTTTACAATGCTGAAACAAGGAGCAAAGTCAAGGATGCTATAATATGTTTTTTTATTATTTAAAGAATGATTAGTACAAACAAAAATGTTTTATATCACCAGCAAACAACACAGAGTGCAGCAGCTCGTCGTACCACTTCACCTGCAAATCCGCATGGGACTAAACTTGAATCTCTGTAGCGCTGATGTATACTTAAACATGCTGTTAATCAAAAAAAGGGGTTCCGCCCCTTTAAACAGCTCCTCCAATCATCATGCAGCAGCCCAGCGTCCTGGCCCGCGCACTGCTCCATTCACACCCAGTGCCGAGCTTCCCTGGAAGTGACGATTTTGGTGCATTTATCCAATTACCGTCCAGCTTTTCTGCAGTGAAAAAAGTTTCTCTGTGTTGCCCATAGTGCTCCAGTGAAGCTGGGCTTCAGGAGGGTTTAACGCGCTGTGCTGAATGGAAATGTATGACAAGAAAATCGCGTCAAACAATCTACAATAAATACCTGATTCTGAACAAGCTAGTCATGAAGTTGAACGCATTATAGCGCACTTTTATTAAAACCAATATAAATACGACTATGCTGAAGCTGAGCTTCCCTTGTAGTCTTAGAGCAGCCGCCACTGGAGTGCAGGGTCAGCCATGCTATTCAATTCAATTAAATTTTAGTTGTATAGCGCTTTTAACAATTGACATTGTCTCAAAGCAGCTTTACACAATCAAAAGAATTATTTACAGTGGTGTGAAAAACTATTTGCCCCCTTCCTGATTTCTTATTCTTTTGCATGTTTGTCACACTTAAATGTTTCTGCTCATCAAAAACCGTTAACTATTAGTCAAAGATAACATAATTAAACACAAAATGCAATTTTTAAATGAAGGTTTTCGTTATTAAGGGAGAAAAAAAACTCCAAATCTACATGGCCCTGTGTGAAAAAGTGATTGCCCCCCCTTGTTAAAAAATAACTTAACTGTGGTTTATCACACCTGAGTTCAATTTCTGTAGTCACCCCCAGGCCTGATTACTGCCACACCTGTTTCAATCAAGAAATCACTTAAATAGGAGCTACCTGACACAGAGAAGTAGACCAAAAGCACCTCAAAAGCTAGACATCGTGCCAAGATCCAAAGAAATTCAGGAACAAATGAGAACAAAAGTAATTGAGATCTATCAGTCTGGTAAAGGTTATAAAGCCATTTCTAAAGCTTTGGGACTCCAGCGAACCACAGTGAGAGCCATTATCCACAAATGGCAAAAACATGGAACAGTGGTGAACCTTCCCAGGAGTGGCCGGCCGACCAAAATTACCCCAAGAGCGAGGAGACAACTCATCCGAGAGGCCACAAAAGACCCCAGGACAACATCTAAAGAACTGCAGGCCTCACTTGCCTCAATTAAGGTCAGTGTTCACGACTCCACCATAAGAAAGAGACTGGGCAAAAACGGCTTGCATGGCAGATTTCCAAGGCACAAACCACTTTTAAGCAAAAAGAACATTAAGGCTCGTCTCAATTTTGCTAAAAAACATCTCAATGATTGCCAAGACTTTTGGGAAAATACCTTGTGGACCGACGAGACGAAAGTTGAACTTTTTGCAAGGTGCGTGTCCCGTTACATCTGGCGTAAAAGTAACACAGCATTTCAGAAAAAGAACATCTTACCAACAGTAAAATATGGTGGTGGTAGTGTGATGGTCTGGGGTTGTTTTGCTGCTTCAGGACCTGGAAGGCTTGCTGTGATAGATGGAACCATGAATTCTACTGTCTACCAAAAAATCCTGAAGGAGAATGTTCGGCCATCTGTTCGTCAACTCAAGCTGAAGCGATCTTGGGTGCTGCAGCAGGACAATGACCCAAAACACACCAGCAAATCCACCTCTGAATGGCTGAAGAAAAACTAAATGAAGACTTTGGAGTGGCCTAGTCAAAGTCCTGACCTGAATCCTATTGAGATGTTGTGGCATGACCTTAAAAAGGCGGTTCATGCTAGAAAACCCTCAAATAAAGCTGAATTACAACAATTCTGCAAAGATGAGTGGGCCAAAATTCCTCCAGAGCGCTGTAAAAGACTTGTTGCAAGTTATCGCAAACGCTTGATTGCAGTTATTGCTGCTAAGGGTGGCCCAACCAGTTATTAGGTTCAGGGGGCAATTACTTTTTCACACAGGGCCATGTAGGTTTGGATTTTTTTTTCTCCCTAAATAATAAAACCCTCATTTAAAAACTGCATTTTGTGTTTACTTGTGTTATCTTTGACTAATAGTTAAATGTGTTTGATGATCAGAAACATTTTGTGTGACAAACATGCAAAAGAATAAGAAATCAGGAGGGGGCAAATAGTTTTTCACACCACTGTAAGTTTGTATGGAATGTGAATGTGTATGAATCAAAATGGTAAGATAGTCCCTGGTGAGCAAGCTGAGGGCGACAGTGGAAAGGAAAAACTCCCTGAGATTCTAATAGGAAGAAACCTTGAGAGGAACCAGACTCAACAGGGAACCCATCCTCATTTGCATGATATTAGATAGCAGAAAATGATCTGCATTCATAATGTGTGTTAGGTGGCAGGCAGTTCAGCATAATAGTTGATGTTAATTGATGTTAATATGGAGTCCAGGGAGTTCTTGAAAACTCAGGTAGACGTGTAGGAAGTTCCAGTCCTGAACTATCAAACTGTTAAGTCCTCAGAGAAACAGCTGCCAACACCAGTCGAGGCCAGAACCGTCTTCTAGGTAGAGAGAATCATCCCCAGACACCAGACGCATCCCAAAGAGACACACGGGGCATCCATGTGACGAGATGTCAAGCAGAAGCGGGGCACCAGGATGGGTCAGACAGGTCCGGAGGGCAGAGGGAGTCTGGATCACTGGCAGCTCAGGAATGACATGTGTAGCTCGACAGAGAGAGGGAAGAGAAAGAGGGGGAGGGGCGAGATCACAGTTAGGTATGGTCACAGTCACATAATGTATAATGTGAATGTATATTTACTGTAGAGTGCAAGCAGGGACTCCGGCAGGACTAACTATGACAGCATAACTAAAAGGGAGAGCCAGAAGGAAACACAAACATGAGGGCTCCCTGAGATGTAAAGCCAAACAATCACCTCACCGTCAACAAACCTGAGTGATCAAATGAGAGTGAGGAAGACAGCATCTAAACATACCAGTTCACCATAATACTCTACGTCCATGAGTCCCCCAGATCTGCTCCTTTACCTAAGGCAAATCTATTTATGAAAATGCTTGGTTAAATAAATAGGTTTTTAGCCTAGACTTAAACACTGAGACTGTGTCTGAGTCCCGAACACTATTTCATAATTTTGGGGCTTTGTAAGAAAAAGCTCTGCCCCCAGCTGTAGTTTTCATAATACGCGGTACTGACAAGCAGCCTGCATCCTTTGACCGAAGTAGGCGTGACGGATCGTAAGACACTAGCAGTTCACTCAGATACTGCGGCGCGAGACCATTTAATGCTTTATATGTCAAGAGTAGTATTTTAAAATCAATGCGAAATTTCACAGGGAGCCAATGTAGTGAAGATAGGATAGTGGTGATGTGCTCATATCTTCTGGTTCTGGTGAGGACTCTCACAGGGATTAAAGTTCTCCGTCGTTATAAAGGAGGGTGTATAAAGGAGGGTGACACCTCGGAGTACCAGTCTGTTGTGGATGACTTCGTTTCCAGGGGGGTATTCTTCGTACGTCGCTTGAAACATCCGGGATGAATTGACACATCTAAGATGAGATCATCGTGCTAATTAAGACCTGGCTAAGTCGGTTCTTCCAGCACACCTGTTGTTGTTGATTAGTCTGGCCGGATTGAGTTGTCTAGGATTATTGCTTATTATTCCTTATTATATAATAAGGATCGTGCGTTGGTTTAAAAGGCGATATGCATCGACAGTAGAAACACTGATCACAAGCCCTTTGATTGGTTGACGAAATGACAAAAGAACAAGCTCAATTTTTTTGTAACACCTGTTATGCGCTGAAATGCTTCCCTGCCATGGATTCCCCCCTCCCCACACACACACACATAATCGCTATCAAATATTATATTAGAAAATAATATGCACATATGTTTTACAAATTACATGAGACAATAAAATAAAATAAGAAATATGAAAATAAATATGTTGTATATGGAATAATAGAAATATGAATATTTCTTTTTAAAAACATGTATACTTTTATATTGTTTACTTTATAATAAAATTAGTTTTGTCCAATTTTTCATTATAAAAAAATTATTTTTATTATACATATCTATCTATCTATCTATCTATCTATCTATCTATCTATCTATCTATCTATATATATATATATATATATATATATATATATATATATATATATTTGCATATTCATAACGAAACCCCTGAAAAATAAATGTTACAAAATAAACATTATACAAGAATTTGAATTAATGGTCTTGAGGGCTGTCTCGTGCCTAGAGTTTATTATAATAATAGAAAACCTATGAATTTATGTTCTAATATAATATTTGATATCAATTATATATATATATATATATATATAATATATATATTATATAATATATATATATTATGGCAAGCCGTATATATGCATGCAAGATACTTTTCTTTCCCCACGTGAGTCAGTCCGCGTCAGCGCTCTTTAACCAATCAGATGTGACCTCACCATTTCAACCAATCATAACCCGGCAGGAGCGCAGCCTTAATCCTGTTTACATGAAATAAACCTGCTACCGAGCAGGTTCAAGCTTACGGACATGTTGCTATGACAACAAGTGCGAGATGAGCATCGGAGAACGAAACAATCCAAGATCAGGACAAATCCACAACAATCAAATCCAGCTGAGTTAGCGACGTACGAAGAACACCCCCCCAGGTGTGAGCGTAATCACCAACAACTCAACATCAGGAAAACAAAGGAGATGGTGGTAGACTTTAGGAGAAGCAAGACCCCTGTGACTCCTATATCTGTCAAGGGGGAGATAGTGGACATTGTCTCTGATTACAAATATCTGGGAGTTCATCTGGACAACAAACTTGACTGGTCACTCAACACAACGGCACTCTACAAGAAAGGTCAGAGTCGATTGTACTTTCTTCGAAGGCTCAGGTCTTTTAACGTCTGTAATACCATTCTACGGATGTTCTATGAAACCGTTGTGGCGAGTGTCATTTTTTATGCTGTGGTCTGTTAGGGTAGTAACATTAAGGTGTCTGATAAGAACAAACTGGACAAGTCAATTAAAAAGGCCGGATCTGTGCTAGGCATGGAGCTTGACTCTGTGGATGTAGTAGCAAAGAGGAGGATTCTGTCCAAAGTTCAATCCATTGTGAACAATCCTTCTCACCCGCTATACAGTGTTTTCGCTGAACAGAGGAGCAGTTTCAGCCAGAGACTGATTACAATCAAGTGTTCCACAGAGCGTCACAGGAGATCCTTTCTCCCAACGGCCATAAAACTTTACAATTCTTCTCTGTAACTCACACACATGTGTATACAACAGGACATTAATACTTACCCATATTAATAACATGATAACTGCAATACTACCTCCCAATAGAATTTATAATACATGATTGCATATAATAATACAATATTACATACATACTTGATTACTGTGCAATACTTACAAGTGGTCTTGAGTCATATTTTGTTGGTACTTAATGTTTTAGGAAATTTTATTTTTATTAGTATTATTTATTACCTTCCTTAGTTAACAACTGTGAGCACCTGTAACTGAGCATAAGCAATTTCCCTTTGGGATTAATAAAGTTCTTTGAATCGTTACAACGGATTTCCGTTAACTGTAGCGGGTCATCGACGGATTTCCGTCAATTACACTGTAATAGGGATTTTGGGTTTTCATGAGCTGTATGCCACAATCACCAATATTAAAACAATAAAAGGCTTGAACTACTTCAGTTGTGTGTAATGAATCTAAAATATATGAAAGTCTAATGTTTATCAGTACATTACAGAAAATAATGAACTTTATCACAATATGCAAATTGTTTGAGAAGGACCTGTATACTCAGCAAAAAAAGAAATGTCTCTTTTTCAGGCTGTGTATTTCAACAATAATGTGGTAAAAATCCAAATAACTTTACAGATCTTCATTGTAAAGGGTTTAAACACTGTTTTCCATGCATGTTCAATTAACCATAATCAATTAATTAACATGCACCTGTGGAATGGTCGTTAAGACCTTAACAGCTTACAGAAAGTAGGCATTTAAGGTCACAGTTCTAAAATCGCAGGACACTAAGAAAACACTTTGGAAAAACACCCAAAGAAAGATGCCCAGGGTCCCTGCTCATCTGCGTGAATGTGCATTAGGCATGCTGCAGGGAGGCATGAGGACTGCTGATGTGGCTAGGGCAATAAATCGCCATGTCCGCACTGTGAGACGCCTAAGACGGCACTACAGGGAGACAGGAAGGACAGCTGATCATCCTCGCAGTGGAAGACCACGTGTAACAACACCTGCACAGGATGGGTACATCTGAGTATCACACCTGCGTGACAGGTACAGGATGGCCACAACAACTGCCCGAGTCACACCAGGAACACACAATCCCTCCATCTCACAGCAAGAACTGACAAATCTGGTCCAGTCCATGAGGAGGAGATGCACTGCAGTACTTCAAGCAGCTGGTGGCCACACCAGATACTGACTGGTACTTTAGATTTTGAGCCTCCCTTCATTCAGGGACACATTGTGAAACATCTTTAGTTTATGTCTTATGGTGTTGACTCTTTTAATGTGTAAATATTTGTATGAACACTAAGTTTACTGAAAGTAAAAACAGTTGAAAGTCAGAGAACGACGTTTCCTTTTTTGCTGGGTGTGTGTATATATATATATATATATATATATATATATATATATTTTTTTTTTTTTTTTTAGGAAAATTAAGATTCCTATCTGATGAACAGGAAAAGGCAATTGTGAACACAATTATAAGTAGATTCACTTATGAGAAATTCAGAGCACAGCATCATAGGAGGGAAGTCGATGGAAGGAGGGATGGAACTGTCAGGCCAGTGAGATAATTGAGATAATGAAAATCCTGACACTGAGGAGAGTGAAAAGTCTCCAGAACAAACAAGATTTGCAATTAATTAATTGTTAATGTTCAAATGTGAAGTAATGTGTGCTGGAGCAACTGAGAAAAACAAGCTATAATACAGAGACAAACCAGAATACATGTTATCAATATAAGTGTTAAGATCCTTTGTGGATAAGTCAAATAAGGCACATTATGGGTTTCCTTCAACCAATTTCAAATTACACAGTTTTTGTTGAAGAAAAAAAAGGTTAAATAGTAGCTTATAAATATGGTAGCTAGGCGCTATATTTATAAACAAAAAACTTTTTTTAAAAATGACAAAGCTGAGGGATGTTTTTTTTCTTTTTACATCACTAGCTGAAATGTGATGTAATGAAATGTGACCTCAAAAAAAAAGGTAGAAAGACAAATTGTGTTCTACTGTGGCCCTCCAGTACTGCAACTTTATTGCAACAAAAATAAATAAATCAATAAAATAGCAGAGCTGCAGATGTTCATAAAATAACAAACTTTTAACATTCAATTGTATCCAAACACCCAAGTAATAAAACAAAAAAGTTTGACTATAAGCCACAATTAATTCTTAAACATTAAATTATGAGCAGTACAGCATTTAAACAACCAACATAGATTAAAGTGCAAAAAAAGAAAGGAATTTTGCTTTGGTTATCAAAATGATTCTTTATGGCGGTTTGCTGGGGGGGAGGGGGGGGGGGGGGGGGAGACATATACTGTGTAGACACACACCAGCCATGACATTATGACCACAGTGCCCAATATTGAGTAAGTCTTTAATGATGCCAACAGCCATGATGTATAAAAGCATGGACTCCACAAGACCTCTGCTGACACCTATCTGGCAGCAAGCAGTCAGTAGAGAATCTTTTAAGTCCTGTAGGTTGTGGGGTTGGGCGTTAACAGATTGGACTTGTTTGTCCAACACATCCTACAGATGCTCGATTGGACTGGGATCTAGAGAATTTAGAGGGCAAGTCATTGTTGTGTTACTCAAACCATCCATGAACCATTTATACAGTGTGATAAGGTGCATTATCCCATGAAAGAGGCCACTGACATGAAAGGGTGTTTTCATGAAAGCGTAACCTTGTCAAAGTAATTGTCAGATGAATGGCAGGACCCAAGGTTTTCCCTGCCCAAAGCCTCCACCAGCCTTGCCTTCTTCCCATAATGCATCCTGCTACCATCGCTTACCTAGGCAAGCTATGAACACTTACTCCGCCATCCACATGGTGTGAAAGAAAATGTCAATCATCAGACCTGGCTACCTTCCTTAATTGCTCTATGGTCCAGTTTTGATGCTCACATGCCAATTGTAGGCACGTTTGGTAATAGATAGGAGTCAGCTGGAACACCCAAAGTAGGTACCCAGCCCCATACATAGTAAACTAGGATGCATTGTATGTTCCGACACCTTTCTGCTGAAACCATAATTAACCTTTTCAGCAATTTGAGCTACACTAACTCTGTTAGACTACATGTGATCAGACTACAGAGGGCGTCCTTCTGTCCCCATGTACATCGTTGAGCCTTGGCTGCCCATGACCCGGTCATCAGTTCCATGGGTTTCCTTCCATGAAATACTTTTGGTAGGTTCTGACCACTGCAAACTGGGAATAGCCCACAAGAGCAAAAGATTCTCTGATCCAGTCATCTAGACATCAAAATTTGTTCCTTGTCAGTCACACAAATCCTTAACCTTGGACTTCGCACCTGCTTCAGGTACAAAAATTTCACTTGCTGCCTAATATACAGTATTTCAACCCACTTCCTGAGGCCAATGTAATGAGGCATTAAGAGCTATTCACTTTCAGTGGTCATAATGTTATGGCTGATCGGTGTACATACATACGTTAGAAAGAGATAAACAAATTAATTAATCATGAATTGTATTTTTGGAGGTGATTCATACAAATTATTATTATTATTTTTTTTTTTTTACATTTTTTCAATTATTCATTACATTTATAATTAAAAACACACAGACCGATCAGCCAATGACCACAACTTTTCAGCTTGATTGGCCATATTCTGAATAAAAGATTTGCATGAGCCAAACACACGTGTAACCAATTTATCTCAGAACGAAAAAAAAAAAAAAAACTTAAAATTTTTTTTTTTTAAATAATAAAACACCCCCAAAAGTCCACAGCAGTAGCAGTCTGCACCAGTTTCACATTCTGACAAGTATAAATTTAAGTATAAAACCCTTCCACTTTTTAGGCACAATAAAAAAAAATCTCATTTACAAATCACAACCTTCCTACCATGTACAATTTTTATACTGATTTTGCATCATGTCCTGTCTGGCAATGTTTTGTTTCCACCATTCCCATTTATTCTTTCGCTAAGTTTTAGATGTGCATTGCTAACATTCTACTAAAAAGTCTCTATTTATAAAATTATAGCTCTGTAATGCTCCATACCCAATTATATAGTTCTGATACTGTACATATCTTTATATAATTTGCAAGTTCCTATGAAATGCTGTAATAACTGTAGTTCTCATCATACAGCTTACCTGTTAATTCATAGGCTGGTGTTCAGTTTGAATATTAATTAAATTAATAACCTTCTGCATAATACATTTTGCATATAGTGGTGAATTGTGAATTCTTTGGAAGAACTTTTGTTTTGATTGACTAAAAACACACACAAATTCTAAATCACTTGGTCCAAGAAGAGTTATGGAGAGGACATCAGTCACGTTTCTGAGGAATGCATCCCTCCATTTCCAGAACTTCTGGCCAGCCTTCATACTTGTTGGTCTCAGCATTGTTCTTAATGTACTAATAATATATAAAGAAGTTTGGTTACATTTCATTACAAAATTAACAAATGAACTTTCTTTAGCAACAGAGTTGGGTATCATTTGTGATATTTACGAGACTGGTGCCAAATCGATATTTTTCAAAAGATATGGTGGCTGAAAAATACTTCCAAAATAAAAAGAGCCACAAAAAATTGTGGACAACATAAAAAATGGCTTTTTATAAAAAAAAAAATGAAATTAAAAAAAAAGAAACAAACAATATCTTAAAGGTTTAAAGTGTACATACAACACACAACAAATTTAACACCAGTAACAGTAAAGTAGTTGGTTATTCTTGGTTATACAAACTAGCTTAAAATTTCAGCAGTTCTTTGATCTGCAGAAATATGATCATATTTGCCGGGCAAAATACAACCCCTCTCCAGACTTTGCTAGGTTTGTCTGACTGGAGCCTACCAGCTGATGCTCACAAGATGTTAAACACGGTGAAAGTCGGGATTAGGAAAAACAACATGGACAATCGCGTTAAAAAGATTACTGTACTTGTATTTGTATTATCAGAGCATTCTGACCCGCATTCAAGTGTATTTTCTCAGTCTGGAAATAAATGTTCACATGAGGTGAGGATTAGGATGCTTCTTACATCTGTTTCAGAGAACCAGAGGAGAAACATTTAAGTGGCACCAAAAGTGAGGCACCGAAATCTGTGTTCTGATTCGGTTCTATAGGTACCCAACCCTATTTAGCAACGCCAGTGAAAAAGGAAAAATTAATATGATGCCATTTCTGATACACATTGTCATTTTGTAATGATCAAGATGGAGAAAAACTCACCTGTTCAAAAGGACTCTTTGTTTTTATCCCTTTCCCTCCAACGAATAGCCAGTTGTCCCTGAAGCTAAGCGAATTAATGTAGGAGCTGCCTAATGCTGATATAAACTTTCTGGCCTCACTAGTAAGTCTGTTCAAAAGAAGAAAAAGTAGGACATAAATAAATATATTATTAATATTTATTTATTAATATTATAATAAATATTATTATTCTTTTATAATAAGCAAACCTTCCACAGAAATCGAGTTCTTATCTTAGTTTCAATGTGATTATCAAAGGTAAAAATAATAAATTATATTGTACATTTAGTTTTTGAAGATCTAATTCTACATAATAATGTGTGAAATAGATGCACTTCGATAATTTGTAATTCTGCCTTCCAGTAAGGGGAAGTATTTGTTAGTTAATATCCACTTCAGCTCAAGTATCCACTTCAACTTCATACAAAACATCTTGTGACTTTGCACTTGAAAACATACAGTACTGACTGCTTACTGTTCTTGATGATATGCTCGCAGGATGCAGAACCATGCATTAAAATTTTTCAAAATATCTTAGTCTAAACTTTTATAAACATGAGTTTCTGTTGATATTTATAAGTACAAGGTCTAAAGATATCATGAGCATATATATCCCGAGCTTTTTTGCATTCAAAGAATTATATAGCAACAATGAGCAGGCCCAAGCACGCTGCGCCATCGACACCCAAAAGCCTCAGATGCTGGAAAAAAGCATCACACTATGATGTCACTCAATGAGATGTCACAATATGATGCCATACAAAGTTATTAACCACTTTTCAGGATAGGTTTAAGGCATCGTCACGGCAGACCCGTTTGACATATCAAAAATCCCTCTACACTTTTGCATCCTCAATGTCTTGAGATCACCCTTTTTGGTGGCGATCACATACATTCCCTAGGAAGAGTATCAAAATCTAATGAGTGCGTTTTGCAAATTAGCAAAATCCCAAATAACTGCCACGCCCAGACGCTCAGGCATCCTAATTGCAGCAGATTCCAACCTGTCTGCCAATTGTTTTAAATATAAATAAATACTTATCGTCACTGTAAATGAGCAAAAACAATAAAAGAACCTACTTTGTAGAAGAATCATCAAATGTAGCCATCATGACAACTGTTCCATCTTCAATATTCTTTAGAAACTGGATAAGTGGGTTGACATCTAGAATTAATTTATGGCAAAAACAAAATATATCAAATTTAAAAACAGAAATCTTACCATATACTGACTGTATAACTATTAAACTATAGGGGGATGAAAAATATTCAATAATTAAAGTTGTTTCAATAGTCAGTAAGTCATTCTATCAAATGGTGACCATTAAGAAACCTAGAGTCACCCCAAACTGAACCTTTTATAATTGTACTGTAGAAGTGGCACTATGGGAAGAAGGCAAGCCAATGGAGGCAGTATGATAATTGGGTCAGTGGTCCACTCTGGCACAGAGTGATTTACATGACACAAAACCACTCAGTCTTGGTCTAGTAAAAGTTTATTCAGATTGGCTGTTTCAGATGTCTTATGCTGTTTAACATGAACAAACGTATGTATTTCCTCATATCTCACAATAAATTTTGTTTAGAATCAACGTTTTGCATCAAGTGTTTCGAAAAGTAATGACTTCTTGTAACTGACATGAGTTGTCAGTTCTAAGTTCTTGACTATTAAGGTTTGATAATGAACATTGTTACAACATTAAACATACTGTATGTTTAAGTTGCTCTGGATATCAGCAATATAAATTTGAGTATGGTTTGGTAACACATTCATAATGGGAATGAGTACTGGAAACAAATGCTTACCACCACTATACATGTCGAAGGAGTCAGTCTTGATGAGCTTTCCAGTCTTTCCTATAACAAACATAAGTTTGGTGCATCAGAAATTGGACCCATAATTTGAGCCCAAGGGTTTTTCCCATCCTTTTAATTCCATGTTTTTGGTGTAAAAAAAAAAAAAAAAAAACTATTTGCATAAAGACCAAAATAGTGTTTTCTACAGTTACTTGTTTGTGTCTCCATCATTGTCAGGCTTAGTTACATTAACTGAAATTGAATGGTAGAAAATAATTTATTGTTAGAAAGAACTGAAAAAAAACTCATCTCCCCATTTTGCTTTACTCATCTGCTTGCAGACCAGTTTTGCTACTGCCGGTATGATGGTGATGTTAAGCATGGCCGCTAATGTATAATTCAAAGCAGAAAAGGTCAAAGAGCATCAGATATTCTATAGGGTGAACAGAAATAATGTGTGTACACACACGCACACTGCTAAATACAGAAAGCAGAATGACACTGTCTATCTCGGTTGGTATTTATTTAGTTGCATTTTTTCCTGCTTGTCTCAATTATGGTTAATTATTATTTAATGATTCACTATTTTGTTTTATATCACCATCATCTGAGGAAAGCACTGTGTATTGACCTAAACAACAGGAAAAGCTACTGTGATGGGGACAGACAGAAAATGCCTCAAAGTTTAAAAAAAAAAAAAAAAAAAAAGGGACAAAAATCTTCCTGCACATGTACATTAAAATATATTATATAATTACATTATACAGGGACAATGCCACAAGCATTAAGCCAGGAAAATAAACCAAATCCATGCCTGACAAAATGTGAGTTTTTTTTTTTTAAATATATGACAATTATTTTCTAGGATGTAAAGAATTCAGTTCATGTACTGTAAGTCCTATTCCGATACACCAACAACCTAACCAGAAAGTAACTGCAGACGAATCCTTTTGTGTAGCTCCAGACTATAAAAATTGCTTGGTTGAGAAATGTAAATGTTATCTCGCATCCAGGCACGGACCTAAAGAAAACATTTCATGTCTGAGGGATCCGAGCTCATCTGGAGTGTTCAAATATGCATGAAAAAGTGATCTCGGGTTGTTTTGGGGGCTGAAAGGGATCAAGTGTAAAAAATAGCCCAAGTCTATAATAACCCAAAATGTTCACCACCACCAAGCCATACCATTGACAAGGGCAATGTTTAAACCCCTTGCCACGTTGTTTCTCACTCCACTCATCAGTCTGAAAAGAGAGATGGAAATCGGTTAAAGCCAAGCGAAACTCAAATTAAAGTCAATGTTATTACATTTATTACCAAGTGAGGTAAGAAAAGGTGATGAGAAATGATAAGAGGGAGAAATTCCTCAGGCCTCCAGAGCCATTATTTCACCATTTAAGGCCAGGAATACTTCTGTGCCACCAGTGAAGATAAAAATCCATGAGTCTAATACCCTGGTCATTCATTACATTGAGATAGTTGATTTTATTTTATTGAAACATAACCTAGCTGGGCCTAGACCTGACCACCTGAAGCAACCCAGATTATTAGACGGTCTCCAGAAGCCTGTACAGTGGGCACTTTGCATAATGTGTGCATCACTATATGTGCTTCCCTTCCCTTCCCTTCTCTGACACATCAATCACTCAGGAACAAGGTCAACCAGGACTCATTAGACAACATGACTTTTTGTGGGGGGTTGATGCATGGTTTCAGTCTGGACTCATCATCCCTCCTATCTGAATGAGCTCGGCCAAACCGCCCTCTTCAACCCCCATGTACTGCGGAAGGCTACAGCGTCACCTGAGAATCAAACTAGCGATGTCTGAATGGTAGCGGTACTTTACCACTGCACCTAGGGACCATGACCTTTTTTTAATACAAATTTTCTATCAAATTCGTCTGACCTGACAAGTGGATTTCTATAAGTGAAGTTCTCAACAGATTGTGTGCAAATGGAGAAAAAAGAAAAAGTGCAAATTCTTATTTTCACGATTAAAGTATTAAACATACCTATCATTTTTCCTGTTCATTTACCATACAATTTCAAAATGTGTATTTCCTTTTATTGATTTTTATTTTACGTACAAGCTTTTATTTTCTTTTTAAGGTCACTGGCAGTCGTGTAAGCATTTCACTGCATATTATACGGTGTATGACTGTGTATGTGACAAATAAAATTTGAATTTGTTATCACCAAAGCAGCTTAAAAAGTAATCTCCATGGTTTTTTTTTTCTGATCACACTTCTTCAATGAAGGTGGCATTTCAGCAAAATCTATTTTTAAAATCTCTAAAAATAGACTGTTAATCATCATACACCTTCCTCATGGTGACCCGGTTAAGGCGCTTCAGACCACAGTTAATCCCTAGATGTTAAACTTTCTGCATCATTTCTGCAGCTATATTTAGCTTGATGTAGAGAGACTAAGATTTATTTTGCAGGCTGTTTTAAAGTTTCTCACAATTCTTTCTCTCAACTTGTGCTCTTGTACTTTTGCAAGATAGGGTATGGACTGCACTGGACATTAAAAGAATATGTTGATTTCTCTCCCAGTGTACAAGGTCTACAGCAGAGACTTAGTTAGTCTGTGTTTGTGGAGTCTGAGTGCCGAGAGAGAGATTTGACACCACATACACACTAGTATCAGTCAAAATTTACTGAAGGTTTGAGCATACATAATCAGTCCAAATGGATTCTGCAGATTAAATTTATTTTAAACACTTCAGGGACTGCCATATAAACTTGGTGCTGATCAGTCTACATCGGCACACTACATAAGTACCTGTTCAATTTTAAAGATGGCGTTTTCTGTAATTTTTACAGAAAGCTATGCCACTGTTACACTGTTCAAAAATCTGTTACAAATATTTCTTCATTTGATTAAAAAAATGTTACACCTTGAATACCTTATGGTGGACCATAACTTTAGTATTATGTTAAACAAACATTCAGAAGAAGCCATGGTTTCTCATACCCAGGTGGGATGAATGTACTTACGTCTCATCTTCTAGACAGATTTTTGGCCCAACAATACTTGCAGCTCCACTTGCCATTTTGAAGGAGAAATGGTCTTCAGGACAGGGCTTATACAAACCACATTTGAAACGAGCTGGCTTTGTAGCTAAGGAAAAATAATCCTGATTAAATGTCATTTTAAATCATTATTTAAAATAGATAAGAATAAACATATTTAATTTGTAATGGCATTTGACAAATGAACTGTTGCTGTAGTATGACCCTTAATTCTAAAGCAGTGATTACAGATATATTTTAAAGAAATAATTTATTAATTAGCCACAACAAACTATATGGCCAAAAGTATGTGGAAACATAGGCTGGGGAGGCTCTTCTGGGGAGGCTTTCCACTAGATTTTAGCAGTGGGGATTGCAGGGGTGCAAACTGTGTTCCAGTTCATCCCAAATGTTTTTAGTGGGGTTGAGGCTCTGTTCAGGACAATCAAGGTCCTCTATTCCAACACCATGTCTTCATGAAGCTCACTTTGTGCACAGAGACATTGTCGTATGTGTTTGGGCCTGTTGACTCGTTGATTCCAGGGAAGGGAAATAATATTACTACAGTACCATACTGGAGGCATTCTTTACAACTGTGTGCTTCTAACCTTGTGGAAGCAGTTTGGAGAATAAAAAAGAAAAGAAGAAAAAAAAAACGAAAAAAAAAAACACGAGTGTGATGGTCAGGGTTCGCAAACTTGTGGCCATATAGTGACGGTGTAACAGCTCAAAAAGCTCAATTTAAAAAGTAAACATAAGGCTATATTTCCCGGTTAGCAGAAAGCAAATTAAAGGCAAACACCACACCCTGCAGCAGCTCAAAAGCAATCCGACACCTAGATCCTGCTCACACCCATCAATTACACCCACAATGTTTCTAAACTTTCAAAAGCACCTTATCAGAATATCAGTGCTGACAAGCCACAAAATTCATCTGGCTTTAAAGAATTTAATTTCATCACATTTCTCTATATTAATAATGTAGTACCATTTAACTGACACCAATGGTAATTTTGGACCATGCAAATCATTAAATGTTTAGCTCATACTAGCAGTGGCACTTTATTACTATATAGCTTCTCATTAATTTCCCTCTATTCTTGGCTCATGTTTCTGATATTTGGATGGTTGAGTGAAGTTTATTGCAGTTATAATTTGTGATTATCTTTACATTATTACATATTGCAGTTATTATGCTTGACCAGTTTATGCTGGTGCTGATTACCTGATTTTATTTTACTTTTTTATAAAATAAAGAAAGAAAATTGCATTATCTACATGAAACTTTGAATATCATCCAGCATCAATACCTTGTTGTTTTATTTGCATTAAAAGATTAAGCATTTCAGCATTAAAATGCAGCACTGAAACCAATGACGTTTCTGGTTTAGGAACAATTTCTGGGTTAGGAACTACACAAGCAGAGGTTATAAACAGTTATACTCACACATCTCCGTGGCTCCAGATTTTACTACCGAAAGAAAAAGAGAAATTGTTAGTGTTTACCCTTTGCACCAAATAAGCCAATTAATGAGGCCAGGATAAAATCTTCTGAAAGTAAAGAGTGTGGAGCATAAAATCAGCACAAAACCAAATTTGCTCCATATAAAACAGTCAACAAAAAATATTTTCTTTTGAACCAAGTTCAATTAGTTGCCACTATTTAATAAAACTGTTCTTGTTGCATGTAAGTGATGTTTATAATTTCTGACCGGAACACCCATCATGGTCTTTCACCTGCTTCAGATTCACTTCTGAGAGGATTTCAGGTGAAGGACCATGATGGGTGTTCCGGTCAGAAATTATGTATAATATGCATAATACCTGTATGAAAACAGCAGAAGTGTCAACTTGTGGATGATGTCTGTACAGATCTAGATCATCCACAAGTTGACACTTCTGCTGGTATCATACAGGTACATATATTGGGGAGAGACAACTCTGCTAACTGCAGTATTTACTCTATTAAATCACTCATACATGTATGACCATACATACATGGGACCATACATGTACCTAACATACGTGACAAATTGAAATCCATGTTAATTTCCAAGAGATGAAAGACCAGGAACGCTGCCAAGATGAAGGCAGAAACCAGGACGGTCAATTTCAAGATTGCTGAAATTAAAGAATCAGAACAAATCCGCATTAGGTCAACTATGAGAAACAAACAAGATATTTTAACTGCAAATGTGAGAATAAACAAAAATAGGACAGACCTCCTGTTCTAACCATTTTATCAAAACTAAATTAAAACTGCGACGATAAAGAGATGATTCCGGAAATTCCTGAAAAACAATAACAGTAACATTATATTTTATCCATCTAGATAACTTACATAATAAATCGATTTTATTTTAAAGTCCCTTAAATTAGCCGTTGGCTTCTCCGTCTGGTTACGAGTGTGAATGTGTAACATGTGTTTTAAACAAAAGGGCAGATTGTGTATATCATGAAAAGTTCCAAGGAAGTTACAGAGGACACGGCAGATACGTGCTAACTCACAAGCGATTAGCTGTTAGCTCTCTGGATACTGTGGTAGAGTCAAGCTAGTTCAGAAACGAGCGCTATATGAAGTGCAAGTCATAAAACTTACCTGCTGAGCAGAGTAAACCTTTAAACACGCTACAAGTAGTTAATACAACACAGTTAGGTTAACATAGCGGTTAGCTAGCCGTGTGAATATGACGCCTGCCTAGTGCATTAGTTAACCAGCTGCTGCATTTACACACACTCATACTCACACTCTCTCTCTCTCGCTCTCTCGGGGTGTGTGTGTGTGTGTGAGTGTCAAATATAAAACTCGAGACCGGTTTCTCTACATCCACATTCAACACCAAAGCTAAAACAGTTGACACGCTGACGCACCACGGCCTTCTAAAATGTATTGATAACATGTCTACTTTTTGACAAATCGAGAAAACTTTACCAGATAAAACACCACGATCCCACGAACAAGCAGACAAGTCGAACTGCTAACAACTACTCACATACTGTACTGGTCTGAAGAAGAAAGGGGCGGAGCCTGTTCACAGCCACGGCGACTGCAATTAAAGCGGCGTGGTCTTCACAGGGCTTTACAAGGTATGCTTCGTACAATTTACGTTTTAATACTGGGTGCGGAAGACCGGCATAACCAGCACTGAACAACAAGATGATCTCTTACAGACAGCTGATGTACAGAGGCGTACTGTCCTAAATCAATGACATACCAGAACTCGACAGGGCTAAATGGTAGACCTGTTCTACAGGGTGGCCCTGGTATTTCTAATAACATCCTAGTTAATAAAATGGCATTGACATACATATTGTATTGATTATAATACAAACCAATATAACATAACATAGTAATAATAATAGTCTGATTGGACGAGAGGCATAGCACAAGTAGTGATAATAGATTATTAACTATATATATCACTCAGTGTCACTGGTGTTTTTATAACTGTAAATTTCAGGATTTCAGGACTGATAATATCAGTTGCAGGATAAGTTAAAGTTGGACAGTTTTGAAGGAAGAGCAGCTGCCTAACACAACACATATTCATAACCAGCTGAAGCACATTCAGCAAGAAAACACATCCGATAATGTTGTCAGCTTAAACATTACTTTGTCCTCTTAATAATCTGTTATTTACAGCTACTAAATTCTAACACAAGGCTAAATCCCAAATCGCTCTCCAAACCCTGATTAAGGGCCTGGCTTGGTGCCTGAGACAAGGGTTTGTACACTTGGGGGAAAAAATCTTAGCACACTAGCTTTCCATTTAACGCTATTTGGGATTCAATCCTGGACCCTGGAAGTTAATGGAGCTGATATTTTAAAGTGTAATAAGTGAAAATATAAAGGAAAACTGTCCACTGCACCACGTTTTATAGACACTTGACTGGGAGATATTTCCACATCCCCTATATAGTTCTGGCCTTTGCTTCAAACATGTATATACTGTACATATGTGTATATACAGTGATGCTCAATGGGATGTTCAGAGTTAAATATTTTACAGTTCAATAACTAAATCCCAAATGATAATTTTCCAGACCTTTGTCCTGGAGTTATAGTAATAAATCCATACCATTTTTATCCTTTTTTACATTTGTCACAGTAGGAAGTGTGACAACACTAAATCCTCTAATGGCTATTTTTCTATATTTTTCCCCTGGGTATATAGATGAACGTTCAGTGAAACCTTGGATTGCAAGTTACTTGGTCTGCAAGTGTTTTGCCAGAAGAGTAAAAATTTTTATACATTTTAATTTACTAAATAAGCGAGGTCTTGAAATACAAGTAGTGCATATATGCTTTGTCTGCCGAGCATCACATGGTTATAACTGAGCCACATATTCTCTCTCTCTCGTGATGTGGGATCGTGATGTAATCATCCCCCATGATCGGTCACAGTGCATGTGTCACTCGTATAGTCAACATCCATGCACTCGTTTACTATAACATTGTGACCATGTGTGCGTGTAAAGCATTTTTTTATATTTTGTGTCCTGTTGTGACTGTTCTTTAGTAACTGTACTGCCACAATGGAAGAATTTTTTTTAAATGCTGTAGCAGTGCAGAGATGAAGCAAGTGTCAGTAGAGAGGTTGCTTGTTTAAGATTCCAGTGAGCCTACTGAAGCTTCTCTGTCAGACAGCAGTGATTCCGTTAGTGTGTGTGTGTGTGTGTGTGAGAGAGAGAGAGAGAGAGAGAGAGAGAGAGAGTTGTCCTACACAGTAGCCCTTCAGACTTCTACTGATGTGGTGGTACGCAGAGTCATATGTTGTTTAGCTGAAAAAAATAGTTTTTTTAGGTTGAACTTGGCTATGCTCAACATGAGGGTAATCAAGGAGTCACAGCAACTGGAGTAACCTGGTGGACTTTGTACCAATGCAATTTTTTTGTGGGGGGGTTTAGTCCAAATACTGGAGAAACAGATGCGTCTTGCGTCGTCGTTTAAAGATAGTCAAAGTCTCTGCTGTACGGACATCTAGAGGAAGTTCGTTCCACCACCTAGGTGCCAGAACAGAAAAGAGCCTGGATGAATACCGCCCTCGATCCCTGAGAGATGGTGGGATGAGGCGAGCAGTGCTGGAGGATTGGAGGGACAATATGGCTTTGCTGAGACATATAACTGTTATAACAATGAAAACTAATACAATGCATACAAATTATGTTGCCCAGAGGAAGCATGTAAAGAGAAAAAAGGAGTGGTTCTAAAACTGAACCCTGTGGAACACCAAACATTACTTTAGAACAGGTAGAATAGTCACTATTTAAAGAAACTGATAACAATCAGGGCCGTTCCCTTTCTTCCTACTACCTTTTCTAATCTATGTAGGAGAGTACCATGATCAATGGTGTCAAAAGTAAAGTTAAGTAATACAAGCAAAGAGACACAACCCTGATAAGAGGTCAATAGGAAGTCATCTACTACTTTAACATATGCTGTCTCTGAGCTATGATGATATCCTGATTGATACAGTTTGTGTATACTACTCCTATGTAGATATTAACATAGCTATGCTACTTTCTTTTCCAGGATCTTAGAGAAAAAGGCATGGTTTTATATCAGCCTGTAATTGTACAGCTGACATGGGTCAATGTCAGGCTTCTTAATAACTGCTAATTTAAAAGGTTTTGGAACATACCCCCTGCTGAGTGAAGAGCTAACAATGTTCAACAGGGGTTTTGTTATTGCTGGTACATTCTGCTTGAGAAAATGTGTCGGTATAGGATCTAATACACAGGTTGATGATTTTGCAGTATTAAATAAAAATCTAGGATTGTTTTTGTTATTTTCTATAAAAGTGTAGAGATACATTGATGTAGCAGCACTAAGAGCTTTTTCCATAGTCCAGGAGGGTGTGTGTTCTTCGTACGTCGCTAACTCAGTTAGCTGGATTTGATTGTTGTGGATTTGTCCTGATCTTGGATTGTTTCGTTCTTCGATGCTCATCTCGCATTTGCTGTCATAGCAACATGTCCGTAAGCTTGAACCAGGGGGGTATTCTTCGTACGTCGCTTGAAACATCCGGGATGAATTGACACATCTAAGATGAGATCATCGTGCTAATTACGCTCTGGCTAAGTTAGTTCTTCCAGCACACCTGTTGTTGATGATTAGTATGGCCAGATTGAGTTGCCTAGGATTATTTCGCGTTCGTGCGTTGGTTTAAAAGGCGATATGCATCGACAGTAGAAACACTGATCACAAGCCCTTTGATTGGTTGACGAAATGACAAAAGAACAAGCTAAATTTTTTTTGTAACACCTGTTATGCGCTGAAATGCTTCCCTGCCATGGATCCCCCCTCCCCACACACACACACACATAATCGCTATCAAATCTTATATTAGAACATAATATGCACATATGTTTTACAAATTCCATGAGACAATAAAATAAGAAATATGAAAATAAATATGTTGTATATGGAAAATAGAAATGTGATTTTTTTTTTCAAAAACATGTATACTTTTATATTGTTTACTTTATAATAAAATTAGTTTTGTCCAATTTTTCATAATGAAAAATTGGACAAAACTAATTTTATTATAAAGTTCTTGTATAATGTTTATTTTGTAACACATTTATTTTTCAGGAGTTCGTTATGAATATGCAAATTTTCATAACGAACTCCTGAAAAATAAATGTGTTACAAAATAAACATTATACAAGAATTTGAATTAATGGTCTTGAGGGCTGTCTCGTGCCTAGAGTTTATTATAATAATAAAAAACCTATGAATTTATGTTCTAATATAATATTTGATATCAATTATATATATATATATATATATATATATATATATATATATATATATATATTATGGCAAGCCGTGTGTGTGTGTGTGTGTGTGTGTATATATATATATACAAGATACTTTTCTTTCCCCACGTGAGTCAGTCACGTCAGCGCTCTTTAACCAATCAGATGTGACCTCACCATTTCAACCAATCATAACCCGGCAGGAGCGCAGCCTTAATCCTGTTTACATGAAATAAACCTGCTACCGAGCAGGTTCAAGCTTACGGACATGTTGCTATGACAGCAAATGCGAGATGAGCATCGAAGAACGAAACAATCCAAGATCAGGACAAATCCACAACAATCAAATCCAGCTAACTGAGTTAGCGACGTACGAAGAACACCCCCCGAGCTTAAGACCGGTGCAGTGTCTAAGATATTGATGTCTGATGGCAACGGCATCAATAGTACACATATTAGCATGTATTAGTAGTTTTGTGTTAAGTACCATTCGTTTGTTAAGTCTAAATCAGTTGATAGATCTCTATAGTAATATACGTTTCCTCACAATTAGCTGATTAGCATGTTGCTAATAGTACACGAAGGCAGACGCGTCCATTAAAATAATAATACAATTTATGCTCGAACACAACGAGGTCGAAAATGACGTCATTCCGAGCTCCGACTTCCCAAGTCTAATGCGTTGTGCGGGAGTCGGAATTCAGGACCACACCGGTGTTCAATCGAAAAATGCTTCCCATCGAGTTTTGCTAACTACCGGATCTGCGCAGTCTCACAAGTTTGCACACTGTTTCCACGCCCATAAATCCATACTACCTTGGTGCTCGGACTTCGGTTGACGGTGAGTTTAAACCGTTTTCCTTTGCTTAATTTGACCGAAACATTTGAGTTTCTGCATACATTGTCGTGAATGAGTCTTAAGGTTGAGGAAAATAAAAACTTGTAACTTTAAACTGGTTCAGTGTCTCAAATTTAAACACCTACGTTTACATCTTTTGTATACTTGAATATCTTGTGGTTATCATATGTGTGCAGCACTATTCAGTGCACAGAGTAGTTCATACATAAATGCTTACGCACGTGATGACATGCGGTTTTGATTAAATTTATGATAATGCTAATAAATACAATCAACTCTTCTAATAACATTTAACGTCCACAGTGTAGTTGTAGTGATGCGGTAGCGTAAATCGATAAACTCTGCTACCGATTTGTGCTACGGTAGCATTTTTCGACAAGGCAGCATAAATCGACAGAACACCGGAACTGTGCTCATACGGCAGGAGTTTGGCATTAGAGGTGGGCGATACTGCAAAATTTTACAGGGCCAATATCGCCGATACTCATACCAATATTTATTTTATTTTTAGCACACAATATAAATGGCATCTACAAAATTATAAATTTTAGTCTATAGCCTATCCACAATCCTATTGTGTCCCTTCCATGGTTAAATTAAACACACACACACAGTGAACACACACCCGGCGCAGTGCAGTTATTTGTTAATCTTAGTTTTGATTAAATAACAATAATGAAGATTTTAAAATATTGTAAAAAAAAAAAAAGTATTATTCATTCTCAGTTGTCTATTAATACACTGTTAACAAATGACACTTTATTTGTAAAGCCGGCAGTTTTACAAAAAATACCAGTTAAACTATGGTTAGTGTAAGCATTGTTAATTTGTGGTTTATATTACCCATGGTTACGTTTTTACAACAACTATGGTGATGACACTTCATGCTGAAGATCCATTATGACTATAAACATATTGTTTCCCAGTGTTCGCTACCTGGATATTTCTGAGGCTGAAAAGACTCTGCCAGTGACTTCTGTCTCGCTGCCGGGGGGCGGGGCTCTGACTGAAAGATTTACCTCCTGTCTTTCTCTTTGTAGTTCCGAGCTCTCTTTGTCATGTTGTTTATGTGTGTGTAAGTTGGTGGTGTTACCACAGCAAATCACCTTTTAACAGACGTCGCAATTTGTTGTGTTTTCATTCACAGCAGTAAAATACCTCCACACAGCGCTCCGTTTTTTATCTGCCGACTCCGTGATTACCAAGTCAGACACACTGCGATCTCACTCTCTCTGCAGCTGCTTGTTTTAGGCGCTGCTGAGTCACGTGATGGTTAAGGCAACAAAACACAGCAGAACGGGGAGGGGGTGGACAATGTGCGCGACGTGTGAAAGGAGCTGCATAAGAGAGCGTTATATACAAGCGCATTTTAAATATTATATTTCATGCAAAATAAATAAAATCACGGGTTTAAAAAAAAGCCCTTAATATCAATATTTTGACTTTTGGATCAATCATTTTCGATACAACCCCTAGAATTGATAGTATCGATATTAAGGATCGATACGCCCACCCCTATTTGGTATACTCTCAACTTATGTACTGTATGTTTAAAAACTCCTTGCCTATTCATTGCGTTGTGGTGCAGTAAGAGAAGATACAGGCTGACATGTCTTTCCGCCATGCTTTTGTTCACTTTCTGCCTGTTACAGAACCAGTTTGTGAAACTCAAATTTAGCTATTTGACACAACACACTCAAATGCAACTCTCCTTGATATCTACGTCAGTTTAAACATTTATCTTTTAGATAGCATCTCAACACAAACATAACAGTGAGAACAAACCAAAAGTAAACGCACCAGCGGTGTGTGTGTGTGTGTGTGTGTGTGTGTGTGTGTGTGTGTGTGTGTGTGGTCCCGTTGCTGGGAGAACACACCGCCGTGTCCCGCGAGCGCTCGGCTAATCACACTCTCTGTATCCACAACAGAACATGAAGAGAAATCACTTGAGACTGAAGTGCACGAGCTGCTCTTCTCTGATTAGCTTATTTGCAGTCTTAGCAATTACAGCGCATATTCACCCGAACAAAGCTCTCTCATCACTGCACTGACAGTTGGCAGATTTACTCCTGAGACCAGAGCTGAGAGAAAGAGAGCTGTTAGGGCTTCTCAAGGTCACAGTGTTGTGCTGGAGGTTTACAAGAGCTTTTACTCTGTTTTTCATCTTTGAAGAAAACATGGATGGTGGTAT
This sequence comes from Channallabes apus, assembly GCA_030522415.1. Classification (NCBI taxonomy): domain Eukaryota; kingdom Metazoa; phylum Chordata; class Actinopteri; order Siluriformes; family Clariidae; genus Channallabes; species Channallabes apus. The sequence goes on along the minus strand of CM060107.1, from coordinate 42,058,305 downwards.
ACCAAGTCATTTTTCAACCATGTTTCCAAACCTGGAGGCTAGTGGAAGTGCCAAAGCCCATGATGCAAGCCCAGGGTGCTTGGACACTGAGCTCCAGAAGTTGCTGATCGATGAAAGGATGCGCTGTGAAAACCATAAGACCAACTACCGGACACTTAAAGCTGAGCACACCCGGTCAGTACTTCAGGTATTTTGGTTTGCTCGTTTGAGGCATTTTATTTATTTATTTATTTGTGTAGACTTCAGGGTGAGTATACACGGGTCCAGGGTGAGCTGAAAAGGATGCTAAGTGAGAAGCAGGCTGGTCAGGAGAAACTGCATCTGTTGCTGACAGAGCTGAGAGCAGAGGTGTTGGATAAGACACGGGAGCTTGAGGAACTCAAATTACAGGTACGCTATAGAAAGATTTAAGAGACTTTTTTTTTCATTTGCACACATACTGACAGTATGAGTAAATTTTTTTGTGCAGAAACCCTGTGAGTCAGTGATTTAAAAAAGAAAGATATAAGCTAGAAGAGCATACAAAAGTAAATGGAAGAAGGAGTTTGGCTAACAGCATATAATGCACTATAACAATTACTGTATCTAGTACACTGTGAAAACATGATCCCCAGATATTGAACTATTGCACTTAAAATTTACAAATTGCACTTCGTCATGAAGGTTTAATTGCGCATTTGATGCCACAGATTTTATATTGAACCTTGTTCTTGGTAATAAATAGGTGAAGGATAGTTAACTCAATACCAGTGATATTTACACAGGTTATAGCAGCTGGTCTCTAATAATAGAAATATAAACTTGGGTGTCCCTTGGCTGTGTTATAGAACATTCAAAAATATAGTAAATTCAAATATATATCCTTGTTTACTTATTCAGTGACATAAAAAAATAACATTTTAATTTGGTGACATTTAGACCTTCAGTTTATAATCGTGAAGAGACCATATGAGTTAATTATTATTTGAATAGTAGAATAAAACAATTATCCATTTATGCTTCATGCTTATTCTTTTACACATATTCGTGTATATGTGGGGTTTACACTGTGGTAACATGTAGTGGAGCTTTTTAAATTCTCATGCATTGTTCTTCATGAGGCTCAGTGGGTAGCGAATTTGACCCTTTGAAGTTTCCTGGAATAGGCTTGTCCATGTTTTCCCTGTGCTTAGTTGGTTTTTCCAAGTACTCCGGTTTCCTCTGACAGTCCAAAGACATGCAGTGTAGGCTGATTGGTGTTTCCTCACTGTAGTGTGTAACTGTGTGTGTGTGTGTGTGTGTGTGTGTGTATATATATATATATATATATATATATATATATATATATATATATATATATATATATATATATATATACGTATGTATATATATGTATATATTCCAAATTATTACGCAAATGATATCTTTTTCTGATTTTCATAATTAGTAAATGCAAATGGCAGTCAGTATAATTTTCTAGTCATCAAATATTAGTGTATAATTCGAATTCTATTAAACAAACCTCCTATTGATAATAATATTTATTTAAAAAATAAAAAACTGAAAACGAACTATTCCAAATTATTATGCACAACAGAGTTAAAACATTTTATAGGTTGTAAAGAACTGAAAATGGGCTTTTGTTGAATTTGTAGCATTATGAGGTCATATTTACTGAAATCAAAAACTATTTTAATCAAAAACATCCTAAAAGTGCATGTTACATCTTAACATAGGACCTAAACAAATCTAAACAAGACTGTTTGAAAATTAGTCTTCATGTATGCCTGGGCCCACTGCAACCGTTTCTGCCTGTAAGTATTGATTAGGCGTGGCCAAATAGTAGTTTTATGCACAACTGCAAGCATCTAAAGGATCCTACACCTTGAGGTTTGCGGGACTCCAGAGGTACCAGCAGCTTCAAATACCTTTTTGGTGCTTTGTAATGGCATTTCAGCAGCTGCTCTCTTAATCCTATGAATTTGTCTGGCAGAAACCTTCCTCATTCTGCCTTTATCTGCACGAACCTGTCTGTGCTCTGAATTGGTCTTCACATGAGTACGATGAGTTTTCGTGAAATATCTAATGTTTTTATACCTTGTCCAAAGCATTGCACTATTTGACGCTTTTCGGCAGCAGAGATCCTTTTTCTTTCCCATATTGCTTGAAACCTGTGGCCTGCTTAATAATGTGGAACAACCTTCTTCAGTACTTTTTCTTTAATTGGGCTCATCTGGCCAACTAATTATCACACGTGTCTGAGATTCATTTCAGTGATCCAAAGAGCCCTGAGATGCAATACCATCCATGAGTTTAATTTAAAAACTAAACATTTAATGTTTGACACTTTGCATAATAATTTGGAACACAGTGTGTGTGTGTGTGTGTGTGTGTGTATATATATATATGCTTGTATATATCTGCTTATATATATATATATATATATATATATATATATATATATATATATATATATATATCTGCAAGGTTTTTGCGCTGTGTGTCATACATATGTTCTTTGTCTACCAAGTGTCACGCGCTCGCAACTGAGCCAATGGTTCTTCTCTTTCTCGTGCTGTGGGATTGTGGGTAATCATCTCACATGCCCCATCTCAGTGTATAGTCAACAACCGTCTGCATGTGTACTGTTTACTATAACATTGTAACTACATGTGTGTTGTGTGTGTGCATAAAGGATTATTATTATTTATTTATTTATTTTTGTGTCCAAGTGTATTGACTGTTCTTTAGTAACTGTACTGCACCAATGGGTCTCTTGAAGAAAAAGGGTTAAAAATTCTGTAGCAGTGCGGGAGATGATTCTGTTTAATGACAATACAACGTCACATTTCCACAGAATCCTCAAAAGGAGGCAAAAGCAAGTGTCATTTAAAGAAGTTCCTTGTTAAAGTCACACAAAAAGAAAAAGGTTGTGAACAGTGAGTGAGTGAGTCAGTCAGTTGTCCTACACAATAACCCTACTCATTCTCTTGTCTCCCTTATACCAGCCACAATTATTTTCAAAGGTATAGTGAGCGGTTAATTCGTTTTTATTTTTACTTGACGTCACATGTTTACTCTTCGTAAAAGAATATTAAGATGGATTAAGCTGGAAAATTGGGAATTATAAATCAGTCTGGCAGAGCTCTGCAAAAAGCGTGTAGCAGCGCGTCTATAAGCAGAGGCACCTCGTGCTTCGATGTACGAATGCTTTGATGTACAAGCATGCTTCCGAATTATGCTCGCAATCCAAGGTTTACCTGTATTAATTTTCCAAATACATATTTTCAGAGTGGGACAGTTAAAAGTAGTAAAACATGAGTAGTGTAAAATGAGAAAGATCTATCAATACCATGATGTTAGTCAACCTTAAATGTCTATTGTGCTTTTGTTCTCTTAATCTCATGTTTGCTAGAATGATGTGATTATGTATACAAACCTTTGTGTGCATTAGGTGATGACCCCTCAGCGGCTGGAGTTATTAAAAGCCCAGGTGCAGCAGGAGATGGAAGTTCCTATCATGGAGCGCTTTCGTAAGCTAGAGGAGGTAAATGAGATCTAACGTTTTCCTAGCCAGAGCCCTGGTATGTACACACAGCTTAAGCTTTTAAGACTGGCAGCCTAACCTGATAACTCACTTCTGCTTGAAGAAAGCTCATTTTCAGAGGAAGAAAGAAATGAGAGGAGGAGAAGAACTGTCACCTGCAGCTCACTACAGAGTACTTGACTAGTATGAGAAAGGGAACAGCAGTGTGAGCTGTGGCACTGAAGCACTATTATTTACTGAGTCATACATTGTGGGAAGTTTTCAGCATATGTCTGCATGTACACTCAAGGAGATTTCCAGTTGTTTCACGTTATTCGTAATGGCTAGAGCCAAGTCAATCTACATGTGCATTTTAAAGAAATTAAGAATTGCCTTCAACTGAGTATTTTGTAGAATGGCTAGAAAGACAGAGTATCTACAGGTACTTCTAAAATAATTAGCATATTGTGATGAAGTTCATTATTTTCTGTAATGTACTGATAAACATTAGACTTTCATATATTTTAGATTCATTACACACAAACTGAAGTAGTTCAAGCCTTTTATTGTTTTAATATTGATGATTGTGGCATACAGCTCATGAAAACCCAAAATCCCTATCTAAAAAATTAGCATATTTCGTCCGACCAATAAAAGAAAAGTGTTTTGAATACAAAACAAAGTCAACCTTCAAATAATTATGTTCAGTTATGCACTCAATACTTGGTCGGGAATCCTTTTGCAGATTCTTGTGTCACTCAACTTTCTCTTCACAATATCCCACAGATTCTCTATGGGGTTCAGGTTAGGAGAGTTGGCAGGCCAATTGAGCACAGTAATACCATGGTCAGTAAACCATTTACCAGTGGTTTTGGCACTGTGAGCAGGTCGTGCTGAAAAATTAAATCTTCATCTCCATAAAGCTTTTCAGCAGATGGAAGCATGAAGTGCTCCAAAATCTCCTGATAGCTAGCTGCATTGACCCTGCCCTTGATAAAACACAGTGGACCAACACCAGCAGCTGACATGGCACCCCAGACCATCACTGACTGTGGGTACTTGACACTGGACTTCAGGCATTTTGGCATTTCCCTCTCCCCAGTCTTCCTCCAGACTCTGGCACCTTGATTTCCGAATGACATGCAAAATTTGCAACCTGTAGCCCATTTCCTGCACATGCCTGTACACGGTGGCTCTGGACGTTTCTACTCCAGACTCAGTCCACTGCTTACGCAGGTCCCCCAAGGTCTGGAATCGGTCCTTCTCCACAATCTTCCTCAGGGCCCGGTCACCTCTTCTCGTTGTGCAGCGTTTTCTGCCACACTTTTTCCTTCCCACAGACGTCCCACTGAGGTGCCTTGATACAGCACTCTGGGAACAGCCTATTCGTTCAGAAATTTCTTTCTGTGTCTTACCTTCTTGCTTGAGGGTGTCAATGATGGCCTTCTGGACAGAGGTCAGGTCGGCAGTCTTACCCATGATTGCGGTTTTGAGTAATGAACCAGGCTGGGAGTTTTTAAAAGCCTCAGGAATCTTTTGCAGGTGTTTAGAGTTAATTAGTTGATTCAGATTATTAGGTTAATAGCTTGTTTAGAGAACCTTTTCATGATATGCTAATTTTTTGAGATAGGGATTTTGGGTTTTCATGACCTGTATGCCACAATCATCAATATTAAAACAATAAAAGGCTTGAACTACTTCAGTTGTGTGTAATGAATCTAAAATATATGAAAGTCTAATGTTTATCAGTACATTACAGAAAATAATGAACTTTATCACAATGTGGTAATTTTTTGAGAAAGAACTGTATATTGGGGGTCGATAGATATACATTCACCTAAAGGATTATTAGGAACACCTGTTCAATTTCTCATTCAATCACATGGCAGTTGCTTCAATGCATTTAGGGGTATGGTCCTGATCAAGACAATCTCCTGAACTCCAAACTGAATGTCAGAATGGGAAAGAAAGGTGATTTAAGCAATTTTGAGCATGGCATGGTTGTTGGTGCCAGACGGGCCGGTCTGAGTATTTCACAATCTGCTCAGTTACTGGGATTTTCACGCACAGCCATTTCTGGTGTGAAAAGGGAAAAACATCCAGTATGCGTCAGTCCTGTGAATGCAACTATGGAGGGGCGCAATCCAGTATCTTCTTGTGCCAGTCCCAAGTCTGGATAAATGCAGAGGGTTGTGTCAGGAAGGGCATCCGACGTAAAAACATTTGCCAAATCAATGATGCGAATCAGAAATATAATTTCCATACCGGATCGGTCGCAGCCCAGGTTAACAACGACCGCCACCGGTGCTGTTGACCTACAGGTGCCGGTGGAAATTGGGCTACTGTTGGTCGAAGATGGAGAGGAGGAAGGCGTGCTCGAAAGCAGAGAGAGAAAAGGAAAGGCAAGAGTTTAGGAGTAAAAGTAGGGACTTTGAATGTTGGGACCATGACAGGGAAGGGACGAGAGTTGGTTGATATGATGCAGAGAAGGAAGGTGGATATCCTGTGTGTCCAAGAGACCAGGTGGAAAGGTAGCAAGGCTAGAAGCTTAGGATCAAGGTTCAAATTGTTTTACCATGGTGTGGATAGGAAAAGAAATGGAGTAGGAGTTATTCTGAAAGAGGAGTTTGTAAGGAATGTTCTAGAGGTGAAGAGAGTATCAGATAGGGTGATGAGTCTAAAGCTGGAAATTGAGGGAGTAATGTTCAATGTTGTTAGTGGTTATGCCCCACAGGTAGGATGTGAGTTAGAAGAGAAGGAGACATTCTGGAGTGAGTTAGATGAAGTGATGCAGAGCATCCCCAGAGGTGAGAAAGTGGTGATTGGTGCAGACTTCAATGGACATGTTGGGGAAGGGAACAGAGGTGATGAAAATGTGATGGGCAGGTTTGGTCTTCAGGACAGGAATGTAGAAGGACAGATGGTGGTGGACTTTGCAAAGAGGAGTGAAATGGCAGTAGTAAATACTTTCTTCCAGAAGAGGCAGGAACATAGGGTGACATATAAGAGTGGAGGCAGAAGCACTCAGGTAGACTACATCCTATGTCGACGTTGTAATCTGAAAGAGATTAGTGACTGCAAAGTGTTGGTAGGGGAGAGTGTAGCCAGACAACACAGGATGGTGGTGTGTAAAATAACCCTGGTGGTGAGGAAGGTGAAGAGGACAAAGGCAGAGCAGAGGACAAAGTGGTGGAAGCTGAGAAAGGAAGAATGTTGTGATGTCTTTAGGGAGGAGTTGAGACAGGCTCTGGGTGGTCAGGAGGTGCTTTCAGTTGACTGGACAACTACAGCCAATGTGATCAGGGAGACAGGTAGGAGGGTACTTGGGGTATCATCAGGTAAGGGAAAAGTGGACAAGGAGACTTGGTGGTGGAACGAGGAAGTCCAGGAGTGTATACAGGGAAAGAGGCTAGCTAAGAAGAAGTGGGACTCTGAGAGGACTGAAGAGAGTAGACAGGAGTACAGGGAGATGCAGCGTAAGGTGAAGGTAGAGGTGGCAAAGGCCAAACAAAGAGCATATGAGGACTTGTATGCTAGGCTGGACAGTAAGGAGGGTGAGGTATATCTGTACAGGTTGGTGAGGCAGAAAGATAGAGATGTGAAGGATGTGCAGCAGGTTAGAGTGATTAAAGATAGAGATGGAAATATACTGACAGATGCCAGGAGGGTGAGGGGAAGATGGAAGAAGTACTTTGAGGAGTTGATGAATGAGGAAAATGAAAGACAACAAAGAGTAGAAAAGGTGACTGTTGTGGAGCAGGAAGTAGCAAATATTAGTAAAAGTGAGGTGAGAAGGGCGTTGAAGAGGATGAAGAGTGGAAAGGCTGTTGGTCCTGATGAAATACCTGTGGAGGTATGGAAGTGCTTAGGAGAGGTGGCAGTTGAGTTTCTGACTAGTTTGTTTAACAAGATCTTGGACAGCGAGAGGATTCCAGAGGAATGGAGGAGAAGTGTATTGGTGCCGATTTTTAAGAACAAGGGAGATGTGCAGAGCTGTGGCAATTACAGAGGCATAAAGCTAATGAGTAGTGGAAGGTAGGTTAAGGGCAGAGGTGAGCATTTGTGAGCAGCAATATGGTTTCATGCCTAGAAAGAGTACATCAGATGCAGTATTTGCTTTGAGGATGCTGATGGAGAAGTACAGAGAAGGTAATAAAGAGTTGCATTATGTCTTTGAAGATTTAGAGAAGGCGTACGACAGGGTGCCGAGAGAGGAGCTGTGGTGTTGTATGAGGAAGTCTGGAGTGGCAGAGAAGTATGTTAGAGTGGTGCAGGACATGTATGAGGGTGCTAAGACAGTGGTGAGATGTGCTGTAGGTGTGACAGAAGAGTTCAAGGTGGAGGTGGGCCTGCATCAAGGATCGGCTCTAAGCCCCTTTTTGTTTGCTCTGGTGATGGACAGGATGACAGATGAGGTTAGACAGGAGTCTCCATGGACTAAGATGTTTGCAGATGACATTGTGCTTTGTAGCGAGAGCAAGGAACAGGTGGAAGAAAATTTGGAGAGGTGGAGGTACGCTCTGGAAAGCAGAGGAATGAAGGTTAGCCGCAGCAAGACGGAATACATGTGTGTGATTGAGAGGAACCCAAGAGGAACGGTGAGGCTACAGGGAGCAGAGGTAAAGAAGGTGCAGGACTTTAAGTACAGGTGCAGGTCAACGGTCCAGAGCAACGGAGAGTGTGGAAAGGAGGTGAAGAGGCGGGTACAGGCAGGTTGGAATGGGTGGAGAAAAGTTTCAGGTGTGTTGTGCGATAAAAGAGTATCGGCGAGAATGAAAGGAAAGGTGTACAGGACAGTGGTGAGACCAGCAATGCTCTACGGCTTAGAGACTGTGGCACTGAAGAAAAGACAGGAGGCAGAGTTTGAGGTAGCAGAGCTGAAGATGTTGAGGTTATCTTTGGGAGTGACAAGGATGGATAGGATCAAGAATGAGTTCATCAGAGGGACAACCCATGTGAGATGTTTTGGAGATAAAGTCAGAGAGGCCAGATTGAGGTGGTTTGGACATGTTCAGAGGAGAGATGGTGAGCATATCGTAGGAGGATGCTGAGGTTGGAACTGCCAGGCAGGAGGTCTAGAGGAAGACCAAAGAGGAGATTTATGGATGCAGTGAGAGAGGACATGAAGTTAGTTGGTGTGAGAGAAGAGGATGCAGAGGATAGGGTTAGATGGAGGCAGATGATTCGCTGTGGCGACCCCTGAAAGGGAACAGCCGAAGACAAAGAAGATGCGTCAGTCCTGTGCACGAAAAATGCCTTGTTGAGGTCAGAGGAGAATGGGCCGACTGATTCAAGCTGATAGAAGAGCAACTTTGACTGAAATAACCACTCGTTACAACCGAGGTATGCAGCAAAGCATTTGTGAAGCCACAACACGCACAACCCTGAGGCAGATGGGCTACAACAGCAGAAGACCCCACCGGGTACCACTCATCTCCACTACAAATAGGAAAAAGAGGCTTCAATTTGCACGAGCTCACCAAAATTGGACAGTTGAAGATGGTCTGATGAGTCTCGATTTCTGTTGAGACATTCAAATGGTAGAGTCAGAATTTGGCGTAAACAGAATGAGAACATGGATCCATCATGCCTTGTTACCACTGGGCAGGCTGGTGGTGGTGGTGTAATGGTGTGGGGGATGTTTTCTTGGCACACTTTAGGCCCCTTAGTGCCAATTGGGCATCGTTTAAATGCCATGGCCTACCTGAGCATTGTTTCTGACCATGCCCATCCCTTTATGACCACTATGTACCCATCCTGATGGCTACTTCCAGCAGGATAATGCACCATGTCACAAAGCTTTAATCATTTCAAATTGGTTTCTTAAACATGACAATGAGTTCACTGTACTAAAATGGCTCCCACAGTCACCAGATCTCAACCCAATAGAGCATCTTTGGGATGTGGTGGAACGGGAGCTTCGTGCCCTGGACGTGAATCCCACAAATCTCCATCAACAGCAAGATGCTATCCTATCAATATGGGCCAACATTTCTAAAGAATGATTTCAGCACCTTGTTGAATCAATGCCACATAGAATTAAGGCAGTTCTGAAGGTGAAAGGGGGTCAAACACCGTATTAGTATGGTGTTCCTAATAATCCTTTAGGTGAGTGTACATGTATCAACACCTCACCCCCTATCCCCGTTCTCTGTTGAGTCTTGTTCCTCTCAAGGTTTCTTCCTACAGTATTTCCATCTCAGGCAGTCTGTACTTGCCACTGTCGCCCTCAGCTTGCTCATCAGGGACTGTCTAATCATTTTGATTCATACACATTTTTCATACAAATTTCCATAATTTTCTTTTGATTGTGTAAAGCTGCTTTGCACCAAATACCATTATTAAAAGTGCTAATCAAATAAAATTTAGTTGAATTCACCCAGAATATGAAAGCACTATTGAATCTGCAGTGTTTCTAGTTTTTTTTTTTTTTTTTCATCTGAACTGACCCGATTCGTCATTTGTGTATATTCTCTCTCCATATCAGGAAGCTGAGAAATACAGATCTGAATACAATAAATTGCGCTACGACTTCACCTTTCTCAAATCTGAGCGAGATCACCAGCGAGAGGAACATGAGCGCATCTTGGAGGAGCAACGATTACGTTATAGTGCAGATGTATGTCTTCTGTTAGAAAATACTATTCCATGCATTGATTATAGTGCTTCAGTTTACATTGATGTGGAATGAACATATTTTATATTAAATTGAAGTTAAGAGAATGCTGCGATTAACGTATGTGTGTTTCTTATGATTTGTTCAGCTGGCTCTTCTAGAGAGGGATAAAGAGAAGCTAAGTGCGCAACTGCAGAGTGGTGATTGTGCAAGTGACGGAAAGCGTGTGGAAGCACTGTTAAGAGAAAAGGCACAACTCCATCAGCGGCTCTGTAGCCTTGAGGCCGAGGTGACTGAACTCCGTGCAGAGAGGGACAGCACAGGAGCACAGGCAGAAAACACGCACCGCATCCAGCTCCGGCAGCTGGCCGAGTCCCAGGCTGCACTCAAGTCCCTGGAAGTAAGTGGACTTCCGGGATTTCTCCAGTGTGGCTTTGTGTCGGCCTCTTTATATCTGGGGCTGTCTGTTTCCATAGGCTGTCTGTTTCCATTCTCTGGATTTTTGGACATAAAATGAGCCAATTATGTGTTACACATGGCCTCATTTCTCAAACGGGATATGATCTGATTTATTCATAAATCTCTCATATGATTGTTTACAGCAACATTTCACTAGGTCAGAGTATAAAAATACCATAGAGAACATCTTGTGTAAGTTAATAATTTTATTTTATTGGCATTAACTAAAGAATATGATACTAAAGAAAGTGAGTAAATAGAATCCCATAAAGCCAACTAAAAAAATCTGAATTATTGAATTACGACCAAAGAAATGACACTAAACAGAGGGTGGGCCAGTGTGTTTGTCCACAGCTGTAATCTGTAACAAATGTCTTTTGTCGTTTTTTTTTTTTTTTTTTTTTAAGGGCAGATTTGCTTAATTTTTGTTGGAATAGTATTGAGTTAAAGTAGGTTTCATTTAATTTTCTTCTTGCAGCTGTGTGTCGTTAAATACACATGAGATGTATTCAGAGTGTACTTTAATCTAAATAAAATCTCTTGATGTTATTTGCTGCTATTTTGCATAATGCAGTCGGAGAAGCAGTCTGTGTGCATGCAGTTAGATCGAGTGGAAAAGGAGCTGCGCTTGAGCCATGAGCAGAATGCCGTCCTCACAGGAAAACTGCACAAGGCTGAGAGGGAAATAAATGCTCTGAACAGTCAGGTCTGTTCAGCCTGCATGCTCAAAGATCTACATTATCTGTGGTTATTGTACTGTGTTTATGGTACGCATTAACATCTGAATGTTTGCCATTCTCTTTGTAATATCGCTTTGCAACACATATGAAACAGGCTGAAGAAGTTAAACATGCCCATAGGTTGGAATTGGCTAATGTGAAGATGGAGTTCCTGAAAGCCAGAGGAGACATGGAAAGGGAACGGGATAAACTGCAAACCCAAGTGCAGAGTAGGTTTTACTACACCTTCCATTTCTGCTAGAGACTTATTTTTTAATGGTCCAAATGACTTTAAAGAAACACTTTTATCGCCTCTCTGTCTCAGGTCTACAGTCTGATCTTGAAGTTTTTACCGCAGCGTCTGAGAGGAATAAAGAGCTGTTGTCAGAAAAAGAGCAGGAAATGGTGCTTCGGATACACGGCGCTAGAGAGGATGAGATGAGAAAGTTTGCTGTGCTTCAGGAGGAGAAGTATGTTTTTTGCTCCCTTCCTTAAGACCTCATTTCCATCCAGGATTTTGTTTGATTTTAAAGTGGCTGTTTAGATTTTTTTTTCTTTTATATATCGATTTGTCTTTTCTTTTGTAGTTTCTTTTGTAGATTAATTTACTTAATTGTCTTTGTTGGTGTGTATGTATGGACCTGCAACAGGCTGGAATTGGAGAATCGTCTTTCTGAGCTGGAGCAGTTGAAGGCTTTACAGGAAGCAGCAGGGAACTCGAAGAGCGAGGAATTTGAGGATCGTCTCCGTGCTGCTTGGCTTGCGGAGGAGTCTGCATGCAAAGAACTGCAGAATATCAAGTATGCACATTTCTATATCTCAAGGTATCTTTATACTTCAGTCCTGAGGCTATAAAAAAAATCTCTTCCAAGCCTTATTGTTTGTTTTTTTTATTTAAATTATTTTATCCTACTTCCAGTGTGGATGCACTCTAAAGAGACATTACAGTGGATTATATTGGTCAATATGAGGTGCTTAATTCAAAACATCTACATACTGAGCAATACTGTCAATAGACTGCCTCACAATGTTGGTAATTCTTCATAAAATACAACCAATATTACATTTAATAATATTTATACCCAATCATGCCTACACTTCCTCCTCTGAAAAAGAAATGTTCTCTATTAGAAACCAAATAAACTTTTAAGCAGACTGTATTATCTTGAGAGTACCAGATCATTAATGTCTGGTGTAATGGAGCATTTCAGCGTCTCAGTACTGTACGTTATGAAGCTTATGTATGAGGTGATGTTGATTGAAAACCTGCAGTGTACAAAATCTGGAAAATAGGGAAAATAGTGGTGCTAATCTATGTTACAGGTTATACCTACTGTATGTTTCTGACAATCAGCTATGTGGGTGTCTAGATAAAACATGAAGCACACACACACATTATTGAATGTTTTAAAGTGCCACTATTATGCTTTCTCAAATATTTTCTTTCATGCAGTGTGTCATGTAGCTGTATGTGAACATAAACTATCTGCACTATCTGTGACACTAGACAGTGTCATAAATGAAGTTTTTGTTTATTAAAAAAAAGAGTCGGCTCACATTCACCTAAACGAGTCGTTAGCAATTCGAATCTTTCTCTGTTACGGATCCACGTCACTCCCTAACATATTTGCATAATGTCCGCCCACGTTCTACGTCGTGAACAACTTGCCCCGCCCACGTTCAACCTGGCCATCTTACAATTAACGCTACCACACTCTTGTGAATGTGACCGAGCATTCATGCCGGGTTCGCTTAAATACTTTGTAATATTAAAAAAACAATAAAAAACGAGAGCACAAGAAATCCTTTTTAACTGTTTATTCTCCACCATTCACCAAAACTGAACTTAACAGTTGCGAAGGGCGCATGCCTCTTGCCGTAGATTCTATGGCAAGCCCAGAGGGAAAAAATGCCGAAGTGTAACGGCACGGAGCATGCACAGCACAGCACAGCACGGCACAGCACAGCACACAGGAAGTGTAAGGGAACGGAGCATGCGCACCACACACCAAAATGCGCGTTATTTCTTTGGATGAGAGAAGGAGAGATTTCTGTGGATCATTTTCTTTCGAAGATTTTTTAATCGGATTATCTTTGACTTCGGACATATTCCCGGGACATCTCACCCTCCTTCATCGGCCTCTCGGACTTCGTTAACACAGCTGATACCGAACCATACTCGGATAGCACCTACAATAAACACGGACTTCGGACATTTTCCACTCACTCGCGTTCACGCACACATACACATACCGTTTATTAAATGTAGTTTGTAAATATTGTTTATATATTTGTTTGGTTGTGGTGCGCCTTTTTCGTTTACTTTATTTAGTTTTGTATAATACACGTTTGCTTTATCTACTTGTTTGTGTTTGTCCTTTTTGCTCACCGGCCTTCTAACGCAACACAAAACATAAAAGACCTCTCGATTTTTGTAGCCACAGTTAATATAAAATTAGCTGGTCGTTACCTGGTAAAACCGACGCCATCTTTTCCATGTATTGACGGGTCTCCAGAGCCGTCATTCAGTTATAGTAATGGGCGTTTCGTTTTCCGACACACACTGTAGCGCTAGACCAATCATAAATCACTGCGCCATCTGACCAATCACAGCACTGAGGGCTCACAGAAAGGAGAGGTTTAGACAGACTGAATCTTCGAACTGCTTCACACGAGTCGTTTACGAATCATTTAGAAATGGGGTAAAATTAAATCTATTTTTGGAGAAAACTAAAGTGTTTTTTGACCTTGCATACATGTAAACCTGTTTTAAGAGACTCATTAAGCAATATTAGCAACCTTTAAAATGCCATAATAGGGGCACTTTAATGTATTGGAAATGAAAACGTAAGACATATTGTATATTTCAGGCTATTTTTAAAGTATTTTTATGTCAAAAAGTTTCTAGATTAGTTTTGTAACACTCCAACAGATGGCAGCACAAGGCTGCACGCACAGTCACAGGGAGCACCAACCTCTGTAAGTCATTGTGCCAAAAGACATTGTCCTGTGTACAACGGGAGCTGTGCAACTGGTCCTATTCAGACCATGTGCGTTACTAGGTCCGTCTTTTTCGACATTCGTGGTGTTATGCATCGAGAATTTGTCCCCAGGGGGTAGAATGTCAATAGCGAATTTTACTAGCAGGTTTTAACCCTTTCAGGCTCAAATTAAGTTTTGAGGATTTGAGATATTGGATTTCAGAGGTGTCAAGTAACGAAGTACAAATACTTCGTTACCTTACTTAAGTAGAAATTTTGGGTATCTATACTTTACAGGAGTAATTATTTTTCAGCCGACTTTTTACTTCTACTCCTTACATTTTTAAGCAATTATCTGTACTTTCTACTCCTTACTTATTAAAAATAGCCTCGTTACTCTATTTTTATGATCAGAACGCGCAACCACCCTGGTCGCATGATAAGAACGCGGACAACGCCCGCCCCACCCCCCCCCACCCCCCCCCCCCCCCATGATCAGAAAGCGAGACCTTAATGCTTTTGTCGCCCCTCACGGTACTTTTACTTTTATACCTTAAATAGTTTTGAAACCAGTACTTTTAAACTTTTACTTAAGTAAAAAGCTTGGGTTGATACTTCAACTTCTAAAGAAGTATTTTTGAACCCTAGTATCTATACTTCTACTCAAGTAATGAATGTGAATACTTTTGACACCACTGTTGGATTTGGAACCCATATTGTTTTTGTTGTTGTTCTGCCACTGAAAAGCACTTTGTTACATTGTTTAGGTAGTTGCAAATCTGCAATGCCTGCCTTGAGAGGGTTAAGGAGGACATGCAGTTAACAAACAGAGCTTGTCAACAGAGCTAAATCTCAAAACTTTTTGATACCCTCTCATATAATAGTTTTCTGTCTTTTTCATGTCTTAGAGCTAAACTGCAGCAGCAGACGCAGCAGTTGGAGGAGCTGGAGAGACAAAAGACTGAGAACACAGAGTTGAGAAATGTATGTACACAATCAATCCTTGAGAAACAGCATAGAATAGCTTTATTGTTATACACTACTTGGCCAAAAAATTAAAAAAAAACATTTAATTCAATCACCTTTAGCTTTGTTACTGCACACAATGCGGTGGACGGTTCATGTGTGAAAATGATTCCTCATGTACCCAGAACCACTCACTCACTCATCTCTATACCGCTTTGTCCTGTATTCAGGGTCGCGCGGGGCCTGGAGCCAATCCTTGGATGCTTAGGGCACAAGGCAGGGTACACCCTGGACAGGGTGCCAATCCATTGCAGGACACACACTAACTCACACACACACACTCATTCACACACTACAGGCAATTTGGGAACGGTAGTTAGTGTAATCGGATTAATAGATCTGACTAATAAATGGTGCATGGTTCATGATTTTGTTTTACCACATATCTATCCCTGCAGATTTTGATAATGTTGAAGGGCTCTTAACCCAGTTCTGGTATTTTAAAATTTTCTTAGTTTTTTTTTTTTTTTTTGCTTGATGCAGCCCAATAATTTTGTTGACTTTTTTTGGCCAGGCAGAATATGTCTAATGTTAAGGAATATTTCAATGTGTGTGTTTGCTTTTAATTGACATGGTTCTGCTTTTTTATTCAGCACAATGCAGAGCTAAATGTGCAAATCAGCACCCTGTCATATTCAGAGCGTGAGCTGATGGACGCCAATGGAAGGCTGAGGGAGAGTCTGGAAAGAGTGAGAGAAGAGTTACGAAGTGCTCGCACACAAATGGACATGACTCGGCAGGAAGCCGAAAGGTACAAAAAGAAAAGAACAAGTGTTCAAACATAAAACAAAAAACTACAGGATATACCGATGTTTGGGGTTTAATTTCATACACAAAAAAAAAAAAACACTGCATGAAGATTAACTTCCTCATTCTCTTCTTCAGTGTTTAATTGCGGCTCACAAACCAAGTAGATACTGCATACCATAACCTGCTATATCGGACAGTGAAAATCCACAAGTGTATCCGAGTATGGAGAGTAATAATGATATCAGGACTGGTCAGCGCGGAAGTGGAGAGGGGGAGCAATCGTTCCTGGGTGCATGTCAGTCGTGCCTAATGTTAAAATACTCCATGATATCACGGAGAACTGTGTTCGAATAGATATTTATTTATTCTTCACTATTTACTAATGACATGTGAGTTCTATAGTGAAGAACATGAAGAATACACTCACTCCTCTGCTTTACCTTGTTTACCTGTTTACTTTCTCTCTTTTTCCTTACACTTCCACTTTCTCCTCTCCCCAAATGCACTTTTTTCCTCTATTTTTATTCTGTTCTTTCTGTTTCCTTTTGTTTCAGCAAACATTTCACTTTTTTGTCATATAGCTGATATGGCAAGAAGCCAAGCTATTCAGAGCTAATCCAAGCTAATGATCATAATTTTTCTGCTAAAAGTGAAGTTTTCAAAATCTCTACATATTTTAATACATTTGTCCTTCTCCAGTTATGTACAATCATGTTACTGGTACATTGATGCATACCATGTAATAGAATTTTTTAAATATAGCTTGCAATAAAGTATATGTATGGCATAGGTTTTGCATAATATATGTGTTCAACCAGGAAATTTTTTAAAAATTATCTAATCAGTCTATGATGCTTCAATTAATGTTCATATCAACCATTAGAAGAGAGAGGAATTGTCTATACACGTCATAGCATTAGGATTTACTGAATTATTAATACATAAGACCCCATCACCTTTTTGGAAAGAAACACTGTTACTGTCAATAATTTTTTTCTATTTTCTCTTTTTATTAATTTTTTCTAAATTTTCTTTTAATAGCTTTCAATTTTGCAAGTAAACTATTTGATTATTTTTTTACTACACCTGTTAACTGCTCTTTTTTTTTTTTATTTATTTATTTATTTATTTTTTTATAAAACTTGTCAATCAGTTTTTATGTTCCAATTGTTTTGGTCCTTAATTAAAAAAAACATTTTTTTTCCAATTCGTTTATGGCCCACAAGGTAAATGCACTGCCTGGCCAAAAAAGTATTTAATTTAATCGCCTTTAGCTTATATTACAGCATACATTGTGGTGGTCAATGGTTAAAATTTTATGGTGAAAATGATTCTTCGGGTCCCACAATAACTCACTCATCGTCTAATTTGAAAATCCTGAAAAATTGGAAAAAGTCCTGGAATATGCCTGTTCCATTAGGTAAGAAAAAGTCAATTTGTGTGATAATCTGGTCATTCAGTACATTTAGGTCATCAGCTGACTTCTTTTTATTGCCACATAATGTTGCTGAGACCTGACCACCTGAAGCAACCCCAGATCATAACACAGTCCCATCTTTATTTGCTCCAGCAAACTGAAGCCGTTTTTTTTTTGTTTTTGTTTTGATTAGCTGTTAATAGAACCCCATTAGTTCTCATTACGTTGTATGCGTATGGAAATGGTCTTACATGGCTTGACTGTTTTTACTGTAGATCTTTTACCATGCAACTTGGTGTTTCAGTGATCTACATTCCTTTTTTCTGACCATAATTTCTTACATAATGTAGCAGGTATATACAGTGGAACCTTAATCATTCGTTCTGGAAGCCGCTCATATTCCAAAACCAAATAGAATTTTCCCAAGAAATAATGGAAACTCAAATTATTAATTCCACAGCCAAAAAAAATACATAAAAATTAACACAAAATATTAAGTATAAATAAAACAAATTAACCTGCACTTTACCTTGATGTAAGTGAATTTTCATCTAATGGGCAGGAATAGACATTTTAGCATAATTTAGCACACATATCAAAGTAGTACTGTGATACCCCTTTTACTACTTCTACCCCTAATCAAGCACAGCTGTCCTTTTATCTGTTGCAGGCTAGAAGAGGAAAAACGTATGGCATGGTTTGAGGAAAAACATAAACTTCAGGAAAGAATCACAGATCTGCAAGAGAAATACAGTCAAGCTAAACAACGCATGCAAAAAGCTGCCCTTGCACAAAAAAAGGTCTTTGTTATTTAATTACATTTTTGAGGTCCATAAAAGAGTAATTGAAACCCTATAAATTTTCTTCATCTTATGACAGTCCATTGGTCTGAAGTTGGTGCTATAGCTCAAGTTTCAAAAAATATTAGCAACAGAAATGTTTTTATCTCAAAAGTTTTGCCATACATGGAGATGCTCAAACCAGAAGTTTGTCATAATTCTATTTTACATCCTGCATTATTTTTGACATCTTGTGTATGCTAAATGACAGGACGTATCATACACACTATACGCACTACCTGTGATGCACCAAATTTGGTAGGGGTATGGGTTTTTGACTGATCATGAGGAAATAAGACAGAAATGTTAGGTCTGGCTTTCTGACATCCATCTGTATGCCAGTTGTTGTTGTTCATGAAAAAAACACTAAAATAAATAGTAAAATACAGTAAATGGCCTATTTCTTGTTCTCATTTCAGTTTTTATAGTTTCTCTTTATTTGTTTTGTATTTCAAATAATAAAATTGTAATTCATTTGCAGCATCTAGCAAAATTATGTTGATCTTTTCAGTTATGTTACATCTCCCTCTTGCTCTTTTTAAACAGTACATGGTGATTGCTTCACTAGCAGTGTATCCAGTACTAAGAGTAGTTTTTAAATTACCTGTACTTATTAGTGCTAGCTTCAAACCAGCAAAAAAAATTTTTTGAGTATCTCTGTACCCTGTATCCTTGTTGATCCTGCTGTCTGACCCGAGCTTCCTAACTGGGATATGCAAAAAAAAATTAATTATCTTGTGACTTATTTTCATAGAGGAAGACTGTAAATGACACGAAGGAAAAGAAACTGCAGGATAAATTACAACTGCTTGAAGCCAAGCTAGAAGAACTGGAAATTGAGAGTTCTGTGGCCAAGAAGTACTACTTTCCCATGACCATTTCTGTTTAATTGTCATTGTCTTTTTTGTTTTGAGTTAATATCAATGCATGTAATTGTATGTGTATGTTTCAGAAATCCTTCATTTGCCAAGGAGCATGCTCAACTTAGCAGACATCTAACAGAGCTGCAGAGGAAACACAAAGAGTTTCGCCAACTGCTGTTGGGAAATCACCTGCCCTCTCTGTCTCTTCCCCACTCTCCGCTCATTGCAGGGCCGGAGTGTAGCTTCATAAACCTGCAGGTAAATTATTCATCTTTACCATAAGCAATATGGAACGTCAAACTTTCTGGCACTCTATATGAGAGCCAGAGATGTGGTATGTTTTTATTTATTCAAATATTCACTTACCTTTCTCTTGACCAGCATCCCAGTGAACCTGGCATGGAGAAATTCTTGAAGTGAGGCTTGAAAACACCTCAATTGGGCACTAATAATATAAATTGTGAAGAGTACTTTAACAGAGTCTCTCCATGCAGTATGCTAGAGAAACTTGTAAAGGGCTTTGAAACCCTCTTCTGTGCAAAATATTTTGAACTCGTTTACCTACTCAGCTTAGTGCATATGGGCTGTCATCTTTAATTTATGTAGGTTAAACAAAGATTGCATTACCAGAGATAAATTGCAGAGTGAAATATATTTATTTGGTAAAATTAGTGAAATGTATGTAATTTCCCATGTACGACTATATATAATTTTAGTTGTAAATTTTTTACTTTTTTTTCATGACTAAATGAAGCTATTCTTTTATTTGGTCCAGCAAATAGCTCCTCTGATTTAACTCATTTTGTGCATTTTTTTTTATTTTTTTTATTTTTTTAAACTCTATATATTTTTTTTATCTCTAGTCTAGTTGACTGCAGTAAAATTTCTTTTTTCCAGGAGGAGCAGCACCTGCGGCAGATATCCAGGGTGCAGAGGAGACTGGAGGAGCTGGAGAATAGTCAGCAACAACAGCTGCAAGAGCTGACTCCCCCTGTGGATCGGGACAGAGAAAAAGACAGACTTGTAACACCTCAGGACAGCCTTCCTCATATCTGACCATGTGCTCTTTTGGGACTAGAGCTGATCATTTTGTGCCAAGTTAAATGTGGGTTCACTTACCGTTTTATAATTTTCTATATGTTCTTAAAAAATACCTAAAGTCTTCCATATCCCTGACCCTCATCCAAACAATTGATTGCACCTGTTATTTTTCTTCACCTAGTTATAAATAACATGTAATTGTATGGGCTGTCATGACAAGCAGTTTATTCAGTTTATTCTGTTTAGCTGCCAGCAACCAACCTACAAGAAAAATGTTCAGGCCATAACCTCAGTTTGTTATGATATATACATATATGATAAACAAAAGAAAAAAAATCTTAATCACACCAATACTTTGTTCAAAAAAAGCATCAATTCTTGCACCTGCACAAAGGCAGGGAATTATTTATACCAAGCAGTGCTGATGATCATCAATTTCATATGTAGGTTGAGATAAACAGCTGTGCAGGGAGCTTAAACCTGGGTGAGGAACTACCAAACTTTGCCCTTTAGGTCTTTCGGTTGTGGGAGACCGCCTCATGTCACAGGTCATACACCACAAACACAGCAGCAAAATTCAAGGTAGTTATACTGCATCAGCAAGGTCTTTCTCAGGCAACGATTTCAAAGCAGACTGCTGTTTCAAGATTTGCTGTTCAAGATATTGGAAGAAGGCAATGTTGAGAACCGTAGTCAGCAAAGGAAACTTATTGCATCAGGTGAAAGAAATGTCGTGCTTACATGTCCAGCAGTGCCATCAGCAAAGAACTGGTGAAAACCAGTGTGACCCAGGTACATCCATTTCCTGTCCGGAGAAGTCTGGCCAGAAGTGGTCGTCATGGAGGAATTGCAGCCCAAAAGCCATACCTCTGTCGTGGAAACAAGGCTAAGCATCTCAACTATGCATCAGAGCACAGGAACTGGCCACAGTGAAGCATGGTGGAGGTTCTTAGTAAGTGTTGGGCTGCATTTCTGCATGTGCAGATTTGGTCAGGAATAATGTTGTCCTCAATGCTGAGAAATAGTCATGTGCTTATCCATTATATAATAACATCAGAAATGTGTCTGATTAGCCCTGAATTTATTCTGCAGCAGGACAGTGACCCCAAACATACAGCCCGTGTCATTTTGAACTAATTCTTATGAGATTATAAGACTATCCTAGTAATATTACCCACATGAGCTTCTAATGAGACACTTAAAACAGTTTAGTTCTAGCTGCCTGTGGTCCTAATACAAGTATTTCTTGTCAAAATGAAGTAGAAGAGAGATACTGTCCAGTGAAATTAGTAGTGGGCATAAAACAGAACATTTAACCTGATAATTAATAAACAGCCAGATAACTCTTAAGGCAGAAATAGGGCATTCCCTTGAGGGTTCCAAAAATGTTCTAGTCTAACAAGTAATAATATGATCACGGTTGTGTCTTCTTGCTTTTATTGTCTGACAGCTTTGACACCACTGATCAATAACTCGTAATTTGCTCAGATCATACTGCTATAGTTATCTATAATAAGGACAAACGTTTATCTTTAGTGCATTTTGTACTCCTATCCAGCGCAATTTACAAAAGTGTGTTATAATCTCAATCAAAACTGAAGACATGATACTTCATGTTTTTTATTGATTGCACTTTTCAGTCTGCTTTTCAGAGGATGTATTATTTTCCAGCATATGCTCACAAATGCACATCTCTGTGCACTGGTTCTGAATCGGGCTGTCTGTCTTCTGTAAACATAAAAATAAATAGAGTGAGTAATGAGCCACAGATAGAACTCATTATGTGCTGGGTTACTCTGGTGCTCTCTCTACCCACATCTGCTGTAGATAGGCTGTGGATCCTGTCACATACCTTCACTATCTGACTCAGGCAGAGTGAAATCCTGAATGCAGCCAATCACTCCCCTAGGCCAGGAAGGAATTCTGCTAAAGCCATCTGTGCTCCTGGTGTTGGGCAGGCCACAATCTCTCCAGTCTGCTCAGTTTGAAGATGCACTTGACCATTTCCTAAGTCTCACCCAACCATTTGAGAAGTTCATAATGTGAGTTCCATGTATTGACTTAGTCCATACAAAAACTCAAAGCAATTTTTTTTAGACGAAAAATATTGGAGGATGCATATGACCAGCCCCAGAGGACTCTCAGTGAGGTGCAATCTGTGCTCTGTGTAATGATGAGAGATGATGGGCTCCACAGGGAAACTGGGGTGGTATTAAGTCACACTTTTAAGATCCTCTGGTCCCAGCTCTGCCCTCTTGGAACTACTGCCACCAGAGACACAGGAACCACCTCTCTCCAACCTTTGTTCTCAGTTTGACCTTAAAAGGTTCTTTGCCAATTAAAAAGACATGAAGCTGGCAGTCTGATCATGGCCCCAGTGAACTGACAAAAGGTAGTTTTTTAACACTCTTAACTGCATTCTTTTATTTCTATTTCTTTTATTCTTCATAAACAAAGTTCCTAGTTTGACTTGAATGCCCCTCATACAAATGAGATTGTCATTCTCCTGTGTTAATTTGACCCAGTGTGTGGAGTTTTGCTCTGAAATTAAAAACGTACTCAGCAAGGGACTTAAGTTGAATAATAGAACACATTAAGATGGGTTTTGGAATTTTTGTCTGTTTGTGCATGCGTCGTGTAAAACCTACTGAGCAAATTTTAATGGAGTTTTCACATGTATTTTACGAGGCTTGAGGTAACATATAGACTTTGTTTCACCACAATCGGCCAACGGGAAGAGATGATTTGCTAAATTGACATTTAAATGGAAAACACCCTTATATAAAACAAAAATTACCTTCAAAAAATTATCATGAGCTCATGAGTATGCAATTAAATTTCATGCTAACAAAGTCACAGGCACGTCTAGTATTGCATAGTTCACCAAGTCTAGCACTCTTGTGCATTCCTGCTGAAGCATCCCAGCTCGCACCAGACTCTGAAGCACTTTCTAGTCCTCAGCCACGCTGAATTTTAGAGGCTCCTTATCTGTGTATCCTTATGTGTGGTGGATGCTGGTGAAGACTCCATGGAGCTTTTCATTTCTCTATTTCTAAGTTTTGACACCAGTGGTGCAGGTTCCATTGCTGATGAATTAGAAGAAGGTATTGTTTTACTTGCACTTTTTAATTTGCTCTTTTGAATCCGCTTTTCAGCAGATCTTTTATTTTTTCACACACCCACATACACTCACAATGCTGTGTGCACTGGTTTCCATCATTGTGCCTTCTTTCTCTTCTGTAAACGTTAGAAGACAAATTAAATAGGGCGAATAATAACCCACAGGTGGAAATGATTACATTACCTGCCGGTTCTATCTAAGTGTTAGTTTGGAAGACAGGGAAGGAAAGGAAGCAATGGGGTTGTGTTGCACAATTATGGGAGAGTGAAAACATGTACAGATGTTGCCTTCAATGGTCCTATTAGAAGAGAGATGCACTAGTCCAATCTTAAATAGGACTAGAGCATCTGACTGACCTCTGGTTGGCCAAAAATACCCAAGGTAGAGCTTTTTAGATTTTGTGATCTGAGATCACTCAAAGCATCACCAGGAACATACTGCAGCTTAGTTTCAGCTAGTATTAAAATACTTAGAGTGAACAGAAGATGAACCAGCAGACATGGGCAGATGTACTGTATATTCCTCATATCACCTGAAATGACTTTCCAGGTAAAAAAAAAAAAAAAATAAATCTTGTAATTGATTTGATCAAAGGCTGATGATTGCCAAGAAAGATGAATACTAATTGCATTTTAGCATGAAGCCAAGGTCACTTTCAGTTGCATGTGCTGCTTTGAAACCAAGCATATAAACCAAACCCAACATATTTCAGTTTTTCTTTTTTAATAAATCTGCAAAAATGGCAATTCTTTGTTTTTCTGTCAATATGGGGTGCTGTGTTTAATGATTAATGAGGAAAAAATTTACTTAAATGATTTTAGCAAATGGCTGCAATATAACAAAGATTGAAAAATTTAAGGGGGTCTGAATACTTTCTGTACTGTACAAAGTGGAGGACACTTTGTCAGAAGAAACTTCAGAAGTACTATGGAAAAAATATAAAATCCAGCAGGCAGGGTATGGATAATCCAAAAATAATCTGCAATATGTTTTTTCTATAAAAATTGTGATAAGGAAAGAGATTGAAAAATGTACTGTAGTAATCAAGCCGGTGGTAAAGAACTGGTACTTTAGGTTATTTTGATGTTCTTGTTCAAAAAGGCATCATAGACATTAGTAGTCAGAAGGTAGCAGAAGGTTAAGAACCTCAAAAAAAGGTTTAGCGAGTGGAGGAAAGGTATGAACAATTGGTGACAGGAGTGGGGAAAGTAAGAATGAAGGATCAAGGTGACACTTGAAAGTTGGAATAGACTGACACTGATGTCGACTGCTGAGGTGGGCTCTCAATCAATTCTTTGATTTGCAATATAGTAACTTTGAAAAAAGGTTCTATAAAACATATCAGCATGCTAATTTAATAAGATTTACACGCACAAGGAAAGAAATGCTTTTGACCTTCAGTTACTATATTGCAAATTAAATATTAAATTATATCATACAACAGTTAGTTCCAACCAACTAATCTGATAGGATGAGACGCATTCTAGGAGTGGTGATAATAGACAGTAACAGCACTGGGATGTCAAAGGTGCTCTAACAAATAATTACAATAAGAAAAAAAAAATTACCACCTTCAGACATGTTTTCAAAAATCAAAACTATGTTTGTTAGATTCATATGGAATAATAGGAGGGCAAGGCTTTATTTGTCTTTGTTGTACCTTCCATATGATAGATTTTAAAATGTCCAAATGTAGAGGGGTATTACTGGGCTGCGCAGCTGAGGTCTATTATGTTTTATTTTTCATCGGTTGAGTCTCCGCATTGGATAGAAATGGAATCTTATAATTTGAACTTGTCTATACCTTCATACATACTTCATACTGGAAAAAGTGGGATGGGGCTTAATTAACAATTGTTAAATTAATATTAGTAACAAGAACATAATAAAATTTACTAACTGCATTCTGAAGTCAAATTAAACTGATTTAAACAAATGCTGATTATTTATTAATTCCATTTCAAGTTGATTTTTTTTCTGTTTAAAATCAGTGAGGAAAAAATGGAGAAATTTTAATTAAATTTTTCGGGCCGTGCCAAAATCAAAAAGAATTTTTGTAAATTTTACTCATTTCAAGAGACTAGGTTCTACCGCCATGCAATTAAGTTTTTACATCTAGACAAGGTGCCACATGCTGCAGGATCTGCATTTTTCTTAATGTGAGATTTGTTTAGTAGGTAATATGCAGAGGTGGAAAGTAACGAAATACATTTACTCGCGTTACTGTAATTGAGTAGCTTTTTTGTGTATTTCTACTTTTTAAAGTAGTTTTAAAAATCTGTAATTTTACTTTTACTTAAGTACGTTTTGTTTGAAGTATTGTAATTCGATACATTTTAAATCATATTCGCTACTGAGTAAAAAATAAATGAATGAAAATGATAAAATAATAAAAAATATTATGCTTTATAAATGCTCCGTTGCGCTCGCGTGTGTGTATCATGTCCTGGTCGCGCGCCGCTCCAGACTCCACTACAGGTTTTCTGACATCGGCATCTCCCTGACCTTCCACACGGTCGCTTCCGCCTTGAGAGTGACGTCATCGACTAGCGCGACCATATATAAACCGGAGAGAGACGCGGGAAAGATGAAAGAGGTTGTGATTTTGGCGTTTTGATATTTGGTTGTGTATTCTGTTTTTGACTTTTTGCCTCCAATTGACTTTGATTATTGCTTTGTCCCTTTGGTTTGGTTGGTCTTTGTATATATTTGTAGATAATTTCACTGTTTTTGGTTTAGTGAGTCCAGGGGGGTGTTCTTCGTATGTCGCTAACTCAGTTAGCTGGATTTGATTGTTGTGGATTTGTCCTGATCTTGGATTGTTTCGTTCTTCGATGCTCATCTCGCATTTGCTGTCATAGCAACATGTCCGTAAGCTTGAACCAGGGGGGGGGGGGTTCTTCGTACGTCGCTTGAAACATCCGGGATGAATTGACACATCTAAGATGAGATCATCGTGCTAATTACGCTCCGGCTAAGTTGGTTCTTCCAGCACACCTGTTGTTGATGATTAGTATGGCCAGATTGAGTTGTCTAGGATTATTGCGCGTTCGTGCGTTGGTTTAAAAGGCGATATGCATCGACAGTAGAAACACTGATCACAAGCCCTTTGATTGGTTGACGAAATGACAAAAGAACAAGCTAATTTTTTTTTGTAACACCTGTTATGCGCTGAAATGCCCCCCCCCCACGTGTTATGCGCTGAAATGCTTTCCTGCCATGGATCCCCCCCCCCCCACACACACACACACATAATCGCTATCAAATATTACATTAGAACATAATATGCACATATGTTTTACAAATTCCATGAGACAATAAAATAAAATAAGAAATATGAAAATAAATATGTTGTATATGGAAAATAGAAATATGATTTTTTTTTCAAAAACATGTATACTTTTATATTGTTTACTTTATCATAAAATTAGTTTTGTCCAATTTTTCATTATAAAAAACTATTTTTATTATTTATATATATATATTTGCATATTCATAACGAACCCCTGAAAAATAAATGTGTTACAAAATAAACATTATACAAGAATTTGAATTAATGGTCTTGAGGGCTGTCTCGTGCCTAGAGTTTATTATAATAATAAAAAACGTATGAATTTATGTTCTAATATAATATTTGATGTCAATTTTATATATATATATAAATTATGGCAAGCCGTGTGTGTGTATATATATATATATATATATATATATATATATATATATATATATATATATATATATATATATATATATATATATGCAAGATACTTTTCTTTCCCCACGTTTCTCCACGTCAGCGCTCTTTAACCAATCAGATGTGAGCTCACCATTTCAACCAATCATAACCCGGCAGGAGCGCAGCCTTAATCCTGTTTACATGAAATAAACCTGCTACCGATCAGGTTCAAGCTTACGGACATGTTGCTATGACAGCAAATGCGAGATGAGCATCGAAGAACGAAACAATCCAAGATCAGGACAAATCCACAACAATCAAATCCAGCTAACTGAGTTAGCGACGTTCGAAGAACACCCCCCTGCTCGGTAGCAGGTTTATTTCATGTAAACAGGACTAAGGCTGTGCTCCTTGATCCTTATGATTGGTTGAAATGGTGAGGTCACATCTGATTGGTTAAAGTGCACGACTGACGTGGACTGACTCACGTGGGGAAAGAAAAGTATCTTGCATGCATATATATATATATATATATATATATATATATATATATATATATATATATATATATATATATACAGTAATTGCTATCAAATATTATATTAGAACATAAATTCATAGGTCTTTTATTATTATAATCAACTCTAGGCACGAGACAGCCCTCAAGACCATTAATTCAAATTCTTGTATAATGTTTATTTTGTAACACATTTATTTTTCAGGTGTTCATCATGAATATGCAAATAAATATTTATATATATAATAAAAAAATGTATAATAAAAAATTGGACAAAACTAATTTTATTATAAAATAATTATTTTATTTTATACGCTATTTCAGCCTGCCACGTCCTGTCTGAAAGGGTTACTGTAGGAAATCACCCTTTAGTTGCCCGTTTCATTCGTGGAGCTAAACAGTTGAGACCACCCACTAGAGTCACGGCTCCCTCTTGGGATTTATCTATCATGCTCGAAGGTCTAATCGACACTCCTTTTGAACCGCTAGAGTCAGCGCCCGACAAGCTTCTGACTCTCAAGATGGTTCTTCTTATGGCCATCACCTCTCTAAAGAGGATCGGAGACCTGCGTGCATTGTCAGTCTCCCCCATCTTGCCTGGACTTTGCCCCTGGGCTCTGCATCCTCACCCAAACTATCTACTGAAAGTTCCTTTCTCAACCATGTACCCTGTTGTCCTGGAAGCCTTCTGTCCCCCGCCTTTTGCGGATCCGGAGCAGGAGAAACTTCACCTACTGTGCCCAGTACGTGCTCTTCAGGCTTATGTCCACCGCACCAGCCAGTGGCGTAAGTCAGAGCAACTTTTTATATGTTATGGAGGCCGCAACCGGGGGGCGGCTGCCACCACACATACTCTGTCACACTGGGTGAGAGATGCTATTGCCCTCTCCTATGAGGCGCGTGGACTCACTTCGCCCCTAGGAGTCAGGGCTCATTCAACCAGAGGGGTCGCCTCATCTATTGCTCTTGCAAGAGGTACTCCCCTGCAACAAGTGTGTGACGCGGCGGGTTGGTCCTCTCCCCACACATTTATAAGATTTTATAGTCTGGATGTCCATGCCACTCCGGGCTCACGAGTCCTCGGGTCACATGAATCTGAGACCTTCTCTGCCTTGTGCGCACACGCTACACAACCTTGGGGTCCAGACACCTGTAGTGCGGCGGCGTTGGTATTCTCTTTCCCATAAGCGTTCTAACGAAGCATTGAGTGAAGCCTCGAAAAGGGAACGTCTCGGGTTACTTTGCAGTAACCCTGTTCCCTGAGAGGCGGGAACGAGATGCTGCGTCCGAACGCCGCACTACCATGTGACCGGACGTCCATTCAGACAAATAATCTGAGGTTTTGTTGCCGGCTTCCGGTATTTATAACCTCCACCTGTTCTAATCAGATGGCGTCACCTGACCGAGGTTATATATAGCCAGATAATGACGTTTTTCCACACATGCTTCATGGCCGGCAATGCGACAAGATAGTTCCCATAAGCGTTCTAACGCAGCATCTCGTTCCCGCCTCTCAGGGAACAGGGTTACTGCAAAGTAACCCGAGACGTTTTAATGTTAAAATAAAAACTCTTGATGTTTTAGATACATTTGTTTTTTAATACACAAAGTGTATACAGTTACTGTCCATTTTAACAGCTTCTGATGCTGCACTTAAAAAAATGTTGGACAATGTTTATCGTGTCTGCAAATAAATGTCAGTGTTACAAATGCTAAATGCTATTCCTGTTGTTTTTATGTTAACCCAGCACAAGCATTTAAGTAACTTAGAAATATTAAAATTGTTTCAATGAAGTGAAATCCAATATTATTGAGTAGATTTGATTTATAATTTAACTGTATTTAGGTGCAGATGAAGATTAATCTGTAAAAGTAAATCAGGTTCACTTAAATATTTAATTAATGTTAGTCAATTTCTCTCAAATATTCAATAAAAATAAATCAATCTCTTCCAGATTTCGCTCATTGAATGTAACACATTTTTTTAGTAAACGTAAAACTGTTTTCCTTAAAATTATTTAATTTAGCTTAAAATATTTATGCTGAATACATTATATTTTTGACAGTTAATATTAAATCCAACACAATAAAATACTTGATTTAATTTACAATTAAATATATATTTTGTCTTACATTTAAATAATTTATTCTATGTTTCCTATTCATTATTATAGTAGTAAAATTTACTTACATACTTACTTTGTTGCCATAATTTTTTTTAAAATAAACCCTAGGTCAGATTTTTTTTACAGTGTACTCAGATACAGCAAAAAAGTTACGGTACAAAATAGTCTCTATGGTATGAAGTACAAAATTACTTAAAAGAAACACATTTATTGTCTCAATACAGTCCAATTTGGGGAAATCAGTTCTTTGTACCAGGGAGAGAGAATGCAACCTTTAAATTGTGGGAATCAAAGGGACTTAGAATATTCATTCATTCATTTTCTATATCGCTTAATCCTGTGTTCAGGGTCGCGGGGGACCTGGAGCCTATCCCAGGAGACTTCGGGCACTAGGCGGGGTACACCCTGGACAGGGTGCCAATCCATCGCAGGGCACACACACATACACACACTCACACACCCAATCACACACTACGGGCAATTTAGGAACGCCAATTAGCCTAACCTGCATGTCTTTGGACTGTGGGAGGAAACCGGAGTACCCGGAGGAAACCCACCAAGCATGGGGAGAACATGCAAACTCCATGCACACAAAGACGGGAATCGAGCCTGGCCGGGAATCGAACCCAGACCCTGGAGGTGCAAGGCGACAGTGCTAACCACTACACCAGGAGTTAGAATAATTCAAGATTTATATCTGACAGATTCTGACACTATGATGTCGTTTGAGGAGTTGAGGATCAAATTTAATCTTGAGAGAATTCAAGTATTTACAACTAAGAAGTTTCATAAAATCAAATCAGAATAATCTTGATAAACCCTCACATTTGTCATTAGAAAATATTATGACAAGGGATAATTTGAGAAAGGGCATCATATCTGAATTTTATGAGTTGACAACTAATTCACCAGAAAGTTTGAAGTACAAGTTAAATGCATGGCAAGAAGACTTGCAATTAGAGTTGTCAGATGACAATTGGGAAGAAGTTTGTATTAAGGCTCGAACTATGTCCATAAACACATGTCTCAGACTTATTCAGTATAAATGGATAATGCGGACATATGTAACACCGGTGGAATTAAATAAATATAACAAAAATATGCAGAAAGTGTATGAAAGATAGAGGAACCTTTTTTCATTGTATTTGGCAATGTAGAAAAATCCAAATATTTTTGGAAAATATAAGACTCATAATTGAAAAGATAATCTCAAAAGAAATAGTACTGGATCCAAAGCTTTTTCTGTTGGGTTTATATCCAGAGGAACAAAACTATAGTAAAAAAGAAAGAGCATTTATAGACCTCGGCTCACTTTATGCCAAGAAATGTATAGCTCTGTTGTGGATAAAAACAAACAAACCAGGTACAAACCAATGGTTAAAACAAATGTTATCAAGCCTTCCATTAGAAAAGATAACTTACATTTTGAAGGCTTAACAAAATGTATTTGAAGCAATATGGAGACTATTTGTAAATTACATCAAACATTTGAATATAACGGATGACGAAGGGGAAGATTAATCTGGGCAGACAATGCAGCTCTGATTTTGTTAGTTAAAAAAACATTATGGAGAGAAAAAAAAGAAAAAAATTACACCAACTGTCGGTCACCAGCATAGATGAAAGGTGGCATTAAACAGCAGTGTTCAGTCCACCTGCCTATGAAGTCCCTGTGGTGTGTGCCATCACCCTGCTCGCATGCCGGTTTTGCATTTAGCACCAGACACACCTTCTTCTCGCTTCCGAACTCTGGACCCCAAGCTAAGCTCCTTGTCTCGCTTTTATAGAGCTGAGCAAGCACGTGATCCATTAACACGCATCCTGTGCCACCTGTGCCCAATCTAGTGGTCCCACCCTTTCACACACCTGCAGAAGGGGAGGCTGCGTATATAGTGAGCCATTGAAGTGAGTGAGGGGCAAAAAATTTTTTTGCCGCATTCACATCACAACTGCACACCATGACAAAGGGAACCTAGATGATATTAGGATGATTATAATTGTTAGGGATTAGAGTAGCAAATCAATAGATTCTTTATACGAAAGCAGCAAAGAGGGCTGTAAACCTGCATAAAAAGCAAACATCCTTGTAATTCAATGATGGTCTTCATCACAAGATCAAATGCCAGTTGGCACACAGTTGGAAGAGTTTGGAAACAGACCAAAAATCCTACTGCAGGACAGCTGTTACTTTGAACAAGAGAGAAAGAGGAGAAAGTTTGATTGCTTTTATTTCAGTTAATGCATGAGAACCTGAGATGTCAAACGCACAACCCAATTAACTGTGCAGAATCAGTTCGTTTTAATTCACCCCACACATAATTTGCGCTCATGTCTGTATCATTAAAACAAATAAATCACTCCGCACAGTCAACAGAGATGATCTATTTAAATAATATTGGAAATATTTTTAAGCATGTTTTTGAATATGAATAGTCCATTACTTCTATGTCAAAGCTTTTTTTGCCCTTGAGGTCAGTAACAGTCTGACCCAATGCAGAGGAAATGGTGTTCTGGAGGCGGGCCTGTTAGATCACTGTAGAGCATGAGGTTTAGACTGCCTACACAGAGGAGCTGTGTTGTAATTCAAAACCTGCTGAAGGCTGCGACTGCCCCAAGCTTTTCACTTACACACACTAACATACACATTGAGCAGCAGGCTTTGTTCTAAAATCTGGCACAATTCTGCTCACTACAGCACAGAGAAACATACACTTTGGAATATTTAATTGGACGAAACATCGACTGTGCTTCCCTGTCACCAGGTAGTCTTTCCCTGTGTGTGTGCGTGTATGTGTCTGTGTATCTTTGTGGGAGGGTGTCTTTTTTTTCTGGAGGGAAACTCCATTGCCAGATGATGAGGCTTACAGTACATTCTCCATTCAGAGCTACGCGTGTGTCGTTAGAAGGCTGTTCTCAACAATAGTTCTTGCATGTTCTGTATACAACTTTCACTGTAGCTTTAGAATAAAGTTGCATGCAACATGAATGTCCACTGGAATGCTTCATGTCCAAAGTTTATTTAATCAACAAAAGAATGCTTGGGAAAATTTATTTGCTGACTTATCAAGGCACTGATTCTGACAAGTAATTTGGAATAGGCTTTGGAAACAAATATCAGGTAATCACTGTGAAATGTATTTTTTTAAATATTCAATTGGAATAAGAAGCATGTACAGAACAAAATGGTTTAATTCATTTAGATTTTTATTTAGCTGGATGCCTGATAATTAAAAATGTGCTTGTTTGACCTTGCTTTCCTCTGCCTTCCTCAAATGGTTTTAATTAAGCTCTTCATGCTCTCTCTCTCTTGCTCTCTCTCTTACACACTCACACTCTACCCCTTTGCCTTGTTCTGCTCTTCCCACTCTGTCAGTACGAGGCTGATTGATGTCTTTGGTCACAGTTATGCAATTGGGGGGTGGGGGTGGGGGGGTGATGTTTGTGGGAGAACTCAGTCAGTCAGTTTGCACTTTAGTTGGCAGGAAATGATTTTAAAAATGCACTACTGCAAACACGAAATGCAATGCATTATTTTATGCAGATGCTTACAAGACCATAGTTTTATTAGGAAGTGGCCTAATAACCACACAGGTCATGTTGTGTTGCCTGAGCCTTGTGCCAGCTCATCATGAGTTCAGTCATGTATGTGTAATACTGGCTGCTTATGAATATTCAATCATGTGTCATTGCTGACAGTACTCTGAGCTGTACATGTTTATACTGTATTTGGCACAGACCTTACTAACTTGCCCTGTAAGATATTATGTGATGTATTTTTGATGTTGTAAGTTACTGGGAGAGTGTTTTGTGCCCAGTGTTCTAAGGATAATAGACCACAGTCGTGGACTTTGCATCTCAAGTAGAAATATAAACACTGAAAACCACAATGGAAAATAACTAAGAGGGGTGCTATCTATCAAAGAAGCAATCCTTGCCAAGAGCCTTTGTAATGCTCCTTAAAAACATAGATATTTCTAATGTGCAGGAAATACATGAAGTGATTAGTAAGTAGATATTTTAAGGTTATTGACTAGTAAGGGAATTTAAACAGGAAAACAAAGGGCCATGTTGATTCGAGATACATGTGTAGTAAGAAGTTAATACAGAAATTGGGTTGAGTGGTATTGTGACAGACAGAACTAAGCACATGTCAGAAAGTTGTCTAGAATTGCATGCTACTGTAGGCTGAAATTTGCTACAATTCTACAGCCTACAATTTTAAATTGCTGACTTGGGATTTTCTTTACACAATGTCACCTCAATCGAGGAGTAGTATTAAGTCTGGCGCCACTTTCTGACAGTTTGATGAAACCACAGTATTTAATAGAAAATTTATGCTTTGGCTACGCCCAAAACCAATGCAATGCCATTTGAGGAAGAGCAGTTTATTCTTTAGGGTGTTATTAAATTCTCTAGCCTGTCATTATCTGTCTCTGCTGAAGTCATTTGCTTCTGAGTTGCGTGAGAAAGGAGGGTTTTGGATTTTTTTTAGATGTTATATATGACTGAAATTCTTGTTCTTATACTGTAGTCATTATGTGTAATAATGTTCACACAGGTTGAATTTCTCTTGACACTTCATGCAGTAAATGAGTGCTGAATGGATCTTCCATACTTCCTATAGTTGTCCAGGCATGTTTTACAATATGTTTTACCTGGTTGACTGAAACAGTTTCATATGAAAATATGAAAACAAGACACATGGTTTTATGTCTTAATTTCAAGTGAAAAAAAAATGCTGCCTGTAAATTTAGTCTATTCTCCAAATGTTCTTTTTGTTTTGTTTTTTATAAGACAAGTGCTTGTATTTAAAGACAGTTGTCCAGACCATATAAAAACATCGGAGACCTCATACAGTAGGTGTGAACTGCACACGGGTGATTAGCATAATCTCAATACACAGAAACTTTACTATAAGGCATGTATCTATCTCATTTTTAATTACATGCACCCTTTCCTGCATTAATAATAACTTTTAGACTTAAGTCACTTTCTCTAAATATGGCTTCAAATGAAGTCATGCAAGACAGCATGTCAGACAAACACTCTACTCTTCTTTTCCTTCAGCTCCAAACAATGTCTCCATGTGTCTGGTGGTGTTCCAATATTACAGTTAATTTTCCAGTATTACAGTCTGGCACTTTGGACCTCCGGCACACATACGACACACATTTTTATTCTACACACAGCAAAATGCATGTGTTCAGTACCACAGTGGACGCTGAATCATTTAATGAAA
Source organism: Channallabes apus (assembly GCA_030522415.1). NCBI lineage: Eukaryota > Metazoa > Chordata > Actinopteri > Siluriformes > Clariidae > Channallabes > Channallabes apus. The sequence continues at coordinate 42,023,410 of CM060107.1, read as the reverse complement.
GAATTTGCCAGCTTCCGGAACCATGTAGACAGATAAAATTTAATTACAGATTTAATGAATTTCATTAAATGCTTGAATCTTGGACAATAAAAGGGTCAGATTGAAATCCCTCGTCCAAGTCCTCGTCCACGTACTCAAGTCTCCAGATACATATTATTGTCCGCTTTTCTGTTGTCTGTATACAAACCGGATTCCAAAAAAGTTGGGACACTAAACAAATTGTGAATAAAAACTGAATGCAATGATGTGGAGATGGCAAATGTCAATATTTTATTCAGAATAGAACATAAATCACGGAACAAAAGTTTAAACTGAGAAAATTTATCATTTTAAGGGAAAAATATGGTGAATCAAAATGTCATGGTGTCAACAAATCCCAAAAAAGTTGGGACAAGGCCATTTTCACCACTGTGTGGCATCTCCCCTTCTTCTTACAACACTCAACAGACATCTGGAAACCGAGGAGACCAGTTTCTCAAGTTTAGAAATAGGAATGCTCTCCCATTCTTGTCTAATACAGGCCACTAACTGTTCAATCGTCTTGGGCCTTCTTTGTCGCACCTTCCTCTTTATGATGCGCCAAATGTTCTCTATAGGGGAAAGATCTGGACTGCAGTCTGGCCATTTCAGTACCCGGATCCTTCTCCTACGCAGCCATGATGTTGGAGAATGTGGCATTCACATTCACATGCAGAATGTGGTCTGGCATTATCTTGTTGAAAGAGATGACGTCTGGATGGGAGCATATGTTGTTCTAGAACCTGAATATATTTTTCTGCATTGATGGTGCCTTTCCAGACATGCAAGCTGCCCATGCCACACGCACTCATGCAACCCCATACCATCAGAGATGCAGGCTTCTGAACTGAGCATTGATAACAACTTGGGTTGTCCTTGTCCTCTTTGGTCCGGATGACATGGCGTCCCACATTTCCAACAAGAACTTCGAATCGTGACTCGTCTGACCACAGAACAGTCTTCCATTTTGCCACACTCCATTTTAAATGATCCCTGGCCCAATGAAAACGCCTGTGCTTGTGGATCTTGCTTAGAAATGGCTTCTTCTTTGTACTGTAGAGTTTCAGCTGGCAACGGCGGATGGCACGGTGGATTGTGTTCACTGACGATGGTTTCTGGAAGTATTCCTGAGCCCATTCTGTGATTTCCTTTACAGTAGCATTCCTGTTTGTGGTGCAGTGTCGTTTAAGGGCCCGGAGATCACGGGCATCCAGTACGGTTTTACACCCTTGACCCTTACGCACAGAGATTGTTCCAGATTCTCTGAATCTTCGGATGATATTATGCACAGTTGATGATGATAACTGCAAAGTCTTTGCAATTTTTCGCTGGGTAACACCTTTCTGATATTGCTCCACTACTGTATCTTTCTGCGCAACATTGTGGGAATTGGTGATCCTCTACCCATCTTGGCTTCTGAGAGACACTGCCACTCTGAGAAGCTCTTTTTATACCCAATCATGTTGCCAATTAACCTAATTACTGTTAACTGGTCTTCCAGCTCTTCGTTATGCTCAAATTTACTTTTTTCAGCCTCTTATTGCTACGTGTCCCAACTTTTTTGGGATTTGTTGACGCTGTGAAATTTGGAATCAACATATTTTTTTCTTTAAAATGAAAAATTTTCTCGGATTAAACTTTTGATCTGTCATCTATGTTCTATTCTGAATAAAATATTGACATTTGCCATCTCCACATCATTGCATTCAGTTTTTATTCACAATTTGTTTAGTGTCCCAACTTTTTTGGAATCCGGTTTGTAGCTCAAGCACTCAGATGAGCTTGATTGTGTTTGTTATTTAGATTTTTAGCTTTAGTTTAATTTTGTTACCTGCTTGTTACCTGCTTTGTCAGTGTGCCAAAAGACATGAACTGTGTACATCAGGAGCTGTGCAACTGGTGCTATTCTGACCATGTTACCATGTCTGCTATTTCATCATGGACAGCAAGTTAGAACAAAGAGCGAAAGTGACATTTAGTGTGAAACTTGGCAAATCTGCCTCAGACATTTGACATGATTCGGACAGTTTACGGCAATGCTGCACTGAGTCGTTCGAGGTGTTTTGAGTGTCACGCATTTCATCAGCGGAAGAACGCCCCTCTAAAATGACAAGATTTCAGGAAGACCTTCGAAACTTGGCAGCTTTTGCAATTTGTGCATGATGATCGTCAGAGAACAATCCACAACATTACTGCCACTGTTGGTAGTCCTCACGTGTGATTTGAACATTGCTGCCAAGTTTGTCCCGAGACTGCTGACCTGGAGCAGAAGGCAAGTCTCAGTGAGCATGCGTCACTCGTAGACTCAACATCAGTGCGCGTGTGTACTGTTTACTATAACATTGTGACCACATGTGTGTTTGTGTGTGTGTGTGTGCACGCATAAAGCATTTGTTATTTTGTGTCCAATTGTAGTGACTGTTCTTTATTAACTGTACTGCAACAACGATCCATTTGAAAAAAAAAAGAAAAACAAAAAAGACTGTAGCAGTGCGGTAGAGCAGTGTTTAGAGGAGTGATTTTGTTAGTGTGTGTGTGTGTGTGTGTGTTTGTGTTTGTGTATGTGAAAGTCGTCCTACACAGTAGCTCCCCTCCTCCTGCTTCTTCCTTTGTATAACACCAGTTCTCTTCAAAGGTAAAGTGCAGGTTAATTTATTAAATTTTTACTTCACATTTTGTATTCATTATTTTATATGATTTTTTGGGGGGGGTTGTGGGACGAATCATCTGAGTTTGCTTTGATATATGAGCGTTTTGATATACAAGCACACTTCCGGAACAAAATGTCCCTTTAATTAACTGCAGATTAGCAATGGTCTGTGCTGGCTGAAGGAAAGGCTCAGGCATTCCAGTGTCTGGATGTTGACAGGAATGACTGCAAGTGGTCACTTTGACCGGGATCATCATTCACAGACATATGGCGTGATTTAAAACCTTTGCAACATTTGCCACTTTTACTGTACTATGGCTAAGAGTCTCATCAATGTACTTAAAGTCTTCTGTAAACATCAATCGGTTTTATGCCTTCATTATTCTGCTCATGAGATGATAAATCCAGATTTTACTTGAATGCTCCTTATATTTACATTAAATTCATTCCCTGTAAGAAGCAAATTAAATGTCACATGAAGTATGATATTTACCCTTTGAAATGTCAGAGGCTTATATGTTCATGGTCCTTGATCATGTAAGGTTCTGTACATGTAGGTTACTTTAGATTAAGCTTTCCTTCAGGAGACACATTTTCAAAGAAATTATCATATTAGATTTAGTGTTATACAGACGCCAGTCAGTCTAGTATGTATTTATACCCAAAAATGGAATGATGGAATGTTAAGACTTGTAGTAAATTATTCCTGTCACGTACAGTACCAGGCAAAGATTTGGATACAAGTTTAGACTTATTTTCTACATTCTTGAACAAGACCAATTTTTTTTCAACACTGTGAAATACTATATAAGGCATTATGTAATTAATTAAAACAATTAAAGTCAGTTATTATTTCAAGACATGAAGGTCAGCAGTTCTGGAATAGTTCTTGTAATAACAGTATTGTCAAGTGCATCTGCACAACCCATCACGCACCATGATAAATCTCTCAGGAAGACCATCCCAGTAAAGCAAGACCAAAACTTTCCTTTGCTGCAGAGGAGAAGTTCATTTAGAGTTAACAGTGTCAAAAATCACTAATTAACAATCAGCACCTTAGAGCCATTATGAAGGCTTTACAGAGCATAAGTACAGTAGCAGACACATCGCAATGTCAACTCTTCAAAGATTATTGCATATTTTGGACGCCTTCAGCATTGATTTACAGAGTATAAAGAAATAAAAATCAGGAAAGACCATAGAATTAGAAGATGTGTCCAAACTTTTGCCCGGTAATCTAATTCTTGGTAGGGATTTTAACTTAGCCCATAAAGGAGTATCCATACTACTCTCATGTCCATCAAGTTTATTCTAGATCTTCTTCCATAGCCATAGCCTTGGAAAAACTTCCTAGTACATCCCTATAAAATTTTGTATAGCATTGTACTGAGAAAACTACCTAACTTCAGATGTCTTAACTCTACATTTTATAATTCTATAATATCACCCAGACCTTCTCTTTCATATCAAAGGAAACTGGGGAATGGAGTTTGATATTACCTTTGCAAATAATCAGTTGCAAACCTTTGGCAATGTAGTGTATTTTTTTATCTATAATAATAGATTTTTTTAAACATGATTCTTTGTGTATATTGCTTTATCATACTTATTGTAGGGTTCCCATTTCTATGTTATAACTGAGGCCATTGAGTTTTCTAAAAGCTAAGCTTTTGCACTTCCATAGCAGCAAAAATTCAACATTAAACCATTAACATACAATGGTGTTCAAAATAATAGCAGTATGTTGAAAAAAGTGAGTAAAGTTCCATACACATATAATAACTTTTAATTTAAATCACATAAATGCATTGGACACCCTGCACATTCTATTTTGAATCACAAAAAAAAATGTGCTGAATGTATTATTAGTTTAATGCAAGTGAAGAAAAACGAATATTAGTCTGTTCAAAAAAATAGCGGTGTCATCACTTATAAAGTGATGAATTTACTGTTTAAATAAAAAATAAAGTTTAATCTTTCTTGTGCATCTTTGAACTAATATTTAGTTGTATAACTATGGTTTCTGAGAACTGCTTCACATCTGTGACAATTGTACTACATGCCACAATTCCTCTGCATTTCTTGGTTTTGCCTCAGAAACAGCATTTTTAATGTCAGCCCACAAGTTTTCTATTAGATTAAGGTCTGGGGGTTGGGCTGGCTACTCCATAACGTCAATCTTGTTGGTCTGGAACCAAGATGCTGCTCGCTTACTGTTGTGTTTGGGGTCGTTGTCTTGCTGAAACACCCATTTCAAGGGCATTTCCTCTTCGGCATAAGGCAACATGACCTCTTTAACTATTCTGATGTACTCAAATTGATCCATGATCCGTGAAATGTGATAAATAGGCCCAACACCATAGTACGAGAAGCTTCCCCATATCATGATGCTTGTGCCTCCATGCTTCACTGTCTTCACAGTGTATGGCTTGAATTCAATGTTTAGGGGTCGCCTGACAAACCTCTAGACCCAAAAAAAACAATCTTGCTTTCATCAGTCCACAAAATATTGCACCGTTTCTCTTTAGGCCAGTCAATGTGTCCCTCGGCGAACTGTAACCTTTTCAGAACATGTCTTTTTTGCGGGGGCTTCTTGCTGATAGCTTGGCTTCACATAGCCGTCTTCTAATAGTAACAGTGCTAACAGGTAACTTTAGATGTTCTTTGAGTCAATTTTGTTATTCTTCGATCCATTCGAATGGTAGTTTTCCGTTTTCTTCCATGTCTTTCTGATTTTGGTATCATTTTAGCAGAGCAGCCTATCATTTTCTGCACTTCTTTGTATGTTTTCCCATCTCTAATCAACTTTTGAATCAAAGTACGCTGTTCTTCTGAACAATGTCTAGATAACCCATTTTACTCTGATTTTCAGAGAGAAATGCACAGGACAACCTTTTCTGCATTTATCCTTAAATAAGGGGAACTTGTTTGACACCTGTTTTTCACAGAATAATTTACCTCTCTAATTGAACACACTGCTATTTTTTTGAACAGACCAATATTTGTTTTTCTTCACTTACATTAAACTAATAATGCATTTAGGACATTTTTCTTCATGTTGTGACTAGATATGTGCAGGGTGTCCAATGAATTTATGGGATTTAAATTAAAAGTTATTATATGGATATGGAGCGTTACTCACTTTTTTCAACACACTGCTATTATTTTGAACACCATTGTATGCTTGTTCCTGACCGAATACATAGATGCAATTACCCGTATCAGGTCAGATGATAACTTTTGTTAAGCTAGCCTTTTAAATATTTTTCTATTTCTGTTTAAAGGACAACAAAAATAACTGCAGCAGCAATTCCTTTGAGAGACAGAGAGAGAGCAGGGAATAGATAACATGCACACAAACTGCAATGATGCATTAAAACAAAGGGGGGGGGGGAATCCCAGTCTACTGTAGGCTTGTGCTGTTGTCCACAGATTTGACTTCATGCAGTCATTAGACTGAAAAGAAAAGGAAGTCAAAGGATAAAGATATGCAGTCCGAGAAGGAAAAGCGGAATGACTGTAATTTTATTTGACTAAAATATATTAATATTTTAGTCAAATAAAATTACAGTCATTCCGCTTTTCCTTCTCGGACTGCGTATCTTTATCCTTTGACTTCCTTTTCTTTTTATACCAGAGTAATGGTTTATGTGTAATTATAAAACTACTAATAATTACAGTTGTATGTACTGGAAGCTCATACTAAAGGTATACTGTATACACCCAAGCCCGGATAGAATGGGAGTGTTGCATCAGGAAGCGTATCCAGGATAAAACCTGTGCCAAGTTGTATATGTACAGTATATTGTATCTATTAGTATTTCAGTTGAGTAAACAATGTTTTAATGTTGTATTTGTATAAGAGGCATTATGAAGTTACCTGAATGAGAAGTGGTTAGATAGGTATGGACTATTTTAAAAAAAATTCTGATCATTCCATTATTTTTGAGGCTATTACATAAATTCACCACTGGATTTTTTCCCCCCTACCTCATATTAGTGCTCTCCCATATTAACTGACAGCTACCAACCAGAGAGAACAAAGGTGATCAGATGTTTTCAGGACTACTAACACCAGGTGACCACAGCTTTTTACCCCAACCTCTCTTCTGGCTTAATATGTCGACTTACCTGAAGAGCATCATAATGTTTTCATTCGTCCCTAATTTAGGCAGCGCATAGTGGAAAATGTAACTGTAAATGAGACTTTATTTCCCCCTAATGCACACCTGATAGTCAGATGTAGTAATTCTTTAAACACAACTGCTCTGTATGAGTAAGATGCTAACAGATAGTCTGGCAACGCCTGGTTCCAGTGCTTTGACAAGTTGTAAACAGTTTGTTTATATGTTTATAGACTTTTAAAACTAAGCGTAGTAGGTTTTCATTACTGTTATGCTGGAAAGTCAGGATTTGCCTTAAGATATGCCTTAAGGATTTTGTTTAAGATAAATAATGTATTTCTGGATTATTATCAGCATTTGCTAGTGAAGTAAATCACACTCAGCATAATACACAACAATATCTACAGTAAATAGAATATTAACAACAGCTTTCTAACTTAGAGCAACACTGGATAGAGCATCATTTTGTGAATAGTATCATAAGGGGAAGGTTAAAATGAAAGAAACAGTTCCTTTATTTATAGATTCCATGTAAGTACATAAGTAATAAATAAGTATCACTTATGATTATCACTAAGTAAACTGCCATTCCATTTATTTATCAAATGTCAAAGATATCAAAGTTGTCGCCTGATTTTAACCCCTGCAGGCAAGTTTAATCCCAAACCAGAAAAGAATTGCAACATTAATCCAAACAAACAAATAGACAAAGAAGAAAATGTTAGACTAATTGACTAACTGAAAAAAATTAGCCATATCACAGATGGACATGATTTGGCAGTGTCACTCAATAACAGATCTCCTCAATAACTTTAATTCTGTAATGAAAGAAAAAAAACACTAGACTTTATGCAGTTTTTACTGATCTTGTGAAAGAGATTTTTAAAAAGCTGCTATCATGTTTGTATTTTCTCCTTAGCATTGTGTGAAATTCAATATTTGTTTTTAATCAGGGACTGTAACTGTACCAGTTTACTTGGACAGCAGTGAGGCTTCCAGAAGAACAGAGCTGACCCAGGCATAAGTCTCGCCATGCAACTCTTTCCTGCTTTGCTGCTGCTGGTCCTGGTGGTTATACGGACTGAGACACGGAGAGGAAAGAGACTAGGACAAGAAAAATCTCGAGGCAGAAACAGGTTGAACTCTGTTCAGCACTTTGCAGGTGGCTGCAAAGAATACATACAGAATGGTGATACATTTCTTGACTGCCAAGACCGACATTTGACTGCAGTCCTGCTTGGTTGGCCAGAAGATATTGACCACCTTCTGCTGGCACAGAACAAGATAACAGTGCTTCGAGATAACACCTTCAGTCATTTTCGAAACCTAGTGAGTTTGGATTTGCAGCTGAATGAGATTTCACTAATTGAGGAAGGTGCTTTCAGTGGCCTAAGCAAGCTCACCACCTTACTGCTACAGCACAACCGCCTTCAAGTGGTTTCTGAAACTATATTCATACCCATGCCTCGACTTAAATACCTGCGACTTCATGACAATCCATGGACATGCAACTGTCAGCTGGACAGTCTGGTCCGCTTCCTACAGGTGCCAAGCAACCGTTACATGGGTAACTATGCAAAATGTGCAGAGCCTACAAGGCTGTGGGGGCAGCAGTTAAAGACTTTGGACCCTAAGTTGTTGTGCTCACCACCAATGCAGGCACAAGTTCATCGACTGCATTCTGATACAACATTGTTGTGCCAAACTCAAGATTTTCCCAGACCCCTGCTCGACTGCAGAAGCAGAGGTGAGATCACCACAATTTTTTTTAAGTGTTCATGTGTAGGCATACAGTTCTTTCTAACAGTTGTTTTCAGCACTCAATAAGTCCTAATTCTGTTTGTTTGATAATATTTGATTAAATGAAATATCCAATTTTTCAACTAACATCAGCATGCTGTAAACGTCCCAAACCATTTGTAATGTCAAAACTTTTTTTTTTAAAGACTTTTTCAAGCAATGGTCTTTTTTAATGTGATGAGTATGCTCCTATAGTAGCCCACCTGAAACTGAAGCAACAAATTCTGTCAAGAAATACATTTCAGCAGTGCCCCAGTGCTGCCTTGGAGCAATCTCCTGGGTTAACATACTGTATCATGGCTGATCCTGAGCATTGACCTCAGTTTCTTGGATCAGTCTTGGACAGTGGTGTCAAAAGTATTCACATTCATTACTTGAGTAGAAGTATAGATACTAGGGTTTAATAAGACTTCTTTAGAAGTTGAAGTATCAACTCAAGCTTTTTACTCAAGTAAAAGTGTAAAAGTACTGGTTTCAAAACTTCTTAAAGTATAAAAGTGAGGGGGGGAAAAGCATTAAGGATAAAAGCTTAGTCTGTGCCACGGGCCTATATACTGCACTAACACCTCATTAAAAAAAAGAAAAATGTGGTGTTGTTTCTGTTGTATTTTTTTTAACGGCCATAGTGATTTGGGATACTGTATATGGCAATTGAAAAAGAATGCATTTTAGTATGCAAATACATTAAAGACCCATATATGTGTACTACTGAGCATTAACATGTTTTATGGGGAAGAAGATATGATAACTAGCCTATAAGTATTTTAATGGTGCAAAAAGTCAAACTTCAGAGGCATGTCATCGGTAACCTTTATTGGAATGTAAATTGTATTTTATTCAAACGTCCTTGCTGGAGTGTGTGACGTGATGGCATGTGCAGGTGTGATGGATCACATACCAACCAATAGGGTGTCGGAATGGTATGTTTATACTTCTCATCCAACCACAATCAAATTCACTCCATCCGGATGGTGCGATTTATCCGGATGTTTATTTGTTTTGTTTGTTATTTAAATGACAAGCTGAAATAAAATAGAGTAACGGGGCTATTTTTAAAAAGTACGGAGTAGAAAGTACAGATAATTGCATGGAAATGTAAGGAGTAGAAGTAAAAAGTCGGCTGAAAAATAATAACACCAGTAAAGTATAGATACCCAAAATTTCTACTTAAGTAAGGTAACAAAGTATTTGTACTTCGTTACTTGACACCTCTGGTCTTGGATATGTAAAGAAAGTATTTCGTTAGCCTGTATTGTACAGTATATATGACAAATCTAAGTATATATTTATCTTTTCAAAGAAATGCAAATAAAACACATACCTACACTGTCAAGCTCAAAACAATGACACAGCAGTTTAAATATGTAATACAGTGAGTTTTATCTGATTGTTGATTGATGGCAGTCTGTTGCAACCTGTGCTGGGTAAAAAGAAAAATATTTCAGACTAAGGCTACGTTTACACTGCCAGGTAAATGTGACCCAATTCAGATTTTTTGCTCATGACACATATCGGATATGTTCTACGTCCGTGTAAACAGGAAAAAAACACATGCATTCCGATATTTCGAGATCGGTTTCAGGCCTCCTTCATATGTGGAAATAAATCGGATATAAATCAGATATGTGCTAATGTGATTGTCGTGTAAACAGGCAGATCGGATTTCCTGAGGCATTGTGTTCTGTACGTCATTAAAACGGCGACTTCTTTGCGGTTTAATGACGTAATGTTATTTTCCGGTGGAAGTGCGTGTAATTACAACATCGCAGGTGACATGGAAAAGGAAAAGAACAACGCCCCCCCCCCCCCCTCCCCCTCCAACACACACACGCCTTGTGTTAATGCTTATTTGGGCTAAATTAAACATTAAATCAGTATTTGGGGAATGAAGCATATGCGCAGGCTGCAATTATGCCGGTTTTATCCTTCATCCGTTTTAAAACCATGGTGACGTTTCGCGAACTTTGCATATATAGCAGAGATAGCGTTAAGCATATTCCACCTTCATCTATCTTGGCTACTGTGCAGAGCAAGAACCTCCCTTTAAGTATGCGCGATGTTTCAGATGGTATGGCGAGTGTAAACACGTGAATCGGATATGAGTCATAGTGGAAATAACGTGTAAACAGACGGTCAAAAATATCAGATATAGGCAACAAATCCGAATTAAGCATCGAGACCTGGCAGTGTAAACGTAGCCTAAGAGTTGTGTAGTACTATCCAACCCTCTATGTTTTAGCCTCTTAGTAGTATCATTATGCTTCTTGCATTAGGAATAAGGAATGTGATTGGTCTTTGAAAGAAATACATGGGCTTTTTGGAGGAGATTTCTCTTGGAGTCTTGAGGTCTTTCTGAATAGTCATTTTTAAATTGTTAATTTGCCTTGAAATTGTCACGAACTAACCTGGGATGATCAGAAGACGTAGCTTAGCGGTTAGCCCTTTGTTGTGTGAATGGTAAACCCAAACGCGGAAGAACACGAGTAGGCAGGATAATCACGCTGTTTGTTTTAAGGACTCTCATAAAAGGAGAGCAAGGGAAAGACACAATCTAACCCGCGTCCTATGAACACACACTCAATCAGAAAGTAATACCAAGATAGTGAGTACTCACGGTTTGGTGAACGATTCCGAAACGACATCGGGCGAACTCAATGACTGAGCGTTGTACTATCGTTTGTTTACCTCTTTTATACTTCCTGGTTTGACGCCCGCCTTACTTCCGGGTCCTAGTGCCGGGCGCAGGTTGAGTGTGCATGACAGTACCCCCCCTGTCCAGGATCGGCTCCAGACGGTCCTGGGGTGGAGGATACCCTACGACGGTAGTCCCGAATGAGCTCAGGATCGAGGATGAACCGTGCTGGGACCCAAGACCGCTCCTCGGGGCCGTAGCCCTCCCAATCGACCGCCGTCAATGATTCGGGGGGGAGGAGCAGGGGGGGTGGGTGGAATCATGGGTGAAGTGATGAAAGGTTTTAGCTGAGATGTGTGAAATACAGAGCGCCGCAGGCAGCTGGAGCCGGTAGGTGACAGGGTTAATCTGTAGAGTGATGCGGTATGGTCCGATGAATCTGGGTGATAGTTTTCGTGATTCAGTGTGCAGATGAAGGTTTCTGGTGGAAAGCCATACCTTGTCACCTACGTGGTACAAACGTCCCGGGGGGTGTCGACGGCGATGTTGGGTGGCGTAGCTGATGTTAGCCCGTTGAATGGCGAGATTGGCCTGGTGCCACAGCCGCCGACACCTACGGACCAACTGTTGGGCCGATGGTACGTCAACCTCCGGTTCCTGGTGATTGAACATCGGAGGTTGGAAACCATGACAAACCTCAAATGGGCTTAGGTTGGTGGCTGAGGAGACGTGGAGGTTGTGGGAGAGTTCGGCCCATTTGAGGTAGCGGGCCCAGGAGCGCTGGCGATCCGAAACAAAGCACCTCAGGTAGCGCTCCAGTTGTTGGTTGGTCCGTTCCGTCTGACCATTAGTCTGGGGATGGTACCCAGATGAGAGACTACAGGTGGACTTGATCAGACGGCAGAAAGCCTTCCAGAACCGGGCGGTGAACTGGGGCCCCCTGTCCGAGACGATGTCCTTTGGGAACCCATGCAGTCGGACTACGTGTTCAAGTATCAGCTTGGCTGTGTTTTTTGCTGATGGGAGTCCGGTTAGGGCCACCAGGTGCACGGCTTTGGAGAACCGATCTACGATGGTTAGTATGGTGTTCTTTCCTTCTGATGCCGGCAGGCCCGTGATGAAATCCAGGGCGATGTGCGTCCAGGGCCGACGGGGAACTGGGAGTGGTTGGAGCTCTCCGGGTGCAGGTTGGTTTGTGTCCTTGGCCCTGGCGCACACCGGGCACGCCTGAACGAACTCTATGGTGTCCTTGCGGATGGAGGGCCACCAGAAGGCCCGTCGGATGAACGAGAGAGTTCGTAGCGTTCCTGGGTGTCCGGCGATGGTGGATGAGTGGCCCCACTGGAGAACCTCCGTCCTTAGACGTTGTGGCACGTAGAGTCGCCCAGGCGGCACGCCTGCCGGTTCGGTCTCCGTAGCCTGTGCCTGGCGGACCCTGGTTTCCAAATCCCAGTGGAGGGGTGCGATGATGTGCGATGGGGGAATGACAGGCACGGGGTCCACCCGGGGAAGGTCGTCCTCATGTTGACGTGATAGGGCGTCGGCCTTGATGTTCTTCGACCCCGGGCGGTATGACAGATGGAAGTTATACTGTTCGAAAAACAGAGCCCACCGTGCCTGTCGTGGATTGAGCTGCTTCAGGTTCTTGATGGTGATTAGGTTTTGGTGATCGGTCCAGACGATGAACGGCTCACTGACGCCCTGGAGCCAGTGACGCCATTCCTCCAAAGCCCACTTTATGCCCAACAGCTCGCGGTCCCCTACCCCGTATCGCTGCTGAGTGGGATCAAATTTTTTGGAGAAGAAACTGCAGGGGTGCAGTTTCTGGTCTGGACCTCGCTGAGAGAGAACGGCGCCGGCGCCCACATCCGACGCGTCCACCTCTACAACGAAGGGTTTGTTGGCATCCGGGTGTAGAAGGATGGGAGCGGTGGTGAATCGGTGACAGAGTTCTTTGAAGGCGGCGATGGCAGATGGGGTGAGTAGAAACTGATGAGATGGGAGCCTGGTCAATGTGGTTAATGGAGCGGCAACTGTACTGTAGCCCCGGATAAAGCGACGATAGAAATTCGCAAACCCGAGAAACCGTTGAAGTTGCTTGAGTGTCCTGGGTAGGGGCCAGTGACGTACAACCTCTAGCTTCTGCGGGTCCATGGCCACACCCTGGGACGAGATGATAAAACCCAGGAACGTGGTGGAGTGCTCGTGAAAAGCACATTTTTCCAGCTTGCAGTACAGTTGGTGAGCGAGCAATCTCTTTAAAACGGCACGTACATGTTGGATATGTTCTTCGGTGTTGTGGGAGTAAATCAGAATGTCGTCCAGGTAGACGAACACCTATCGGCCCAGCATGTCCCGGAGGACGTCATTTATGAACTGCTGGAAGGCCGAGGGTGCATTGCAGAGTCCAAATGGTATGACCAGGCTCTCGTAATGTCCGGTAGGTGTGATGAAAGCAGTCTTCCACTCATCACCCTCTCTGATGCGCACCAAGTTGTAGGCGCTCCGGAGGTCCAACTTCGTAAACATGGTGGCACCAGAGAGGGCGTCCAGGGCTGAGTTGGTGAGTGGTAGCGGGTGTCGGTTTTTGATGGTGATGTTGTTTAGCCCCCGATAGTCGACACATGGGCGAAGTTCGCCCCCTTTCTTCTTTACGAAGAAGAACCCCGCGGCGGCAGGCGAGGTGGATGGCCGGATGGTTCCATGGCGGAGGGCCTTGGTGACATACTCTTCCATCGCCTGCGTCTCCGAGGTGGATAGTGAGTAGAGATGGCCGCGGGGGGGTACGGAACCCGGCTGGAGCTCTATGGCCAGGTCACAAGGACGATGAGGTGGGAGGTAGGCGGCCCGTCTCTTGCAGAAAACTTCAGCCAGATCCCGATAGGCGACGGGGATGGCGTTGGTGTCGACGTCGGGGGCCTCGGACTCCTTGGAACACGTCCCAGCCGGTGCCTGTAGGCAAAGTTCGCTGCAGGTCGGGCCCCACTGGAGGATCCGGTTTTGAGTCCACGAGATGAGCGGGTCATGTCGGATCAACCATGGATAGCCTAGGATGATGGGAGGTGAGGAGATGGGAGTGAGGTGTAGCTGGAGCTGTTCTTTGTGCTGGTTGATTTCGAGGGTGATGAGCTGGGTTTGGTGAGTGATGGGGCTGGACGAAAGGGGCCGACCGTCGACTGATGTGATGCGAATCGGCTGGGATAACGCCTCGATTTTTACCCCCACTTCTTTGGCATAGGTAGAGTCAATGAAGTTACCTGCGGCACCGGAATCGATAAACGCGGCACTTCTGACCCGTTTGTGGCCAATTTGGAGGATTACCTGAACCGTTAGTCGCGAGATGGTGGAGTTGGTGGTGGTGGAGAGTTGGATCTGGCCCGGTGAATCTCTCCTCCGGTTCACCGGGGCTGGGCGTTTCCCGGGCGCAGTGGGCAGATCGCCCGGTGATGTGACGCCGACCCACAATAGGCACACAGCCCTTCTCGGAACCGGCGTTCGCGTTCGGCTACGGTCAGGGAGGCGCGTCCTAATTGCATGGGTTCCCCGGCTCCCGTGTCAACCACAGCAGGAGGTGGAGATCCGACTGGTTCCATACTGGTGTTAATGAAGACAGCAGGTGGTCATGGGGTGGTGTAGGAGAAGGTGGGTGCAGGCGGCAGGGTCCTTGGGGCTGGCTTTGGGCGAGACAGGAGGCGCTGATTGATGCGCAGAGCTAGCTGGATCAGTCCTTCGAGGGTGGCGGGGAGTTCTCGCCCGCTGAGCTCATCCTTGATTCGTGAAGCCAGTCCCTCGTAGAAGGATGTCCAGAGCGCGGCGTCTCCCCAGCTGGTCTGCACGGCGAGGGTTCGGAACTCCGCGCTATACCGGCTCACGGACGATCCTCCCTGCCGCAGATGGTAGAGTTTGGAGTCGGTCTCCACCTTGCCCGCTGGGTGTTCAAAAGTCAATCGGAGTTGGCGGGTGAATTCATTATAAGAGTGGGCGGTATCAGAATCCGATTTGAGAACTGCCGTGGCCCACTCAGCTGCCTGCCCTGTTAACAAGGAGACCAGGAGAGCGATGCGTAGCCGATCGGTGGAGTACTTGGTGGAATTAAACTTGAACACCAGATCGAGCGCTGTTAAGAATACATCACATCTCCCATCTATGCCATTCCATTTGTCTGGTAGAGAAATAAACACATCAGAAGAAGGGGGGGGGGGATGCGGAGCCGCGGCCGCCGCGACGGGAGGCCTGCTAGCCGCGCTAGCGACAGCCGCGCGGAGATCCGCGTTCTCCTGCCGGAGCTCCGCCACCTCGCGGCGCAAGGCCGCGAGGTCTTGGAGGCCCCGGCTCAGATTAGCGATCTCTCCGGTTAGCTTATCGATAAGCACGGCATGCTGATCTACCACATCGCAGAGGTGCGCATGATCCGCTGGGTTTACCGCGGAAGGCTCAGTCATTCTGTCACGAACTAACCTGGGATGATCAGAAGACGTAGCTTAGCGGTTAGCCCTTTGTTGCGTGAATGGTAAACCCAAACGCGGAAGAACACGAGTAGGCAGGATAATCACGCTGTTTGTTTTAAGGACTCTCATAAAAGGAGAGCAAGGGAAAGACACAATCTAACCCGCGTCCTATAAACACACACTCAATCAGAAAGTAATACCAAGATAGTGAGTACTCACGGTTTGGTGAACGATTCCGAAACGACATCGGGCGAACTCAATGACTGAGCGTTGTACTATCGTTTGTTTACCTCTTTTATACTTCCTGGTTTGACGCCCGCCTTACTTCCGGGTCCTAGTGCCGGGCGCAGGTTGAGTGTGCATGACAGAAATGATGATTGTTTTCTGGGTTTTTTTTACCCTTACTAAATTTGGGTATATGCAATTAGTGAACTATTCACGCTCATGGTTTTGGGTGAGATTTGACTTCAAATTAGGGTCTAAATCTTTCAGCTTTGCATGTCAAGACAAATAATGCATTCGTAATATGGCCAATGCTGAGTGCATCTGGCTTCTCCCTACCAACACATAAACACCAATAAAGCCATAAACACCTTCGGAACAGAGGTTGAAAGGGTGCCCCAGTTGGTAGTATCATGGTCATGTGTTCTTTCTCAATGGGTACTTGCAGGCAGTTTTCTACTGATGTACAACACTGGCATCTACCTCCCCTCCAGCACCTGGAACAAAATATTGCCCAGCACACTGTCTTATGCATCTACATGCAGACAAAATGGAGAGAAAAGTCAAGTGAATGCAACAACAGGTCGCCACATAAAATAATTTAGTGAGGTTTCACTAAAAAAATTTCTATGATGGCCAGCCAGGCATAGGAACTGCCTCACTCCCTTATTGATTTTAGGTCTCAGACAGGCTACAATCCCTGCAGTCTTTTTAGGGATATTGCAGCTCGTGACATAGATGGAAACTCAGATACCATATTTACCCTTGTGCAACTGTGCACTTCTTCAAGTCCCACCCACATCAGCAATCTCATGACAGCCCTGAGATATTGCATGTGGCGTTGTCACTATCATAAATGATTACATCATCTAAACAAGCATTAGTGTATGCAGCAGATGGATGGAGGACATTTGCAGCATTTTGTCTGTAAGACAGTAGAACAATCCAATAGGAAAGTGTCATGAATCAGTGTCATAATCTGCCAATATCTACTATATTAGTCAAATGGAAAAAATCCCTGGAAATTCCTCTTGCATGTAGCAACCTGAGCTCTCTGTGATGGTAATAGGTGGTCTCCACAGGACCCCAAGGTGAATCAAGGAGATTAAGATGGTAAATCTACGTATAATGACTTGTCTCTGGCCTCAAGGTCAACCTGTCCGACTCGCAATATGACCTCAAAGAGTCTTATTTAAGAGTTCCAAAACAGCACTGTGTCTCTCAGTGTGAATTCCCATAGCCTAGCACCCCTTTTATTCACCCAGAAATGACCATATTTAGCCTGGAAGCAAATTCTTTTGGGTCAACTGAGTTTTTCTCATATGAAAATGATAAAAATTTTGTGTTTGCTTAAAGAAAGTCCCTTCTAACAATTTTTCATGATGACATCTAATATGCCACATGGCCTGCATCTGTATAACAATCCGAACAGGCAAAACCCAGTAGAGGCTTGCAGGATCTTTCATTATGCAAATAATCAAGAATCAATTATTCCAATTCCAAGTGTCATCATGAACAAACTTAGAAATTGGTATGTAACATTTTATTAAACTGTTTGATCAGAACTTCCATTTGCAGGTGATAACTGCTGACAAATAATGGGTAATAATACAATAATTATGCAATCATACAATATCTGCAGTTTGCATGATATGAAGCTGTGAACTGATTAGTCAGAATCACTTTCAGGGTACTAATTTGGAGATATTTTCCAGAATTGTGTTGCATAATCCATTAGGATTAACACGAAGTGATGTCTGTGTGAGGTTCCCCCTAATGACCAGATGACATCCATTCCAATGCTTTGAATCGGACCTTCATTAGTGGTAATAGTGGAATAGTTGCAGATTTGCCAGTTGTGACACACTGCACGTCATTTACGAAAATCTCTGTGGACAATAGAAATGGGCCATGAGAAGAGGAGGGCCCCCTTAGCCTTGTTTCGCCTGTTGATGTCAATGGACCCAGCACAGCCTTTCCAGCTAATGTCCATTGTAGGACCCAGCCATGAGAATTTCCCTGATTTTTGAGAATCCAAGGCAATTAGTTCCCAGGATCATGTGGCTTTGGTGGATGCCAGAAAGGGTCTTAAGAGGTTTGGCTAAGTGTGAGGATTCCATGATGATGTAACTTCTTCACTGTCCTGGTTTTCATCATCAGTGAAACAAAGGGGTTACATGAGGAAGGATGGAGACATGCAATTGATGCTATTTGTTATACTGTAAGTGCTTGTTGTAAATATTTAACATGATTTTTAGCCACTATGCACATGCCCACAAGGTACTGGAAGTGAACTCTCCCCTCTATGCTTCTTTCCAGGCTTCTTTCTGCCAACACAAAAACACAAATAAATAAACTTGATAACAAGCCACAGGTGGAAAGCATCACATGTTACATACTGGCATCACCTGCCCCTCCCCATTTATCTATTTATCTACAGTCATGTATAAAAGTATGTGCCCCCTCTTTTAATTCTATTTGTTTTTGCGTACAAACACAATAAAAATAACCTGTTCATAGATGTTAGTATTAGGCAAATTCAAACTGTGATGAAGAACAAACTACAACTTTTTTCACCATGGCATTTTTAATTATTAAAAAGAATTAAGAAAAAACTAAGAAAAAAAATCATGTGGGCAATACTAAGTACCCCCTATGATTCAATAGCTTGTAGATCCATATTTACCAGCAAAAGCTTTAAGCAATCATTACCTTTATGACTTTATCAGTCTTCCACATAATTTTGGTACATTCGTCAACACTGTGTCAGTGTTTTCTTGGGCATACACTTACAGTATAACTTACAACACAAAAGCAAGATAAAAAAAGAAAAAGAAAAAAAAGGGGAAGACCATGGTAAACTGCCACAAAGTTTGTTTTCTGAATGGAATGTTGGTTCCCGGATGTGATCGGATGTAAAGCTCTCGCTAGCATTTTAATCGGGTTAAGGTCAGACTTATAACAATATCTTAATTCTTTTATTTTTCGGGCATTCCGCTTCACATTTTTGTCCTACTTTTGCCCTTTTTGTCCAAATTTTGACCAACTTTTAGCTGTTGGAAAGATGACCTCAGATATGCCTCTAGAATTCTCTGGTATACAGAGTAGTTCATGGTCGACTCAATGACTGCATGGTTCCCAGGTACTGTGGCCTCAAAGACAAGCCCAAATAATCAGCCCACCATCGCCATGCTTGGCATATTTTTTCTTTTTAGCTTCATTTTTGTTAAACAAACATTCTGAAAAAAGGTATGTATATGTTGTTGTTCGTCTTATAGTTGTACAACACTGAGACCCGCTATCATCAGATGTGTTTAATTCAATTCAATTCAATTCAATTCAATTTTATTTATATAGCGCTTTTAACAATGGTCATTGTCTCAAAGCAGCTTCACAAAAATTAAAGAAATTTAACAAAAAAAATAAATAAATAAAATAATAATAATAATAATAATAATAATAATAAATAAATAAATAAATATAATAATAATAGAAAATAAATAAATAAAAACAAATAATAATAATAATAATAATAATTATAGAAAAGAAAATAATTGGAAGTGTGGATGTGTGAGAAAAATGTGCAGATAATGTTTAATTATGTTTTAATACAAAAAAACAATAGAATTAAAAGAGGAGGCACTAACTTTTCCACATGACTATCTACATATCTATGCTTACGTGTTCCACAGTCACTAATTATTTTTCTGACTATCAGATTACTAGTTTCTAATACATTTAAGTGTCATGGTAAAGGAAGTACTGTCATTAAGAACAAGGGTTTGAATAAAAAGATGAATTTAAAGGCCAAAAAAAAGTTTTAGCCAGGTTTTTTCTTTTTTCTTGATCAAAGTGGTTCAAAGGTGTTGTGGTGTGCACTACACTATGAATTCCCATAGTGAATTCACTACACTATACGTAAATACTTCAGTTATGTGTTTAAAACATCTTTGTAAAAAAAAAAAAAAAAAAACTTTTTTTTGCACTATTTTAAGACCTTTCAGACTTTTGCCTGACCTTTAGTCCAGAATGCTGTAGCACTACAGTTATTGCCTTTACTCTGTATAAAGGTAATTTTAGTATATGGTGTGGACTTACATGCAGAACCTCTGCCTATAACTGACACAAGCTATACTTACTATGCTGAAATCTGACCACACTGTAAAAAATGTTTGTAATTCTAACAGTAAAATACCGTGTAAATGCTACAGAATAAAACCGTATTTCACAAAACTTGGGATAACCGTAGAATTTATAGTGAAAAACTGATAAGTTTTACAGAGTAAGACCTTAAATTTAACAGTTAAAACATATGAAAATATGGTTTATTGCAGTAAAATTTATGATATACTGTATTTATAAAAAGGAAACGCATCAGTTTATATTTTACTAAACCTTTGTTGATAGAGTTTAAAAATCAGAAAAATATCTGCTCTGTAAAAAATAAACTGTGAATTTTATGGTAAAAAAACTGGCAGCTGTGGTTGCCAGAAATTTACCATAAAAAATACGGTAGCAACACTATTGTTTGTACGGGACTGCACTCATTATACTGTATATTTTATGGATTTTTATAGTTTTTTCTATGGTTTATAACTGTCTAATTAACATTAACCAAGGACTTCAAATTCGTGAATGGTATTCCGCCCTTTGATCACTGTAGCAAGGACAGTCGCTAGCATGCGCCACTTTGCCCGCCCCCACCGCTCACCAG
This sequence comes from Channallabes apus, assembly GCA_030522415.1. Classification (NCBI taxonomy): domain Eukaryota; kingdom Metazoa; phylum Chordata; class Actinopteri; order Siluriformes; family Clariidae; genus Channallabes; species Channallabes apus. The sequence goes on along the minus strand of CM060107.1, from coordinate 42,002,802 downwards.
CCTGTGCCCGCATGCCAGCAGGGCACTGCCCACCAGAACTGTGTGTGATAAAATAATTTTTGGTGTAAAGTTGTAATAAAAGTCCTTCTATAAAATTATATGCTTAGATTGTCTGCCCAAAAAAATGTCCACCCTGACATTTGTATATTTGATTTTGAGAATTTAAATATGGTTTTGCTTATGGTATGCAATATGGTATGGTTTTATTAAAAAATACATGGGGCCATGCTGATGTCCGAGTCTTGAATATCTTTTGATGGGTTTTGATGATTTGATTTAGGTTTGTATTCATCAATTAGTATAAAAGTACTTTTAATAGCTTCTTAACAGTAAAATCCGAATGCTTAGCAATGTAACTTCTATCTCTTTTAGCTCCCAGCTAGTGTGATAAAATGATGCTTTCACAGAACTGCATGGTAGTGTAGTGGTTAGCACTGTTGCCTTCCACCACCAGGGTCCGGGTCGATTCCCGTCTCTGTGTGCATGGAGTTTGTATGTTCTCCTCATGCTTTGTGGTACTAGTCACTCCCCCCCCCTATATATAGGATAAAGTTGTATGGGTGAGAGTGTGTGAGTACTGAGCTGTAAAAAAAAGATGGAAATAAACCATTATTACTATAACATAACTCTGTAAATTAGACAGTTCTGAGCTGTAAAAAAAAACATGGTTATGATCCGTATTTGTTACAATGTAAACCCTGGAATTTGACGGGAATAAACTGTTTTTATAACAACATAAACATGTTAATTAGACAGTTATTAACCGTAAAAAAAAAATTTTTATAAAAAAATAAAATCTGTAAAAAAAATTTACTGTAAACTTCTGGCAACCACAGCTGCATTTTTTTCCCGTAAAATTTACGTTTTTTTTTTTTTTCACAGTGCAATAACGGTGCTACCGTATTTTTTAGAATTCTGGCAACCACAGCTGTCGTTTTTTTGTTTTGTTTTTTACCGTAAAATGTACTATTTATTTTTTTCAGTGCATAAAGAGCAACAGACCACAGTTAATGTCAGTGCTTGATAGGTTAAAATTTTTGGCAGCTTGAGCTTGTCCTTATGGAGTTAGTGTAGTTACAGGAATAACAGATGCATCTGGAATTTCTCTGCTCCCCACAAAAAAGCTGAGTCAACACTACAGCAGAGGGAAAAATGCTCTTCATGATCTCATGATGTCTTCAGATTGAATGCATTACTGGCTTGGGATTTTATTTCTTAGCAAACAAACAAACATAAAACAGTTAAATAAAAGTCCAGCAGTGATAGTCCATCACATCTATGTTCACCAAATTATGAAAGTGGAGTCTTATCTCTTACAAAACCACTGTTATATTTCCTATAATAACAGCATAACTGTACAACTCTTCACTGCTCTGTAGGTGATTTCTCAGGATTAATAGTAATTCATTCATTCATTTTCTATACCGCTTAATCCTGTGTTCAGGGTCGCGGGGGACCTGGAGACTTCAGGCACTAGGCGGGGTACACCCTGGACAGGGTGCCAATCCATGGCAGGGCACACACACATACACACACCCAATCACACACTACGGGCAATTTAGGAATGCCAATTAGCCTAACCTGCATGTCTTTGGACTGTGGGAGGAAACCCACCAAGCACGGGGAGAACATGCAAACTCCATGCACACCCTGGAGGTGCAAGGCGACAGTGCTAACCACTACACCACCGCGCCGCCCTGGATTAATAGTAATATTAATACTAATGTTACTTTGTCCTCAGTCAAATCGTGCAATATTACACATATGGATGTCATTTAATGTTTGTTTCATCCCACTATTACATACTTCTACTCTCTTAGTTCATTTTGCACTGTCAATTTTCAGCACCACTTGCACCAATAGTTATGTTACTGTATTTTATTGTATTTTATTTTTATCTATTTGCACCATTCTACTGTTGTTATTACTATTTACTGTACTTATGTATACTGTTTTTTAATTATTATTATTATTATTATTATTATTATTATTATTATTACTTACTGTATATTTTTATTTTTCTTGTTCCTTGGCTGCATTGAGCATGTTTGTGACAAAAGAATTTCCCTCGGGATAAATAAAGTTCCTCTTATCTTATCTTATCTTATCTTATCTTATCTTATAAGAAAACATTTTAAACACTACAGCTAGAACTCTATAGTTCAGCTAGAGTTCTACAGCTAGAACTCTATAAAGGCGATTTGATTACCACTAAGTACCAAGTCAGAAAAATGTCTTTAGTTGAGCTTTCCTTAAAGCTATAAAGCAGGAGATCTGGTAAATTGAAGATTCTCCTGCCTACATGCTCAGGTCTTGATGACATTTCCTTACAGTAGATTGCTACATGATTGATGTTTCAGATGGCCATTAAAGGGGCCATCCAGTCCCAATTCTTCATAGGTTAATATGATTCTTTAGGGTCCTAATGAAAAGTTTGTAATATACTTTAATTAAAAATTATCAATGGTTGTGTAAAAAAAACATTACTTGTACCTGGTAAAAAGTAGCTCTGTTCTCAGCAACCTATTTCAGTACATGCTCCTTTAAATGCTAATGACCTCTGCTGAGCCCGCCCCCCAGTTCTGTGGGGCGTGTCTTCACAACACACGTGGGGTATAGCTTTGACACCAGTTAAAAATATATATTAAAAAAAAACAGTTTAAAATAATTTTACATGATCTTAGGATTATTTTATATATGAAGGAGTTATTTCTACTCTCTTGCTCTCTTCCTCATAGATCTGATATTAGCGTGTTAAATCTTCCCTGCTGCTATCTTCCTACCTCCTCTTGCATCTGTTCTTAAAGTATATATATAAAATTTTATATTAAAAGTGGCAATGGTTGTGCAAATATGCATGAAAAGTGACTCATGAAAGTGTCATGTGCGATGGTCCAGATATATAAATATGTAGTGCAAGAAGCATGTGCACAAAACTTAACTTCCCAGACCGGGAATCGAACCTGGGCCTCCCGCATGAGAGCACGGAATCCTAACCACTAGACCACTGGGGACTAATGTCTAACTCATGGAGATGCCGGGTATTCAACCTAGGACATCATACACGTGAAGCATTGTGTGTGTGTGTGTTTGACTGAGTCTCTCCTGGCGCCAGAAAAGCTTTACCGAAGCACAGCGGACTCGCCTCGTCTACTACGCAACTTTAGAAAAACTTTATAAATATGTAGTGCAAAAAAGCATGTACTTTGAGCAGGAATCAAACCCAGGCCTCCCTCAGGAGAGCGCAGAATGCTAACCACTCGACCACCGCACTACACCAAAACACTGCACACCACACTCGTGTAGGCGCCATTTTGCTCCAGCGTAGAAAAACAATGGCCGACAACTTTCTTCAAACTCGGGGCGGGTCTTTGCTAAAACACCAGTGTCAATCAACTATAGTGGGAGCGGCCTCTGTCGGTGTGACATCACACCGACAGGCTTTTGAGATCGGCCTGATTTCAGAAGGGGCATCTTATTTTAATAAATTAAAAGAAAATCGCTGGGCGGCTCTTTATCATTGTAGAGTGGTTGTGTACACACTCTCCTAACACACATTTCAGTCCAAACAGCTTGAAAAAGTGCATGTAGCACCGTATGTCCCCTTTAATGTTTCCGTCAAAGATGTGCTGCATAGATGTGTACCAGGTTAGCAAGCTAAGGAAGGTTTGTTAGACATGATGACATTTACAGACTGTGTTTGAAAACACACAAAGCCGAAACTGCTCATAAAATAAACAAAGGAACTTTTCCATGACTTGCATTATTTCTAAAGTACTTACCACTTCAGCCCCTTATTCCATAGACACCGGGCAGCACAGAAAATCACTTTTAGCTCTAGTACCAGTAAAGTATCATTATAATATGAAAGCTTTTAGGGACCACCAATGTTGACCGAACTGTAGCAGAGCCTTGAATAATTACTGTGGAAGACTTTCCATCTATGGTTAGGCTGTTGGAAAGCATTTTGCTTCAGGCTATCCAGATCTTGAGCGCAGAATGCTTTTGTGTATTTTATAAGAACATGACAGTAAGCATAGTGATAATTGTAAAGTGTCCATGTAATGGACACTGATTCGGGCTGTATCTTGAACCCAGGATAAATCAGGAGGAATAAACAATATAAATATATACTACTTTTAGCATACAAGGATTTAAAGTAAACCCTGAAATTCTTAGAAGACTTATTTTAAAGTCAAAAGCTGACTGAAATAAAATATACAAATTAAAAATATTGACACAAAAATTACTTGTATTGATTTATTTAAAGAAATTATATTTTCTTTCAAAATGATCACTGGCCAATTTATTAGGAATATATGTACTGTACACCTGCTTGTTCATGCAATTATTTTATGCATAATACAGGTCCTTCTAAAAAAATTTGCATATTGTGATAAAGTTCATTATTTTCTGTAATGTACTGATAAACATTAGACTTTCATATATTTTAGATTCATTACACACAAACTGAAGTAGTTCAAGCCTTTTATTGTTTTAATATTGATGATTGTGGCATACAGCTCATGAAAACCCAAAATCCCTATCTCAAAAAATTAGCATATCATGAAAAGGTTCTCTAAACGAGCTATTAACCTAATCATCTGAATCAACTAATTAACTCTAAACACCTGCAAAAGATTCCTGAGGCTTTTAAAAACTCCCAGCCTGGTTCATTACTCAAAACCGCAATCATGGTTAAGACTGCCGACCTGACTGCTGTCCAGAAGGCCATCATTGACACCCTCAAGCAAGAGGGTAAGACACAAAGAAATTTCTGAACGAATAGGCTGTTCCCAGAGTGCTGTATCAAGGCACCTCAGTGGGAAGTCTGTGGGAAGGAAAAAGTGCGGCAGAAAACGCTGCACAACGAGAAGAGGTGACCGGGCCCTGAGGAAGATTGTGGAGAAGGACCGATTCCAGACCTTGGGGGACCTGCGGAAGCAGTGGACTGAGTCTGGAGTAGAAACATCCAGAGCCACCGTGTACAGGCATGTGCAGGAAATGGGCTACAGGTTGCAAATTTTGCATGTCATTCGGAAATCAAGGTGCCAGAGTCTGGAGGAAGACTGGGGAGAGGGAAATGCCAAAATGCCTGAAGTCCAGTGTCAAGTACCCACAGTCAGTGATGGTCTGGGGTGCCATGTCAGCTGCTGGTGTTGGTCCACTGTGTTTTATCAAGGGCAGGGTCAATGCAGGTAGCTATCAGGAGATTTTGGAGCACTCCATGCTTCCATCTGCTGAAAAGCTTTATGGAGAATCTTCATATTCATAGAGAATCTGTGGGATATTGTGAAGAGAAAGTTGAGAGACACAAGACACAAGAATCTGCAAAAGGATTCCTGACCAAGTATTGAGTGCATAACTGAACATAATTATTTGAAGGTTGACTTTTTTTGTATTAAAAACACTTTTCTTTTATTGGTCGGATGAAATGTACTAATTTTTTGAGATAGGGATTTTGGGTTTTCATGAGTTGTATGCCACAATCATCAATATTAAAACAATAAAAGGCTTGAACTACTTCAGTTTGTGTGTAATGAATCTAAAATATATGAAAGTCTAATGTTTATCAGTACATTACAGAAAATAATGAACTTCATCACAATATGCAAATTTTTTGAGAAGGACCTGTATATATAATACATATTTCCAGATAGTTTAGGAAAAACACTATTTATATCATATTTTAAATAAGTAGAATTAATTTGTTTATTCGCTTATTATTATTATTATTATTATTATTATTATTATTATTAACTTCCTTCATCTTTTCATGGTGCACCTCCATCCTGGGCCATTAACTGTGACGGTTAACCCCTAGAGGGCGCCTAAAGCCCGTTTTTGGTTTGTTTGTAGTTTGTGTTGCAGTTTAGTTTGTGTTTTGTTAAGGACTGCATTTCCCAGTTTGCCCCTCGGTCAGGTGACGTAGAAGCTCACCTGAACCGAGGGAAGTTAATGAGTTTATGGTATTTTATGTTTAGTATAAATAGCCTGGCTGAAGTTCAGTCAGGCGTCTAGCTTTTGTTGTATTAAAGTTCCGTTTGTGTTTGGATGCTTGTTACCTTTATTTATGTTAAATAAAAGGACTTTATTAAACCGTCAGCTCGCCTCCTCCGCGTTCATGCCACACACACACTCCAAGCGCAGACAAGCAGGGAATCATGACAGAAAGCTAGACCGTACAAGTGGCATGGCGGAGGATTTTCCCCTGGATGATTTTTGGGGGGACGCGAAGACCATCTCGCCCGAGCTGGCGAACTGGCTGGAGAACAGCGAGGAAGAGGAGTATGGCGAGTGGGATTATTGCTGGTTGGAGAACGGCGAGATAGATCTGCTCAGGAGCTGGAAGTACAACCAGCTGGTAAAACGGGAGCAGGAGCACGTGCGGGAGAGCAGCGAAGAGGGAGAGGGAGAGACACCACGGAGCTGGGAGAGCTGCAAGCTCGCCATTCGGCGAACGCCATTCAAAGGCGACGCAGCGCGGGGTCACGTGATTCCCCGCACTGGCCGGAAGAGAAGGGCGAGGAAGCCCAAGTACGGCGGTGACGCGGGGGAGAGAGAACCCCAGGCAGAGCAGCAGCACAAGGAGCTCATGTGGTGGATTCCGGAGCCGGAGCAGGTGAGAGAAATGCAGGAGCAGGTGAAAGAGCTCCAGCAGCTGATCCTCCACTTCCGGGATGGCCGCGAAGCGGTCTCGGAGCTTTCACCTCCCTCGCCAACGCTCAGCAGCGAGCAGGCATGTCAGCAGCCGCTGTGCGATGCACTCATCCTGCCGCCGCCTGCCGGCTTCATGGACAGCGAGCTAGCATGTCAGCAGCCGCTGACCGACGCACTCATCCTGCCGCCGCCTGCCGGCTTCGAGGACAGCGAACCAGCGTGTCAGCAGCAGCTGACCGACGCTCCTGTCCTGCCGCCGCCTCCCAGCTTTGAGCACGCTCCAACGCTGCAGCCGAGCGCCGTGCACGCTCCGACGCTGCAGCCGAGCGCCGTGCACGCTCCAACGCTGCAGCCGAGCGCCGTGCACGCTCCGACGCTGCAGCCGAGCGCCGTGCACGCTCCAACGCTGCAGTCGAGCGCCGTGCACGCTCCAACGCTGCAGTCGAGCGCCGTGCACGCTCCAACGCTGCAGTCGAGCGCCGTGCACGCTCCAACGCTGCAGTCGAGCGCCGTGCACGCTCCAACGCTGCAGTCGAGCGCCGTGCACGCTCCAACGCTGCAGTCGAGCGCCGTGCACGCTCCAACGCTGCAGTCGAGCGCCGTGCACGCTCCAACGCTGCAGTCGAGCGCCGTGCACGCTCCAACGCTGCAGTCGAGCGCCGTGCACGCTCCAACGCTGCAGCCGAGCGCCGTGCACGCTCCAACGCTGCAGCCGAGCGCCGTGCACGCTCCAACGCTGCAGTCGAGCGCCGTGCACGCTCCAACGCTGCAGCCGAGCGCCGTGCACGCTCCAACGCTGCAGCCGAGCGCCGTGCACGCTCCAACGCTGCAGCCGAGCGCCGTGCACGCTCCAACGCTGCAGTCGAGCGCCGTGCACGCTCCAACGCTGCAGTCGAGCGCCGTGCACGCTCCAACGCTGCAGTCGAGCGCCGTGCACGCTCCAACGCTGCAGTCGAGCGCCGTGCACGCTCCAACGCTGCAGTCGAGCGCCGTGCACGCTCCAACGCTGCAGTCGAGCGCCGTGCACGCTCCAACGCTGCAGTCGAGCGCCGTGCACGCTCCAACGCTGCAGTCGAGCGCCGTGCACGCTCCAACGCTGCAGTCGAGCGCCGTGCACGCTCCAACGCTGCAGTCGAGCGCCGTGCACGCTCCAACGCTGCAGTCGAGCGCCGTGCACGCTCCAACGCCACCTCCTGGCTTCGAGGACTGTGAGCTAGCATGTCAGCAGCCGCTATCTCACACACTCGTTCTGCCGCCGCCTCCCGGCTTTGAGGACGACGTTGAGCCGTCGTCGAGCGCACTGCACGCTCCAGGGCCGTCGTCGAGCGCACTGCACGCTCCAGGGCCGTCGTCGAGCACACTGCACGCTCCAGGGCCGTCGTCGAGCGCAGTGACCGCTCCAACGCCTCCGTCGAGCGCACTGCACGCTCCAGGGCCGTCGTCGAGCGCAGTGACCGCTCCAACGCCTCCGTCGAGCGCAGTGACCGCTCCAACGCCTCCGTCGAGCGCAGTGACCGCTCCAACGCCTCCGTCGAGCGCAGTGACCGCTCCAACGCCTCCGTCGAGCGCAGTGACCGCTCCAACGCCTCCGTCGAGCGCAGTGACCGCTCCAGCTCTGCAGCCGCCGAGCACGTCTCCAGCTCTGCAGCCGCCGAGCGCTTCTCCAGCTCTGCAGCCGCCGAGCGCTTCTCCAGCTCTGCAGCCGCCGAGCGCTCCTCCAGCCCCGTCACCCAGCCTCCTGGTCAGGAGGCGAAAGGTAGTACTGTGGGGTGGGTGTCCGGGGCCTCCGGTAATGCTCCGGAGGAGCATTTTTTTGGGGGGGGGGAGTACTGTGACGGTTAACCCCTAGAGGGCGCCTAAAGCCCGTTTTTGGTTTGTTTGTAGTTTGTGTTGCAGTTTAGTTTGTGTTTTGTTAAGGACTGCATTTCCCAGTTTGCCCCTCGGTCAGGTGACGTAGAAGCTCACCTGAACCGAGGGAAGTTAATGAGTTTATGGTATTTTATGTTTAGTATAAATAGCCTGGCTGAAGTTCAGTCAGGCGTCTAGCTTTTGTTGTATTAAAGTTCCGTTTGTGTTTGGATGCTTGTTACCTTTATTTATGTTAAATAAAAGGACTTTATTAAACCGTCAGCTCGCCTCCTCCGCGTTCATGCCACACACACACTCCAAGCGCAGACAAGCAGGGAATCATGACATTAACTCAGTTAATGTTTTTTTGTTTGTTTGTTTTTTTATATGTCAATGGCTAAATTTAACGGGCTAACTTGATAAATAAGCAGCAAAAAAACTGAAAAAATAAAAATAAAAAACAAGTCTTAGAGCTTCAGGACTTGAAGTTAAGTCATGTGTCTGAGCTTTAGTTTTGAAGCAAATCCAGCTTTGAACCTTGTTGATAGAAAGGGATCTGATTTGAAATGTCTAGCACAAACAATGTTTTGGGCATAGTCAAATGAAAATGTCCACCTTAAATAAACTGCATCCTTCTTTACTTCCTCAAAGAGTTTGTGTTGTTATGTATAGCCACCACCTGGGCATTGACTGTACTTTGCTCTTTGTTATGACATTTTATGTACAGAATCGAACCAAAATGTACTTTTATTATTGTATACATTTTTTAAATATACAATGCCTGGCCAAAACAATTCATAATATTTAAATTTACTTAAATTTAGTTAAGAACTGCCCAACACATTATTAACACCTTTAAGGACTGTGCTGAACCTTCACTTGGAAGAAATATTAATAAAGATAAATGGAAAGCACTTAAATGCTTAGCAAAGATGCCTGGCAAATAAAAGTTGACAGTAGAAGCGACGGCTATGTTTAATAGTGATAGTAAACATTTCCACATGCACAAGGTGATGAGTGAGAACTCAGAAGATTGGGCCTAAAACCGCTACTGCATGTTGCCAGAAGAAAATGAGAGTGAGACTAATCTGAAAAAATGGACAAAATTATACAGAAGTACTGTATATGAAACATGGTTGGCGATACATTAAGCAAAATACTCCTATCCCTGCTTTCCACTGCATACAGTACAAGCAAACTGTACTTACACCTGATTTCTCTGCTATACTTTTTGTTTGGTCCATTTATTTATGCTATTGTTAACAATCTACACTTTCTATTTTCCAGGGCTGAAGGCTGTGCCACCTGATATCCCAGAAAACACTGCAAAAATAGACCTTGCTTTTAATAACATAACACAGCTGAGGCCCAAACAGTTTGTAACCATCAAAGACTTAAAGCTGTTAAACCTCAGCAGCAACAGTTTGGAGCACATCGACACAGGTAATGTAGTTGTATAGTTCATACTGTAGACTTTTCAAGTGTACCACTGTATTGAGTTCATCATTTTCATAAAGTGCTGAGTCAGGGTCTGTCAATTTAAATCCTCATGGCTGTTTAATACAAATTCAAGTTTTAAGATTCAAGAAACTTTAAATAAACCCAGGGGGAAATTTATTTTCCTTTTTAAACAGCTGTTAACTATTTAAAAAAAGAAGGGAAAAAAAGAACAAACATTAACACAGATACAAGAAAAGAAAAATCTTAAACAAAAAAAAGGAAGAAAAAAGAATTATAACTCCCAACTGAGTTATACAGTGAAGTCAACATTAATGATGGAATATATGGAACTCCAAAGTGTTCAAAATTAAATAAATAAATAGGACATTATGAAATAAATAACTATATGAATAAATAAGACACATATATGTAATATGAGAATGATATTGTGAAATAATGTAATGTAATGCTTTCTAGTAAGCTCACACTAAAGGCCTACATGGTAACCGACCCAACCAAGCTCACTTCATAGGCTGATGAGGGAGTCCCATGACAAGTTTATGCCTGAGGCCGATGGGGTGACCACCCTGCCAAAATCATGTCCAAAACTGAGAGGAAACCTCACCAGCCATACACATGTTTGAGGCTGTTGAGACGGCATACAGTACACAGCCATGCTCAAGCCTGAGGTTGATGAGACAGTCTCCCATTTCAGGAAGATTGACACTGTGGCCTTCCAATGAGAGCTCATGTGTGACAACCATGAGGACATTTTCACTCCACCATCATACACTGCACTCTACTTGTTGGAGTAGTTGTTGTTGTCAGTGACATTGTTGATTTCAAATAAGGAGTTAAGGAGTCCATTTGCCCCTGGTGTCAAGACATGATCTTGATCAGCATCAATTGTAGCACAAATCCTTCCAAGTGAAGAGACTTCCAAGGTGGTTTCTAACCACATATTTACATTGGGAGAAGAAGTGGCACATTCCATCTGCAACACAATAGTCTATTAATAAAGTTACTAGCTACTACACAAGTCAATGCCTGTGTTTGCACCAGGTGAAGAATGGTGGGTTTCTGAAGCATCCTCTTTAAGCCAGCTACAGTGGTAACTCAGCATACTGTATGAACACCCTGCCTTGCAAATTTTCACCTTAAGAACTAAAACTTGGCATGAAATTAGTGGCAGTTAGAATTACAGTCAGTTTTATTATGAAGTAAGTCTTCACATAAAAATAATTGATTTTGGTAATAGGTAATGAGTGTGGCAGAGTATATGACTGAGGTCAGACACCTCTCAATTTTTATATGCAACTATATCTCATATACGTAGTTGAAAAACTATTAAAATTTTTTAACAGTTATCATAAATTACACTAATATAACTATTTCCTAAATTATAACCTTTAACATGTTAGTAGTCACCAAAATATTTTAAATAAATAAAATAATGTAATATGTCAAATAATGCTTTCAACCAACCAACCAAACAAACAAACAAACAAACAAACAAACAAACAAACTTGCAAAACAAAAGCTTATGGTATTTGCTGCCTGTACAAAGGAGTTTTTCCTATAATTCTCTGAGGCTGAGTGAAGAAGAAGCTCATAAAGATGCAGTAATTAGGTTCATGTTATGGGGGACAACTCCTTGGGGCTAAATGAAAAATTTTTTTTTTTCATGTTTCATAGAACGTTTGATTACGATAGATAATCTGTTATGTTAACTCAGCTGTTAATAAGCTATAAGAAAATATGGGCTTTGTCTTAAAATCTCTTATAAGCAACTGAATGGCATTTTCACTGGAAAAGCATTTTATTTTAGACATGCAAAATGGTAAACATTGGTAAGCAATAGAAACACAAAGCAATTACTGACATACTGAGCTGTAATTGATCCAGACTTTTAATAGTGCACCTAAAATGAAGCTTATTGTTACAAAGATGCAGGCTTCTAGTAGTAACTTTTAAGGGGAAACGATAGGTACTTTGGAGTCAGTTACAGAAAGTAATTTTCACCATAACGCTTCTTTCCTTAGGGCTGCCTCATGACATAAGAAACAAGTTATTTATGATAATAACAGTAATAATTCAGGATAATAAACTTAAAGGTCCAGCAGTCACCATATAAAAATGTTCATTGGAAAATCTTCTATAATGATTTGCATTTAGGGGTTGATATTTATATAAGCATTTTTTTAGTTTATATATATATATAAACTGAGATAACATTCTATGACTTATTGAATTATGAGAATTCTTGCCTATTTTCATTAAGGAGACCAAGTTATTTAGTGTGTTACTTCAGCATTAACAATCTGAATCAGCTTATTCTCTGTCACTCTCGCTTTCTATCCTCACAGCTGCTTTTGCTGGCCTTTTGTACCTGCGAGAGCTCGACCTCGCTAACAACAGTCTGCACTACTTTAATTATGGTGTCCTGGAGGACCTATACTACCTCAGGACACTATATCTAGGTGGCAACCCCTGGATTTGTGATTATAATATCCACTACCTGATTTACTGGCTGAAGCACCACCCAGCCGTGGAATACACAGGCCTGCTGTGCAGCGGCCCAGAGGAATTCCGCGGTTGGCCCGTCGAAAGCTATGTCAAGACCTACAATGATGATTGTCTGAAAGTGCCGCTGCACCGAGGAACTGGTCCCACTGACACCACATCACAAGAGCTTATCGCTGAGGTGGTGGAGGAGCCAGACCTGCTGCCCAGCCCGCTTCGAAAAAAGGAACCCAAAAAGTTTGAGATTTTTCGTCTGAGTTAAAAACACCACTATGGTTGTTATGAAACTTTCCTAATAAACTGCAATTTTTGTCCATAAAACAATTTTGATGCAGTCTGTATTTGATAAGTGGAAAAAACTCTTAGGGGGTCTTTATTGTAGTTACAGAAATAGTGCCTTTGTATTCTTTTATTTTTCCCATTTGTAATCATAATGCATTTTTCTATTGTTTTATTTCTTATTAGCTAATAAAATCTGACATTTTTTCTATTAAGATAATGTGCACAAAATGCAATCCAGACTTACAACACAACAGCTTACACATACACTCAGATGGGCACACTCATAAACCCTTTCATGTACTGTAAGTTCCACATAAAGTTTTTAACAAGTAAGTGTAATGTCCTGCAGGAGGCTATATTCTGAACATCTGCAGATGGGAGGAGAAAGAGTTTTATCTGGTCTAAACTGCTGTTTCAGCAGAGTGCAACATTTCCCTAAAAGCTTTGTAATCCTGGAACACTCTTCAGTCTGATGGCTCCCTGGTGGAAGTTATTTTAGATCAGGTTAGTTATAGTCTTTTCAAGGTCTTTACAAAAAGTTTTTGATTTTTTCCAATACCAAATTGTAAACATAAATGAACTATTCCTAAATAATTTCTGCCTGGGTAGGTGCAAGTTAACACCAAAACTGCACACACTGGCATTCAGACCACAAACATACCAGACAAAAAGGGCATGATTTATTTATGTGCCATTCTGAGCATGACCTTAAATAGATTTTTTTTCTCGCTCCTCAAAAAAGAAGTAGTATTTTAAGACCACAACAGATTAACAGATTGAGTAACATTTTTGGCATGTACCTTGACTCAATAAGTACTTCTTAAAAAGTAATGTCAAAAGAAGTTAATTCCAGTGTCTAATGTTCTTTACACATTCCACACCTATTTTAAACTGAAGTTCTTTCTTCTGGCTTTGCCAACACTGACTGTGTGTGTGTGTTGCACATAGCGGGCTTGTGGAACAGGCATAAAGAAGTCATCGTTAACACTAACACAGAGATAATAATCTGTTAAATAAGACAGGTGCGGGGGGGGGAAAGACCTCTCCTAAATATAACCTCAACAACTAAATTTCCTAATCTACAAAAGTACTAAATGTATCATTTAACTCAAAATATGTCAGTAGAGTTAATATTCAGTAAATTTTTTATTTATAGGAGTTGTGAAGATTTATATTTGTTGAACACTAATATACGTTTAACTTTTATTTACTGGCACTTCCAGTAAAAACACTTGCATATTAAATTTATCTTGGATCCTGCATTTCCAGTTTATTCACTTTCACAGTATTTTATCACAGAGTTCTTGAATATGAATTTCTTTGGATTAGATTGGATGTGTAAGAATAATTATAAAGCCTACAGAAAACTGGAGAAAGACTTCAGCTCTATAAAATGAGTGTTTTAATTCTGCCTGCGACACTCTGGTGAATAAAATGCCAAAATGGTGAAACTACTCTGTACAATTTTACAGGAATAAGTCCAGCTCTAGTAGGGAAGAATAATGAAAGAAGAACGCGCCCTCTAGTGACCATTATGTGTCGCTACAGTGAATAGTGTCTGCTTGAACAGTTGTCACGGAAACGCCATGAAACAATACAGTGGCTGAGATTTCAACTTCGTCGGCACTTCGTTCATCCAGTTATAGAGATGTTTTAATAAAGTCTAATTCAACGTTAAGGTAAATGTAGATTTATATGCTGTTCTTACGTATTGGTTGGATTTTTAATAACACGGAGACGCTAAATGCTAAGTTATTGCCACGTATTTTCTTGTTATTGGTTATCAACACTAACTAGTTTACACGAGTAACTTTAGCTTTACCAGGTTAGTCAGGTCAAGTCACATGTTTTAGATCTCTCTATAGGAAATGTTTAATAACTGTTTATATATACAGGTCCTTCTCAAAAAATTAGCATATTGTGATAAAGTTCATTATTTTCTGTAATGTACTGATAAACATTAGACTTTCATATATTTTAGATTCATTACACACAAACTGAAGTAGTTCAAGCCTTTTATTCATGTGGAGTTATGTACTTAACAAAAAAAAAGGTGAAATAACTTGAAAACATGTTTTACTGTATATTCTAGTTTCTTCAAAATAGCCACGCTTTGCTCTGATTACTGCTTTGCACACTCTTGGCATTCTCTCGATGAGCTTCAAGAGGTCGTCACCTGAAATGGTTTCCAACAGTCTTGAAGGAGTTCCCAGAGGTGTTTAGCACAAACCATCTCGATTGGGTTCTGGTCCGGTGATGGTGGTGAAGACCTTTTTTTGTTAAGTACATAACTCCACATGTGTTCATTCATACAGTAGGTTTGATGCCTTCAGTGAGAATCTACCAATGTAAATGGTCATGAAAATAAAGAAAACACATAGACAGATAGATGAGAAGGTGTGTCCAAACTCTTGGCCTGTACTGTATATATATATATATATATATATATATATATATATATATATATATATATATAAAAAAACCTGTCTCAGGAAAAAAGGAAAAAAATTCTGTCTGTCTGTCCGTATGTCTGAGAGAATTTAATGAAACTTTGGCAGGCCTTGGGTTTTAAACCTGCACCAGAAATGAAATGTTAAGTAGAGGCGAGGCCTGTGGGCATGTCTTGATTAGTTTTACTTACATATCTACCTGAAGTTCAACCTGCACCATAAGTAAACTCAAAATGGTGAGTAAAAGCAATGTTTTGAGCATTTATGTGACAGATTTAATAATCTAGTTTAAACATAAACGCCTAATAACTTGCTCAATGCAAACAAACACCTGCACCAATAGATATTAATTAGAAAAGCAAAACTGAATATTTTTATTGGGATTAGTTCATATTTTCACTTCTTAAATAACAGCGTTGTGGTATAAGTGAATTTTTTACTTTTTAGGCCAAAACTTAATCTTTACCTGATCTACGTTTTCGATTTCTCATCTGTGATTCACTCTCTGATTACCGAACAGGGAGTGTATTTGGATGACTTCGAAAGAAGTGCAACTCAGCGTACCAACTTTACATAATGTTATTTCTTTCTATAAATAATTTATGCAGAGAGTTCTGCCATACAGAAAGACAGACAGGCATGTACTGTACGTGGCCTTCAACCTAAAATAATAATAATATAATTGATTAGATTAAAGCTTTAACCTTTTTTTATTTCTAAAAACTATTTTCCTGTCAACAATGGGTACTTGATTGGTTATATGATAGATTTGTAACAATCCTTTTAAAAAAGAATAATCAAAAACAAGGCAACTTATTTTAGTTACATTTTTGTTATCCGTGTTTAGCTTGGCTGCTGAGTATTGTACATTTTGCTGTTTAATCAATATCTTACGAGTCCTTTCACTACACACAGAGATTACACTTTAAAGTTTAGTGCTCTAAAGTGGAAAACTTTATTGATGAAATTGCTTTCCATTATACCTCACTTTCAATGTCACATAATACATTAGCTAATGTATGAGAAAAAATTTTGTTGCTTTGATGTTGCTTTGTTTATTTGTGCCAAGTTTCATGAAAAAACTGATTAGTCTGCAGTTTTTCATGGATTATGCCAAAGCATACTTTGTTTTTAAAAATATGCTAGAAATAATTAGCATATAACTTGAATAAAATATTATTACTGTTTTTATTATCGTAATTAAATGTTAGTTTATCTTAATAATAAATTAAATAATGTCTGACTAATTCCTATGGTTCGTCTTTAAAAAACCTTCCATTGAGACTCTTCTTTCTAGGACTATAGTGGAACCTTGGAAGCATAATTCATTCTGGAAGCGGGCTCATATTCCAAAACACTCATAAACCAAAGCACATTGTCCCATAAGAAATAATGAAAACTCAAATTATTCATTCTACAGCCCCAAAAAATAAATACATAAAAATAATTAATACAATATATAAAGTAAAAATAAAACAAATTAACCTTTAAAAAAAGTAAAAATAAATCTCGACAGATAAGTGTTTGCGCAGGCGCTGTGTGTAATGTGCGTGCACACACACATTAATGGAAAGACTTTTATCTGAAACATTTGCAAGGAACATCGCTAATGACACTCGCGTGAGTGCAACAGAATCACTGCTGTAAAGTTCATTCATTCATCTTCTATACCGCTTTATCCTGTATTTAGGGTCGCGGGGACCTGGGGCCTATCCCAGGAGACTCAGGGCACGAGGCAGGGTACACCCTGGACAGCGTGCCAATCCATCGCACACATCACACACACACAGGTCAATTTTGGGAACGCCAGTTAGCCTAATCTGCATGTCTTTGGACTGTGGGAGGAAACCGGAGTACCCGGAGGAAACCCACCAAGCACGGGGAGAACATGCAAACTCCATGCACACAGAGACGTGAATCGAGCCTGGCCGGGAATCGAACCCGGACTCTGGAGGTGCAAGGCGACAGTGCTAACCACTACACCACCGTGCCGCCCTGCTGTAAAGTAAAACAAAAAAAAAAACAAATGAACCTGCACTTTACCTTTAAAAAGAATCACGACAGAGCATGCGTTTCTGTGTAGAGCAGAGAGTGCATCTGTATGTATGTGGGAAGCCGAGAGGAAGGCAGGGTGGGAGGGGGGCTGTAAAGTCGAGAGTGTGTGTGTGTGCGTGTTGGTGTGTGTGAAGGAGCACAGTGTCAAATTACACACGCACACACATAACGACTAAGATGGATGTTGATTATATCAGTAAGCAGTTGTGTCAAAAGTATTCACATTCATTACTTGAGTAGAAGTATAGATACAGTACTAGGGTTTAAAAAGACTTCTTTAGAAGTTTAAGTATCAACTCAAGCTTTTTACTCAAGTAAAAGTGTAAAAGTACTGGTTTCAAAACTACTTAAAGTATAAAAGTAAAAGTAACGTGAGGGGGAAAAAGCATTAAGGATAAAAGTTTAGGCTGTGCCACGGGCCTATATACTGCACTAACACCTCATTAAAAAAAAGAAAAATCTGTTGTTGTTTTTTTGTTGTATTTTTTAATGGCCATAGTGATTTGGGATACTGTATATGGCAATTGAAAAAGAATGCATTTTAGTACAATGCAAATACATTAAAGACCCATATATGTGTACTACTGAGCATTAACATGTTTCATGGAGAAGAAGATATGATAACTAGTTGCCTATAAGTATTTTAATGGTGCAAAAAGTCAAACTTCAGTAAACTTAATTGGAATGTAAATGTACAGTACATCTAAGCTTAGATGCAGGAATCTGTGAGGGCAACAAATTAGTGTACCCAGGGCAGGCTTAGTAACAATTACCCTTGTATGGTTGTCTACAATAAACATTAGTGCTGTCAGAATGAATGATTAATCCAAGTAATTAATCAAAAAAAATAAATAAATATATACAGTGGTGTGAAAAACTATTTGCCCCCCTCCTGATTTCTTATTCTTTTGCATGATTGTCACACAAAATGTTCCTGATCATCAAACACATTTAACTATTAGTCAAAGATAACGCAAGTAAACACAAAATGCAGTTTTTAAATGAGGGGTTTTATTATTTAGGGAGAAAAAAAATCCAAACCTACATGGCCCTGTGTGAAAAAGTAATTGCCCCCTGAACCTAATAACTGGTTGGGCCACCCTTAGCAGCAATAACTGCAATCAAGCGTTTGCGATAACTTGCAACGAGTCTTTTACAGTGCTCTGGAGGAATTTTGGCCCACTCATCTTTGCAGAATTGTTGTAATTCAGCTTCATTTGAGGGTTTTCTAGCATGAACCGCCTTTTTAAGGTCATGCCACAAGATCTCAATAGGATTCAGGTCAGGACTTTGACTAGGCCACTCCAAAGTCTTCATTTTGTTTTTCTTCAGCCATTCAGAGGTGGATTTGCTGGTGTGTTTTGGGTCATTGTCCTGCTGCAGCACCCAAGATCGCTTCAGCTTGAGTTGACGAACAGATGGCCGGACATTCTCCTTCAGGATTTTTTGGTAGACAGTAGAATTCATGGTTCCATCTATCACAGCAAGCCTTCCAGGTCCTGAAGCAGCAAAACAACCCCAGACCATCACACTACCACCACCATATTTTACTGTTGGTATGATGTTCTTTTTCTGAAATGCTGTGTTACTTTTACGCCAGATGTAACGGGACACGCACCTTCCAAAAAGTTAAACTTTTGTCTCGTCGGTCCACAAGGTATTTTCCCAAAAGTCTTGGCAATCATTGAGATATTTTTTAGCAAAATTGAGACGAGCCTTAATGTTTTTTTTGCTTAAAAGTGGTTTGCGCCTTGGAAATCTGCCATGCAGGCCGTTTTTGCCCAGTCTCTTTCTTATGGTGGACTCGTGAACACTGACCTTAATTGAGGCAAGTGAGGCCTGCAGTTCTTTAGATGTTGTCCTGGGGTCTTTTGTGGCCTCTCGGATGAGTTGTCTCTGCGCTCTTGGGGTAATTTTGGTCGGCCGGCCACTCCTGGGAAGGTTCACCACTGGTCCATGTTTTTGCCATTTGTGGATAATGGCTCTCACTGTGGTTCACTGGAGACCCAAAGCTTTAGAAATGGCTTTATAACCTTTACCAGACTGATAGATCTCAATTACTTTTGTTCTCATTTGTTCCTGAATTTCTTTGGATCTTGGCATGATGTCTAGCTTTTGAGGTGCTTTTGGTCTACTTCTCTGTGTCAGGTAGCTCCTATTTAAGTGATTTCTTGATTGAAACAGGTGTGGCAGTAATCAGGCCTGGGGGTGACTACAGAAATTGAACTCAGGTTTGATAAACTACAGTTAAGTTATTTTTTAACAAGGGGGGCAATCACTTTTTCACACAGGGCCATGTAGATTTGGAGTTTTATTTCTTACTAATAATTTTTAAAGTAAGTAATTTTATTTACTCCCTTAATAACGTATACCTTCATTTAAAAACTGCATTTTGTGTTCAATTATGTTATCTTTGACTAATAGTTAACGGTTTTTGATGAGCAGAAATATTTAAGTGTAACAAACATACAAAAGAATAAGAAATCAGGAAGGGGGCAAATAGTTTTTCACACCACTGTATATACATATAAAAGTATATATATATACAGTATATATAATTCCTGTTACCTTCCTCGTTGGTGCTTGATTGTGACATTTCGCTCGAATCTTGAGTCTCCATCACGGACATCTTCGTCTACTTATCACAACGTTATCAACCGAAAATGCTGTATTTTATTCAAACGTCCTTGCTGGAGTGTGTGACGTGACGGCATGTGCAGGTGTGATGGATCGCATACCAACCAATAGGGTGTCGGAATGGTATGTTTATACCTCTCATCCAACCACAATCAAATTCACTCCATCCGGATGGTGCGATTTATCCGGATGTTTTTTTGTTTTGTTTGTTTTTTTAAATGACAAGCTGAAATAAAGTAGAGTAACAAGGCTATTTTAAAAAAGTAAGGAGTAGAAAGTACAGATAATTGCGTGAAAATGTAAGGAGTAGAAGTAAAAAGTCGGCTGAAAAATAATAACTCCAGTAGAGTATAGATACCCAAAATTTCTACTTAAGTAAGGTAACGAAGCACTAAGACCCATATACGAGAAGACGACTACCCACAATTCTGCAGCACAAGAGAGAGGAAAAAACATTGGCTCAGTTGTGATCACGTGATGCTCTGCATCAAAACAAGAAGCGCATGCGTGATACATGATACTCGGTACTTGTAAACCAAGACTTTTTCATTTTCGTCAAAATTTATTAAAAATCTTTGCTCGTCTTGCAGAACACTCGCGAACCGCGTTACTCACAATGTGATGTTCCACTGTACAAGGATTTTTAACTTCAAATGAGTCCTTCCACTATCATAATTTCTATAGTTTTTTAAATGAAAAGCCCTCTGATTTCATCCCCTTTAAATCCTCATAATATTCTTGTTTTTCATTTATGTACTGTAAAGAAAAATCGATTTGAATAACAGTTAAAAATTTATTTAAAAATAGGCAAAATGACATCCCTAAATTTAAATGCCACTATTTCCTTAACAAAGTGCATTTTTCAGGATTATTATAACAGCTGATATAGTCATATGCTAATTAAATTCATAATGTATTAGGAAATGTGTAATGTATCTTAATGTAATGTAGTTTTATGTAAGGTTACAGATTCCATGTGAATAACCTATTCCTACTGATTACAGTGGGGAAAAAATGAAGTAGCATCTGTCTGAGTATGTGAGTAATGACAAAAACAAAAGCAAATCAATTGAATAAAGGTTCACATTTTTTGGAATAACTATCAATTTAAATTAAATTTGAATCCTTTCATGAATAGATTGTTTATAAAAACAACTGAAAGTATTTTTTCAGTTTCCCTTACAAGCAACTCACAATTTGCTGAGTCTCCAAAGATCACTCAGCATGTAACACAATCTGTATCAGTGGGATGCAATTTTGGCGTCCAGTTCCAATATTTCCCTATACAACATTGCAATAAAAACACGACATCGACTCACATCACATAATCTACATTATCTCCTTTAAATGGCTACACTTTCAGTGCATCAGAATAAAAAATATTTTAGTCATTTTTGCTGTCTGCCCAAATATGCAAATTAGATTATTTGTACTCCATGTAGCTAGTATTCATAAACCACATGTGGCCAACTGTAAGAAAATAGACAGCAAGCAGCATGCAAATGCTAATAACCAGCTCTTGTTAACAGCCATGGAAATACAGCAATGACAAGTACTGTAATCAACATATTCACTTTTATTTTAGATCATGAGTCGGGCAGAAAAGAGCTGCTCTCCTGGACCCAGAGGCAATGAAGAGCAAAATCACATTGTCTCAGAGAAGTCCATCTGTGCATCAGTGCCCAAGTCTAATTTACAGGAAGTATATACCAGCTCACTTTCAACCAGTTCGGCCCTCCAGTGCCTAGAGCAGGTAAACAATCTTGCCAAATCACAGCTTCATCTGGGACTTTTGATTGTGAGGGTAAAAAAACAAAGCTATTACAGTCAAAACTACTCTCTGTAATCCCCTGCTACACTAATATACTTATCTCAGAGTTTCACTAGTGTGTGGATATCTTCAAGGTGGAATGTTTTCTCAATATGCCAAAGCCATGATTAATACTGCCTGCTTCATGTCTGAAACGCTGGCTTTCCAGGAACTCCTCTAATTGCCAAAACACATGGAAATCTCTTGTAGCGAGGTCAGGACTGTACTGGGGATGCGGCAATAACTCCCAGCCAAATTCCTGTATTGTGTAAGGGGGGTTGGTGAACAATTATGCGGACAGATCCCACGACAGATATGTTTTTTCAGGACGTTGGCTCAAGTTATCAGTTGATTTTCAAGGATCAGGCATTTCAATGTGAATGATTATGGGAATGATTGCAGTGGGCATGATCCACCTCGGCTGGCATCGCCATATCGATGTACAGCCTTTTAAAAATTATTTACTGTATTTTACATAATAATATTGGACTAATGCCTAATAAATAAGTATTTTACTGTGCCTAATATCCGCAGTAGTCTCATAACCATACTGTGCTTGAAGTCTCCTGTAATTGTTCATCAGTTTTACAACTTAATTTACAAGAAATTTCATCATAAGTACCATTTTGATTTGAACACCTCTTCACTGGGTGCCCCAGTGGCTTTAGGCAAGTCTTTTGATTTTATGGCAATACACTTTAATACAGTGTATAATTACTCTGTCTCACCTCTGTCTTATTTATTAGGGATACATTTACCCTTAAAAAGATTGAATATGATATTTATATAATAATTGATATGAATCTGTTTCATATATATATTTTTAAAAACATCCCGCACTGCTACAGTCTTTTTTTTAACCTTTTTCTGGCCATTGTTGCAGTACAGTTATTAAAAAAACACTCACTGCACTTGGACACAAAATAAAAAAAAAATGCTCTATTCACACACAAACACACAATGTTAACCAGTATACTGTACATGCGCACGGATGTTGGGTATACCAGTGAGTCATGCGCTCTGAGACTGAGCATGGGAAATGATTACTCACAATCCCACAGAGAGAGAGAGAGAGAGAGAGCAAAGAACGGTCACGTGACACTCGGCAGACAAAGCTAACACATAACACTTGTATTGCAAGACCTCGCTTATTTATCAAGTTAAAATGTATTACAAATTAAACAAAATAATAATCATTAAAATCCTGTGCACAAATCAAGCTCCCGGAAGACATGGTGTGTTAAGATTAAACCAGAAGAACTTAAATGTTCTGCACAGAGCATTGACTGAACTAGGGTTGGGTATCGTTGCCTGAACCGATACTTTTAAGCCACAAAATTATAGTGGATGCCTCAAAAATAAATTTTTATTGAACAAAAAATTTTATGCTTGAAATTGAACAATATATTAAAAGTTTAAAGTATATATGAATATATAAGCTTCAAATTTTAGCAATTCTTTTGCAGAAATTTCACCATATTTGCCTTTTCTGTCAAAATACGACTCCTTTCCTGACTTATTGCCCTGCACAGGACATGCATAGCCTTCTTTACAATGGTAAATGTGGTCACTGTTGTAGTGCTACTAGTACTAGCTGGAAAGCCATAATTATAAACAGAATCCATGTTACATTAGTTTTTTACAAATCGTTTGACTATTTGTTAGCATGAATGCAAGATTTGCATTTTGCTATTAACATTACATTATCCTACTACTAACCTGCGGAAAGTCTGCTGTCGGCATCATAATCGGTGACTCCTTTTTGCTACAGTTGGTATGACTGGGACTGAGGGTCGTCCACACGGATAGCGCCAGCTGTTGTCCACAAGAAAACACGGTGCCTCCGTATGCTTTAAATTTTATTCCGTCTCCCCTCGAATGTTTCATTAGATTTAACGTGTTTCCCCCTTTACATGCAACTGCTGTAAGACATTTGCTGCACGTCGCGGTGCCGGAATCCTTTCTTGTGAAATACAGCCACACTTTCGACCGTTTAGTTTTAGGCATTTAAACGAAAGTTGTTTAGTTTAGCATGCTAAGCTATCGGTAGACCGCCTGCTGCCGTCAGAGCGAGTGTAACGTTAGTTACTGCATTCACGCGCATGTCGGATGGTCTCTCATTTCCGGATGATTTGTGCTTTTAATTTCTTTAATTTAATCTAATAAACTATTAATCTACAAAAATATATGAATCTAGAGAACAAATATTTCAATCGACAGTTCAGGCATTTAAGTGGCACCGAAATGAGGCACCGAAATTCGCGTTCTGTTTCGGTCCGGTACATACCGGTTGTATAGGTACCGGTGCCGTCTTGGCACCGGTGTTCGGTACACAACCCTAGACTGAACTCAACCCTGCTTTGGGATGAACTGGAACTGGAGCCTCCTTGACATCGCAACATTAGTGCCTGAACCAGGCCCAGACCCTCCACGGATTCGCCAGGACTGATTTGGCGTATTGCAAGATAGTGATCGTTTTTTTTTTTTTGTAATAATATAATTTTTATATTATTGCCTACTCATTGTACTAAAGTGATGATTTCACTTCAAGTGCAGGTCAGTGTCATCTGTAAATTACTTTTTCTTTGAAAGTGTCACAAGTCTTCAGAGAACAGCGGTCTGCATCAGTTGACTGTCTTCATGGTAAATTGGAAACGTCCCCAGTCACCACATGCGTCCCAAGCATACCACACAGGCCTCCATGTTTCTGTACTATGATGGGGACCGCGGTGAAGTTAGTTTGATATTCAGACATTCGACAGACATTAGGAAGCGGTATTTTAGGGACCGTCGACAAAATTCTGTCCAAATGAAAAGTGAACGCTTGTTACTAACCTGGCTACTATACGTGTCCCAGTTATTCTAATTTATTATTCTATGCATGCTGCTTTTGTTTATTATTAATTGTTGAATTAATAGATATTAATTGAGTATTGTGAATTAATTTGTAAATATTATGTCTTCATTTAGTTTTATTTAATTTTTTTATTTTAAAAAATACGCTATTTGACTGACTTTATCCAAAAAAAAAAAAAAAAAAAAACCTGACTTTATCCCAAGATTTGCCTTAATTTATTTTTATTTCGATTAATATTTTATAAAATCACTATTTGGCACTATTCTAGGTCATGTGACCTGGTGACCCCGAACTAGTACTAAAATAATTTAATCTGAGATCTCCACAAGATACACCTCTTTGTAGTCCGACGTCTTCATTCATTTTTATTTCAATTAAATTTTTATAAAATCACAATTTTTTCAATAGCTTCTAAGTCATGTGACCCAGTGATCCCAAACTGGTACCACAATAATCAGATCTGAGACGTCCAAAAGGTACACCTCTTTGTTCTCTTTAAAGATATAGTATTTTTATAAAAATTTTATTGAAATAAAAATGAATGAAGACATATCTTGGACTACAAAGAGGTGTACCTTGTGGAGGTCTCAGATTTCATTATTTTGGTACCAGTTTGGGGTCACCAGGTGACATGACCTAGAAGCTATTGTAGAAATAGCGTTCTTTTAAATAAAAATTTTTATTAAACTAAATGAAGACGTATCTTGGGATAAAATTGGGTGTACCTTGTGTAGGGCTCTAATGATTGGTACCAGTTTGGGGTCACTAGGTCACATGACCTAGAAGCTATTGAAGAAATCAAAATTTTTTCATATAAAAAATAAAATAAAAATTAATGAAGACATATCTTGGGATAAAATCAGGTGTACATTGTGTGGAACTTTAATGAGATTATTTTGGTACTAGTTTGGGGTCAGGTGGTTACACGACCAAAAAGCTATTGAAGAAATAGTGATTTAATTAAAAAAAAAAGTCATATTTGCTAATTAATTCACAATACTCAATTAATCTATTAATTCAACAATTAATAATAAACAAAAGAAGTATGCATGGCATTTGTTTGTTTAATAATAAATTAGAATAACTGGTACACATACAGTAGCCAGGTTAGTAACAAGCTTTCACTTTTCATTTGGACAGAAATTTGTCTGACGGTCCCTAAAATACCGCTTCCTAATGTCTGTCGAATGTCTGAATATCAAACTAACTTCACCACGGTATGATGGGGCCTGAAACCTGATGGAAATTATTTGAAGATAGATGTAGTAATTTTAGATGTATTAATATTAAGCCCGATTCGGACGGGACTAGTTTTACAGGGGGTTGTTAGAGAAATTTCTGTTTCACAGACGTACTTTGTGATTTTAATCCCGTCCGAATCTGCCATGTCTGTCTTTCTCTCACATGACCTCTGTAAAAACTCCAGAGCAAATTACCTACTGTAATTGCCGAAAATATTTTTTCCAAAACGCGTTTTCTTTTGTGTTTTGGTCAACGTGAGCTACCGTACTATCACTTTATTTTCCAAATGAAGGCTCAACCTAGAACTAGCTCAGGTGTACTGATCACATATGAGATTCAGCCAGGGACTGAGACAGGTAGAAGGAAAAAAAGACAAAATAATTAGTTTTAACATATTGGATAAAATGTATTGTTTTGGTAATCTGGGTATCTAAGTCATTTAAAGATAAATAAATAAATATTTACATTCTGAACAGTCTAATTACTATGAGGTGGTTGTTTGCACCAAGTTAGAGACAGTTCTGTTTGGAACACTAGAGAAGTGACGGGTACAAGAAAAATACTTATCGGGTTGAGGTCAGGATTATATATATCCTGTATATCGGAGGGTCTAAAAGGCTGGCTGTGGTTTCTAAGTTTATTTGGGTGCATATGATGGCCTGTATTGGGAAGGATGGCATTACTCTCACTCATCTCAGTGAGAGTGACAGTAGCTTGTCGGTGTCTGTGAGCTGTTTCCTCCAAATGTGACAAGCTACTCTGTCACACAGCATGACAAGCAGTTGAAAAAGATCTTGCGGCTGGTTTTGCATATCATGCAGGAAGCAAGTGTTAATCTTCATCCGCTCTGGTTGTTTGCTGTCATGTACTAAACATTAACTGGCAGGTGAAATTCCAAACTGGCAAATAACCAAAATAGAATGAAATTGGGTTAAAAAAAAAATGTAACCCTCATGTTGTGGTCGTTTTTGGCTCACACTCATAATGTTCCATAATGTTGGAGCATTTTATGTCATTATACTGTAAATCCACAATAATATTAGTATATAATGTTGTATTAGATCTTTTTCATAAACTTCAGAACTTTTATTTGCTGTGTACGTCCTGCAGGCCTTATTTACCTGAGCTCATACCACTCGTTTTTTAGGGGAAAACAAATTTATAGATATTATTTTGACTACAATAAATACCAAATTGAAACCAATTGTTTTATTTATCACAGCGTACTTCACTAAAATGTTTACCAAAGTAACTTTTTTGGAACAAGTTAAATTTTTTTAACTGTCGCACAAAATAACAACTTTTTTGTTCCTGGTTAAAATTGACCGGATTGATTTATTTATTTAAAAAAAACAAAAGCCCAAATGTACACAGGCAAAACTTAACTATATTACAAATATAATGCTTGACCTACTGTATACACTGTATGAACATTTATAATTTTAAAGAAGCCCTTCTTTACTAGGAGCCTCCCACTTCCCCTGTTTTTTTACGTTGCTGTGTTTACACTTGCACGTTCCAGGCATTAGATGTCTTCACATCACATGCTACCCATATCTTTACACCATACTTAGATGGTTTGTTTGTTGCCCCCTAAAATGATGAAATGCTCATCAAAATTGATGTCAGGACAAGGTTTGTAAATTATTGTCAGGTACTCCACCCACTTCTGCAGTATATCATGCTGACAAAGACTGAACTGTGAGTAAGGCCTCAGAAAGCTTTGTATACCTGAACTGCAAAAAAGTTCTATGACTGAAATAATGTTGCAGTTTTGTTTTTCAACAGGTGTGTCAATAGTGTGTTAGTGTGTGTGCGCATCCATGTTTGTGTGTCTCCTTAAAGATACCTGCATGTTTAGGTGTGGGAAAGGTGTGTAGAAATGTGCTTCAACTCTATTTTATACATTAATTGTAGTCTTACCCATTAATTTCCAATGACCGGCCATTTTTGACCAGGAACACCATGAGTGTATAAAAGTTACATAATACACACAAATGTTTCAAATGTATTTTATGTGTTTAAATGCTATGTGTGAACAAAGTCATTGAACATCATGAGAAATGGATAAAATTTACTGCACATTTTTAGAGAGGAAACTTCAGTCAGGTTTGACTGGAACACAGCATGAGGGTTAAAAAAAAAATGTCCAAGTGTTAAGACACATTAGAAACAGAAGCATTTTCTTTTTCTTTTTTCAACTTTGACTTGACAATCCATCACTTATTTTTATTATCTTTTTTATTTTGTCAACTATCATTCATTTATCGATTATAAGGCCAATTTATCTTTCCCACATAAAAAATAATGTAAAATAATTCACTGTGACAAAATATAGCTTGTATGTAATGGTATTCATTTTGCTTTCCTGTGGTAGATGGCAGCTTGTCTTCACTGTAAAAACAAAATTTAATTGAAGCAATTTAATAAAAGCTTTTATTTGAATTCATCTTGGAATATGTGTTAATAGTAACAAATCGAAAAAGTTAAAATATATACACAAAAGCATAAGCGCTCCAGTTCACATACAGTTTTTGTTCAAATGAAAGATCCTACTTTGCAAATAAAAAAAATAAAAAAATTATGTCACTATTTTTATTGTTACTAATTAATGTTACAAAGGTTTATTTTTAATACTGGAGTGATACTATGTAATACAATATTTATCAGTCAAAACAATCAGTGCTGTTTGGGATTTTACTTACAGTGATACAAAAAAATGTACCAAGTGCTTTTAGACCTACACTGCACAACACCTACTGTACATGTAGATGGCAGTATTAGACAGAAGAAGGAGTACTGACTGTACATGAAATTGGATTTTTTTTAAATGCACATTGTTCTGTTCATATCGCTTTGTTTTAATTGTCCCAGACCATATGTAGTTTAAACATAAGATGATTAATTATCAGAATATTCTTTTTGTAATAATGCTTTTATTAACTCATGGGGCATAGTTCTTTGGCCTTATCATCATTCTGACAGTTTTAAATGTTTGCCTGGTGCTGGTCAGGTAATGGTCACTGGGCATATTGGGCCATGTGCTCCAGAAGATGCCATCTCGCTTCCCTGTATACTTCTTGTTGTAGTATTTGCCATTGAGGTTAGCTGACATACAAGTGTTGAACCACCAGCCTGCACCATAATAAGCACCACAATTTCCTGACGAGTACATATCATTGTCCCTGTCCCATGTAGTGAAAAACATCTGATCGTGGTTGTAGTCCTTGTCAATATGCAGGGCATTACCAGCAGTCCCTGAGTATTCACTTATGGCCAGACGGTATTTAAGGAATTCATTTGATACATAAAAATGGTTGTACTTCGCATACTCACGCACACCCTGGAAGTCCTCAAGCTCAATGCGTAGTACCATGTCTCTGGTCCTGGTGAGTAGGTGTATATGGTCATTTCCAAGCCAAAACTCC
Source organism: Channallabes apus (assembly GCA_030522415.1). NCBI lineage: Eukaryota > Metazoa > Chordata > Actinopteri > Siluriformes > Clariidae > Channallabes > Channallabes apus. The sequence goes on along the minus strand of CM060107.1, from coordinate 41,973,570 downwards.
CCACGCGGGTTCCCAAACCCATTCTTATAGTCAGCCCAGGTACGGTTGAAATCCACACTGCCATTGATTCGGTGCTGCACAACAGTCCACCCACCACCATTGGACTCCATTTCACAGAAAACATCAAAGGTCCCATTTTTCGGATCAGGTGTAACCTTATAGACTCCACTCTTCATCTGCTTCATGGCACTGTAGTCTGAACAGTCTCTAGGTGCGAGAGCTATGATACCTAAAATAAGACAGGGAAATCAGATTGGGATCATTAATCTTAGGGTTATTTATGGGCAATCTGTGGTCAATTACTATTATGACTCAGTATTGTATTGAGTTACTTAGTAACTTTTGTAACTTTTTCTTTTCTGCTTCTGAAATTACAAATTATCAAAAATTTCAAATTAAAATAAAAAAAATTATTTACATACAAAAGTTTCTGTTTTTGAAAGATATTTTATATTTAAAAATATTTTGTGTTAGTTTATGACTTTTATGTGGTAGCTTAGTAAAATAGATTGAAACTTACCTAATGGTCCTTTTACTTGAGGACATGTGTTTGAGCAGCTGCTGTTCAACTTGGTGATTATTTCACTGATGTTGTCTACCTTTTTGTCCACCATTTCATGAACTTTCTCCATGTTGATGTGTTTGAGCTGCTCCACCTGTCCCTGTAGCTCTTTAATCTGTGTGTAAGCGTTCTTCAGTTTGATTGACATCTTGGTAATCTTCACTTGAATCTCTTGGATGTCATTGCTTGAACTCTCATTTCTGCGTGGTGTAGTCCCTCCATCTCTGTTCTGTTGTGTCTGTACACTGTCACTTTGAAAACTGCCACTTAGGCAGTCACTCTTCAGTTGCCTCACTGTCTCCTTCATTTGCTGTAGCTCTGTCATGGCCTTCTTCAGTAGCTGAAACTGCTTGGGCAGCTGGATGGTGAGAGTAGGGAAGGTGATCTGGTAGGGGCACTCCTCTTCATTTTCGCACTGGCCAGCAGTTTTCAGCTTCACCTGGGAGCAGCTCTCAGGGGGCGATGTCTTCTCCAGACTCCCAAAAGAACCACTAACCACAGCTTCAGACCCCAGATGTGTAGCTATGAGCACGATATACACACACAGGTGCATGATATTGTGCAGTCAAGAAGTGTGAGCTGAGTAAGAGAGAGAATGAAAAAACTGGCTCTGCTTAAGTCAGCAGTGACATAAATACAAGAGCAGTGAGAAAGATAGGGGAATGTGGGTGGGGTAGTACAATTGCATAAGAACTAGAAAAAACTGAAATGGGAAAATAATGTTAGTCAGAAAGCTCCTCCTTTTCCTCACAACACAGATACACTATAGAGTTCAGAATACCCACATTTCTAACAGTTTACCTTTAATATATGTTACAGTGTTACAATTCCTTTGCCAGTCTTTGTGTCTAACAGTCTGTTTTTATTAAAATTATTTTTTTGTCCTGTATTTTGCACTGGAATCATTTTTTTGGGGATTTTCCCCAGATTTTCCCCTTAATTTAGTCATGTCTAATTCCTCCCCGCCACTAGGGGACTCCCAAATTAAGGCTACTATTACCACCCAGTCGGGAGGGCCGAAGATCATGTTTTCTCCGAACACCATGACACCACTCATGCACTGTTGGGGGCAGCGTAACACACTCAGGAGGACAGCGCTATACGCTCCTTCTGCTTGCGTGAGCTCACAGACACCCCTGATTGGCTGTAGAGCCAAGATTAATGTGAGCACTAAGTACCTCTCATCCCGGCCCTCTGAGAGAGCTCGGCCAATCAGCTCTCTAGAGCTCCGGCTGCGAGAGGTCATCGAATCCCAGCGTCACCCGGGAATCGAACTCGCGATCTCTGGATAATAGGGCGAGCACAGGAGCAACTAACCTCAATGTGTAATACATGTGTCTTCTTTACTTTCTCAGCCTTGCAGTTGGCTGGTTGTATTTGTTTGGCTGTTGAGTTCAAATATGAATAATGTTTCTCCAGGATGGATTACTGCAAATTTAACTGAAAATAACTTTTTAATATTAAATAATTTAATAATATTTAAAAAATTGATAACATCATTCTTGATAGATTAGTTTCTATTGGATTTGTTGGCACCATTCTTGCTGGCCACACTTAATTTGTTCAACCTTTTAGTTTTTGTTTATAGGATCCTAAGCAGTGCATTGGTAAAGTGTTCATTTGCCATGATCATGCAGAGATCATGTTTATATGATGAAGTTTAATTTCTGGCTGATGCTGCAGCCATCTGCAGCTAGGTTTGGAGAGCAGGTTGGCCATGCTCTTTTGGTGGGGAGGGATGGTATACCCTCATAGCATCTGTGTGCTCATGGAAGTTTTGGATATGGCTTTCTTCTGAGCGTTTCATCGCTCCCTAGCAATGCATGAGCAGCAGTTTGTGGCATAATGTGTCTCAGAGAAAGCATGTGATAGATGCTCTCCCTGGTTGGTAGTTGTCACGTTGATGGGTGATGGAATTGGCTATGAGTAAATTAGGGACGAAATTAGGGAAAATCCATAAAAAAATAGTTTCAGACTTTCCCTTTCATTAGCAGGGGTCCCCAAGGCTGTGTTCTGTCACCCCATTCAGAATGTACCCCGCCTAGTGCCCAGAGTCTCCTGGGACAGACTCCGTACATCCTGGGCAGGGTGCCAATCAATATCAGGGCACACAAGCATATATTCACTCACTCACACACTAAAATGTTTAAAGGGCAATTTGGAAATGCCACTTGCCTAATGGAAATGCCTATTCTGCATTTGGATTTGTGGGAGGAAACCCATCAAGAGAGAACTTGATGCACACAGACCCGAAGTGGTAAAAGATCTGGAGTGGTAACTCCAGAGGTGCGAGGCTAGCATATGCAACCATATTGTCTCATCGTTCTGTCTGAATGTTTATTGAAAATCAACTCCTGGTTATCTTGCAACTTTCTTACTATTAAACTCAATAGTGAGTTATTGGGATTATATTTAAATTTTTTATTTTAAAGATGAATTACTTTAAAATCAACTAAGAATGAAGTGTGCCTTTACATTGCCCCATATTCTAACATGAGTGTTCAGAGGTTTCTTCCTTCAGGTCAGTCATGATCATGATGATTAAAATTTTGAGTTTTTAGCTTTATAGCTTTCAGACAAATCACATTCACATTTGTTGGTTTGTAATTTCAGTATATACAGTATCTTATAATATTAAAAAAATTACATCGTTCTCAGCTTTTCTTGGTGGACATGATCAGTGGAGATAAAATGGCTCGACTAAAGGCCACCTTCAGTTTGCTGCATGAAACTGTACGAAGGTAAGAGCTGCATCATTCATTGTAACATCTTTGCCAGCAACCCACCCATTATACTTCTAGCCATTATGTAACAGTCAACATGTTCTGTTCAGAACATTTGTTTTCTGTTTTTAATCAACTATAAATTAAAGTGTTTGTTAAAGTGATAATTTAAAGTGTTGCACTTTACTTGGTTTTAATTGGTTTATTCATTACTAGATTTTCCCACAACTTTGTTAGAATACTGAATAGAATACAGAAACTGTTTTAAATTGGTTTCACTTGGAATCCATCTTTTTAGATTTTTACTTCAGCTATAGTTCATCCAGAGAGCATCTGGAGACAAGCATCTGCTTGGAAAATTCAGTTGTTAATAAGATTCTTTCCTTTCAGCTCTCAGGAGTCTGAGCTGAAACTATTGCAGGAAGAGGCTTGTTTCCACGCTGAGCTAAAGATGCAGCAACAGGAGTTAGATAAGGCTGAGCTGTTCGATGAGGGCCAGAACACGGATAGAAGCTGCACAAGAAAACAACTTTTACAGTTTCACAACAATCTCAGAGAGACTGAGGAGCGAGAACACCAGACACAGTACAAGCTGGAGTGGTAGGAGGCTTTTCTTCTTCGGAACACTTGATATTCTTTAATCCTTACATTTCATTCTTTTATTAGTATTTTATAATGAATACACCAAGATTACCTTCTTACCATATTGTTAACACCCACCTGAATGCTCCAGACTTTGATCAGATAATTTTTATCATGTTTTACACAAAAACACATAGAATTAAAAGAGGCAGTGTGTTGTGTTCATGAATAACATTGCATTATGACTACTATTTTGAAAAGAGAATTCGGCACTGCCGTGTGGTGGAATGTAACGTTTTACGCAAGCGCGAGTTGAAGTTAAGTAAAGGAATGTGTTCGCTACTACTGTCTTGTCTGTTTCATTTATTATACTGAACATGACTGGATACCTGTTCCTGGAAGATCACATATTTCTTAGATAACATACCTAACCAAACAACATGAAGACCAGCCGCTATCATAGACGGTAAAACTGTCAGTCAAGATTTATTTAAAAACTAATTTTAAACACACATTTTAGACAAACACTTTTTGACCTTTAACTGAGAAGTAAGCCTGAGGTCAGAAATCACTCTGTACCTGATACTACCACCAGCATGCTTCACTGTGGGGATGATGATGATGATGATGATGATGAGCAGTTTTGAGTTTTTGAAAATGTGCTGTAGCTGGTTTGATCATACCAGAAAAGCCATTTCACCTTTTTGCTCAGTATCAGAAACCCCTTTGGTAAACCACACATAAACCATATTTATATGACTTTCTACTCTTCTATCCTTCAAGTCCAGACTGGGCTTGTCCTGTTGACACCTTCACACAGTGGATTTCTTAAGCTCTTTCCTGAAATAAACCAAATCCCAGATGTGTATAAAACATGAGATGGATGCCATAAATTAATTAATTCAGACTTAAGGCAACTCGTACTAGCAGAATCAAATAAGGGGTGAATAAAATAATTTTTCACTAAATGGATATTTTTTCTGCCACTTCAGTATTAGGTGAGATATGTGTAGACTAGAATGTTAATGTCTGCAAAGGCCACAAATTATTTGGCATTATTCTTTTTCAGTCTCCAGATGGAAAAAATGTGTCTCAAGAAGGAGTATGAAAGCCAGCCAAAGTCTGATGTAAGTAATGTGAAAATTCATTGATCAATGAATATTTTATGTTTTTTCACATAGTTTAGAAGCTCTGTATCAAAACATATTACAGGATTGGGGTGGTATGCCTATTATGTAATGGGTTATTTTGCCATGACAGGTTCACAAGTGCAGTAAATTATTTAAAAATAAAAAATACTTTAATTCACGGATATGTCAAAATCACCATGATACCGTATTTAAATTACTGTATGCAAACTACACATGGACCTACAGTAGATTCTATATTGAGACCTGAGGGAAGTGTGTGTTGGTGCCTATGTCAAAAGGTCCTTCATCCACGATCCAGAAGTGGGTGTAAAGTGGTTGAAGCATTAGCTAAAGACAATTAAAGCTTGTGGTCCAATAAGTTCCTCTACCACAGGATGCATCTAGATATCAGATCACTAAAGAGAAAAGAAAAGGTAGAGTGAGACTGACTGTTCTGGTATAATTGTAGTGTAGGGCCTGGCCTACATAATATCTGGAGGTTCTGCAGTAGAAATATACTGTACCAGACCTTTCCTTTTGTGCTTAATATTTTCTGCTTGAGTATGTTCAAGTGTTGCGATGTCATGGTGGATTCTGGGAACTATAGTTCTAGGGAGCTGCTGTTCGGAATAAGAAAGCTGATAAGAGTCACCAGTCTGGTATGTCTCAGTCAGCAGTGTGTTTTATACTCCTTACTAGACATAATGAATACATCAGGCTGTCTTCCAGCATACTTCTGCGTTTTCAACATAGCAATAGGAGGGACTCAGCCCAGTAATCTGAAGTGTATGAAAGGAATGGCATGTTGGTGTGAGAAGCTTTAGGCCAACATTCCCGCAAACACTTAAAACTATTAAAGATTCACTATGGGCAACATGGTGGTGTAGTGGTTATCACCACAGCCACAGGGTCGAGGGTTTGAGTGCTGTGTGTGTAGTTGTTCTCACCATGCTTGCCGGGTTTTCTCCAAGTCCGCCAGTTTCCTCCCAAAGACATCCAGAACAAGATGAACTGTATAGAGAATGAGCAAGTAAGTTTCACTATGTGAGGATTGCCAGGGTGAGATACAGTTTTTAATTTCATGTCAAACCATTTTTTTTCACTTGTTGTCACTAAATTCAAATGAGTTGTAGCATAGATGAAATTTTTCTACTTTACATGTGCATATGCTGTGTGTGTGTGTGTGTGTGTGTGTGTGTGTGTGTGTGTGTGTGTGTGTGTGTGTGTGTGTGTGCGTGTGTGTGTGTGTTTCCAGGAGCAGGAGAACAGGTCCAAGGCTCTGAAGGAGAGCTGTGAGAAGATGAAGAAGGAGATCATGCAGAGACATCTGGAGATCAGGACACTAACAGAGGGCATCAAGTCAAGTGATACACAGTTGCAGAATGAGCAACAGCAGCTGGAGGACAAAACAGAAATTATCACAAATAAAGAGGTAGGTAACAAATACACTGAAAGAGTTATTGTCATCCTCTCAGTCACAGCGAGTAATCTGTGATGGTTTATTTGTATTTGCCTCCAGGCTGAACTGGCTCAGCTGATTTACATTCCTGGTCAACTGGGGAAAGAAATTGAGAGGATCAATTGGAAAATAAAGTATGTGCCGTAATCACTGATTATAATAACTATGGTCAGCCTAAGATCAACTAACACGTTATAAATGATATCAAATATGTAATGATTCAATGTTCCCAAAATGTATAGTATAGCTACAATATAAGTGCATGTTTCTGTCTTCAAAATTAAAGTTATTTCCCTTAATGTTAACTGTCTTTGTACATAAGCTTAAAGTTTCGTACAAAGCTGAATCGCATGGGGACTACATTTTATTCAGATGAGGGCAACGTACATACATACAGTAAATCCTGAACTTGAGTAAAAGTAAAGTTAAGTAAACATGCTAAACTTATTAGCTCACTGTAACCTTAAAGACATAGTAAAAGATTATACAGTGGAACCTTGGATGAGTACAATTTGTTCTGGAAGCGGGCTCGTATTTCAAATTTCCCCATAAGAAATAATGGAAACTCAAATTATTTGTTCCACAGCCCAAAAAAATAAATACATAAAAATAGTTAATACAAAATATAAAGTACAAATAAAACTAATTAACCTGCACTTTACAGCGCATCACTTTTTCCACATTTTGTTGTCACAGCCTTATTCTAAAATGGATTAAATTCATTTTCCCCTCAAAATTCTACACACAACACCCCATAATGACAACATGAAAAAAGTTTACTTGATATTTTTGCAAATTTATTGAAAATAAAAAAATTTAGAAAGCACATTTACATAAGTATTCACAGCCTTTGACATGAAGCTCAAAATTTAGCTCAGACGCCTCCTGTTTCCCCTGATTATCCTTGACATGTTTCTACAGCTTATTTGGAGTCCACCTGTGGTAATTTCAGTTGATTGGACATGATTTGGAAAGGCACACACCTGTCTTTATAAGGTTCCACAGGTGACAGTTCATGTCAGAGCACAAACCCAGCATGAAGTCAAAGGAATTTTCTGTAGACCTCCGAGATAAGATTGTCTTGAGGCACAAATCTGGGGAAGGTTACAGAAAAAATTCTGCTGCTTTGAAGGTCCCAATGAGCACAGTGGCCTCCATCATCCGTAAGTGGAAGAAGTTCGAAACCACCAGGACTCTTCCTAGAGCTGGCCGGCCATTTAAACTGAGCGATCCGGGGAGAAGGGACTTAGTCAGGGAGGTGACCAAGAACCCGATGGTCACTCTGTCAGAGCTCCAGAGGTCCTCTGTGGAGAGAGAAGAACCATCCAGAAGGACAACCATCTCTGCAGCAATCCACCAATCAGGCCTGTATGGTAGAGTGGCCAGACAGAAGCCACTCCTTAGTACTATAAATGGCAGCCCATCTGGAATTTGCCAAAAGGAACCTGAAGGACTCTCAGACCATGAGAAACAAAATTCTCAGGTCTGATGAGACTCTCTGGCCACTCTACCATATAGGCCTGAAAAAAAAAAAAAAACCTGCAGAGAGGAGGGGTGAGTGTGTGATGGGGCATGGTGTCAAACACACATAATGGCATGCTGACCCAGGGAGTGAAAGAAAAGGGATCTTTAACCTCTCTAATGAGACTTTCTTTTGCTTTACATGCACGCACACACGTGTTATAATAAACAGTACACACGCACTGTATACACACGCATACACGTGGTCACAGTGTAAACAGTGCACGGATGTTGATTATACTACTGAGTGATGCGCAGTGATGAGATAATTCCGCAGCGCAAGAGAGATAAAAACCATTGGTTCAGTTGTTATCACATGATGCTCTGCGTCAAAACAAGAAGCGGATGCGTGATACATGATATTCGGTACTGGTAAACCAAGACTTCAAAATTTCTTTAAGATCTTTGCTCGTTTTGTGGAACACTAGCAATCCGAGATTCCACTGTAAAAGGATGTAGTAGAGTAAAAGTAAAAAGTATCCACTAATAAAACAACTCAACTAAAGTACAGATATTTGACAATAAACTTGAAAGTTGAAATATGTACTTAAGTACAGTAATAAGTGCATTTACTCCTTTACTAAGTGCATATGTGAAATGCGTACTTAAGTACAGTAAAGATGTAAATGTGCTTACATGTATGTACTTCCTACTTATTCTTTAAACAGCTTGATGCAATATATAATCAGCATTATATGATTTAAATATATTGTTCAGCAGACAATGATTTATATTGCAAGAAGTGCATGACGTCTTCTAACGAAAGACAATCTGCAATGTATTATTTTTAACCCTTCAGTAGTCATTTTGGTTGGATGCATAAGATAATGAACTCGTGTGATGATGAAATGATAGCAGCTGGTCATGAAAAAACCTTTAAAGAATGCTTACATAACGTGCTGTATCTAGTGTGTGTTTGTGTGTGTGTGTGTGTGCGCGCACATGTGTGTGCATTGACCAGGAATGTACAGGAGCAAAAAGCTGAATCTGAGACGCAGCTGCTGGAGCTGGCAGAGAGCGTAAAGGAGACACAGGTGTGCTGCAGGCAGCTGGATGAAGGGTGCAGGAGCATGATGAAGAAGCTCAAGGACTACAGGGCCCAACTGGAGATGGCTCAGAGAGAGAACAGCATGCTACTTAAAGAACAGGAGATGATCAAAGAAGAGGAGGCTGTTCTCCTTGAACAAAGGTGGAAATCATCAACTATCAGTAACAGTGATTGAATATTTGATGTCTGGAGTTGCAGTGGTTTATTCAGACAACAGACTATAAGTAGTCAGTCATGGAAGTGAAGACGTAGATAACAATCATAGTTCCATTTAAATGACAGATAATCGCAGTTCAGTTTCAAGCCAGCTAATGCTAATCCTGCTGAAGCAGAGTATGGGGTATCTTGGCTTAAATGACAGAAGTGTCCAAGGAATATAAACAAGTTTTGATAAAAAAAAAGAGAGGGAGCATTGTTTTAAATCTCATGAAGTACTGCCATGCAGTCAGGAACAGATTAAGTTCCTTTAAAAAGTGACAAAACATCAAGACGCTCAAACATTGACTCGCTCATATAATTGTGTTCAAAATGGCCGAAACAATTGAAGAAAAAACATATTGGGAATTGCACAAAGACTGGTCTGTTGTCTTCCTGCTGTCCAAAAATGCACAGCAATGGACTAGTTCTACGTATCTAGTTTGAATTCCCACCTAATACTCGGCATTCCCATTATAGGCTCTGGATCCACTGTGACCCTGATCAGCGTAAAGCAATTACAGAACGTGTCACTACTTACAGTATAGAGTCATGATGATATAAATAATATGAGGAAGACATAATATGATGAATTATGAAATATGGTAGTTTTTCCACATACTGGGAAGTTAGATTAAAGTTATTAATGACAAATATAAAGAAATATTCAGCTTAAATAATTTAAGAATGAAATATTGATTCATTTTGGTAAATTTGCTGATTAAAGCTAAATTATAGACATTTTACAGGTTGTTAATACACTGCCTTGCCTAAAAAGTCACCATCTGCATTTACCTAAGCATATGGATTACTACTGCAATCATTAATATATTTCAGCTGGCAAAATGTTTTGTAGTTCATGTCAGAAACAAAGGAGCTTGCTGAAACTACAACAATGCCTTCGGAGAAGAAATGTGGTCGGAAAAAAGTAAATGATCATCAAAGGTTTAATAGTGATCTTTTCCACACACGTAATGTGAAGAGAATTCAAATGATTCGGACTAAACAGCCGTGAAGCAGTGAGGCTTAAAAAGAAAAAGAGGATTAAATTTGAATGGACTGTGGAGCATTGGAAAAAGGTTTGGTGATCTGATAAGTCCTGGTTCCCTCTGTCCCAGAGTGACGAGAGAATCCGGACAAAATTGTTGGTACCCTTCCATTAAAGAAAGAAAAACTCAACAGTGGTCAGTGAAAAAAACTGAAACTGACAAAATTAATAATAAATAAAATTATTAATGAAAACTGCACATTGTTTTTTAATTGTGGTTCAAACGTGTTAAAGTTAAGGGCTCTTAGACATCTATCTCTAAGCGGCTTGATGTTCCTGTGACCACAGTTGTACATATTATTCAGAAGTTCAAGGTTCACAGGACTGTAAGCCAGACATTTTTATTGCTTTTGTCAGTTTCAAGTTATTTAACATCACCTTATCATGGTGGAGAGGTTTGCATGCCCTTATGGGAGTTGTGTTATCTGGAGCCATGGGCTCCTGGTAGGGCATCTCAAAGCAAATTGGTCTCCGGTGAGGCCAGACTAAGAATGGTTCAACCTAGACCCCATGAAAAAAAGAGAAGGGAGAAAGGTGACCCTGTCCAGAGGACGCCTGGGGCCCATGTCTGGTCCAGGCCTGAACAGAGGGCCGGGTCTGCTGTGGGGCCCAGATGGTCACAGCCCAAAAAAGCAATGTGAATACCCATCCTCCACCATCCCATGTACCCACTACCTGCGGGAGGAACCGATGGGGGCGGGTACACTGCTATCTGGGTGGCAATGAGCACCACGATGTTGGAGTTTACCCAAGTTTAGATGAGATGGTTGCCTCCCTATGCCTGAGGGTCAGAAAGCTCTGACTGTTATTTGTGCTTATACACTGAGTGTTCCATAGTTCTGCTGGGGGACTTCAACGCAAAGTCATTACCTCATTCAGAGTTAGCTGACCATGTTTTTTCATCAATGGATTTTTTTCGCCACTGCCATATTCTAAAAATGACAATACTGAAATTTATCAGGCTGTTGTAAAAGATATTAAGTATCCAATTGAGAATCTTTGGGATGTGCTGAAGAAAACGGTTTTATTCTCTTATTATCAATATCTTAGAGAAAACTTAATGTGACTCTGGACTGAAATAAATGTTGTGACATTACATAAGCTTTTTGAAATTATGCGAATGCGTACCATAATCAAAGCAAAAGGCAGTCTAACGAAATATTATAGTGTGTGTAACTTTTTTTGGCCAGGAACTGTATTTCATCATACGACATGAGAAGTAAAAAGGTCCTGAAAAAGAAAAGATAATTCTGATTGGATTAACAATTTATGATTATTTCTCTTACACACAGAGGCCTGCTGGAAATCGACCTGAACCACACCAAGGAGGAGAAAATGACCCTTCATGACAGCCATGTTAAGAAGGTGCGAGAAAAGGACAGGCTTCACCGTAGATTAAAAAACGCACAACTACAGCAGAAATTGTCTAAAGATGCCTTGCTTCACACTCAGGAGCTCTACAACAGAACGAAGACCCAGGTCAGTCTACACTGCTACTTCTACACTCATGAGTGCTTTGAGTGTAGTAACTTAGTTCATGACTGTTTAACTGCACTTACAACATTGCATTGATAAAGATTCAGCAACTGTCAGAAAGTGTCATGTGTAGTTATGACAAGTTTGATGAGGAATTTTAATAACAAGGCATTATCGAAATATTGTCAATCACACACATATTAACTCAGTGTTGTAAATAAGTATTATAAGTATAATCTTACATATTTGTAGGTGTATTAAAAAAAATCAGATCTGAAAGGATCAGAAAAGCATGACTAATTAAAGGGAAGTAAGAGACGGATGTGGGTGAAAGACGTACATATACAGTCATAGAACAGGAAGTTTAATTCTGTGAAATCGACATTTTATGAGAAACATCCTTTGTAAATCACATGCCATTTGGCAATTACATACTGCATGTCCCACTGTAGTACATACTGTACCAAGGCCTTTAGCGTTCACAATTTATTTCACTGTGTTTGTTATTAAAGTTTTTACTATGTGATTAGATTAAGCAGGGGCCATGATTATTGTGCAGTTCTTTTCCTTGCCTGAGTGCTCTTAATGTCTTTACAGCTACCATTATTCTCTGAGTAGGGCTCTTGGGACAAAAGTTTTTCAATTGAATCTAAACCATAGATCTTTTAAAGCCCAAATAGAATCGATGTTAAATTAAGAGCCAGATAGCATTTAATTGAAATATTGTGTTTTTCCTATTCACAAAAGCATTAAAACAATTAAATTAAGTAAATATTAAATAACATTTCTAACATATTTTACCATACTACATAATGCTGTTCCTACAGCGACCCATAATCATACAGTACTGTAGCTCTAGAAAAGAGCCAAAAGAGCCAAATATTAATATTGTTACTGTGACCCCTAATCACAGTAACAATATTGTAGCGTTTTACCACCGGAAAGGATGTTGGAGAGATGAGTGAGCTTATTTGCTGAAATTTGCTGCCCAATGCAATGGTCTCAGCCATTTTTATATTTATATATTTATAAATCTCAGTCTCAGCACTGTATAGCATGAACAGCACATTCACACAAGAACCTCACCCAATTCAGCCTTAGCATGAACCGGAGCACATTCAACACGTCACACCCATTCAACACACCCAACTTGGCCGAAGCCACTAACCCAAACGCCCTTCCCCAACAGGATGAATACATCGAGAACCCCCGCAAGGCATGCTGGTCGACAGCCGCCGCCCCGCCCACGCCACAATATTAATATTTGGCTCTTTTACCTACTTAAATGAAAGGTGTAACTTTCAGTTTTGCATTTCTGCATACACACATACAGTACACACAGACATAGTTGCAGGGAAACAGTTACCAAAGCTCAGATTTGGACTGCAGGCATTAGTGTTAACCAGCTGCACCGCTGTGACCCACACTTAATTGTTTCTTTCTTAATTTTAAAGATGCAGCATTTTATTTAGTTGATTTAGTTAAACTGAACTGCTGAAATTAATTATTTCCTCAGCTTACATGTAATAACATTGTAACATTGGTCTGTCCCGAGTTCCTAAATATGCCACTGCTGAACATACTGTAACTATTTCCTTCCAGAGGGATATAATGCCTAAGGATGATGACTTGCTACAGAAAGTCCAAGATCTGCAATCAGAAGTAGACAACCTGAAACTAAAAGTAGCCCATCAGGTAATCTTTTGGCTCACAGACCCTTAGAGTGTACAAAATTTAAAATGTACAGTATGCATGTGTGCATCCAATTCTGCTTGACTTGTCTGAACAGCAGTCGGTCACAGGTGATGAGGCCAATGTGTTTGAGCAGTGCACAGAGCAGAAACTGGCTCTGATAAGACAATGTAATCACCATCACGATGAGTTACACCACCTCCATGCCCTGACCAGAATCAAAGCAGACGAGAGAGACCAGAAGAGCCGAGAGCTGCTGAAAGCTCAGGTACAGTGCCTTATTATGCTGATGTACAGTACAAGAAAAAAGTTTTAGAACAAGGAGCAATCAAAAACTGAACCGAAAAAACTTCTACTCATGAAGGATTTTGCTAATTCTTTTTTATTATAATACATTTCTATTCAAAATTTGGAGCGTTGCATTGACAGTGATATCACTGGTGATGACGAGGATGTCGGAAAAACACTGTTTGGTCAAAAGTATGTGATCCCCTGGCCATTGCTTAACCATTGCCAATAATAGGGAGTTGTTCCCCAGTTGCTGTTAGAATAAGCTCTATTCTGATGTTGAGTGAAGAGGACTGGTGTACAGTTGGTGTTCCAGTTAATGTTTATTGGGGTTGAGGTCAGGGTTCTACAATGTTCTTCCCCTCCTACTGTACCTTAACACACCATGTCTTCATGACACTTGCTTTGAGCACAGGGTTATTGTTATGCTGAAAAGGGTTTCTATTACACTTTGTATTCATTTACATTATAGCAGCTATTAACACTTCCCTCACATACCACTCCCCTTTTTTTTCTCTTACAGTTAATAACACAAAACGTGCATAATTTCATTTTATGAAGAAACCAAAAATCTTCTGTCCTGTGAACAAAAGAGTTCTTTTGCCATAGAAATGAAAACATACAGTATAAAAATGTTTTCACTGATTAAGATAATTTTTTTCACTGATTAATTTAAATTGCTTCAATTACAGCGTACACACTTATTATACTGTATGCTCATGTCACATTTATATAATTAACCAAAATGTACCTCTGTAAATCTGATTTGAGCATTTAACAATTCATTGTTACTTTAGTAGGATTACTGATCAGTTCCCAGTGTATTTTGTACTGCAGTAGCCCAGTTCAGTAACAGTGATTCTTTACACCAATAACCACTTTCATTTACTTTACTTTTTTACAATGTTTATTATCCTGTTAAAAAAATACTGTACTAACGAAAGACATCTTTATAGATGAGATGCAACCAGATTAAACAGGACATCCGAGGTAAACAGCTACAGATTCTGGAGCACAAAAAACAATACCAGGCGATTCAGTCAAGGTAAAAATGTCACCTGTGATGGCAATAAAGCATAATGCTTTCTGCTATCCATATCAAACAGAAGAATTATATCGATAATTGACAATCACATCATTTTTTTTCATTTTCCATACTACACATTACCTTATATTAGAGACACTGGCCAGTGCTTTTATTGTTGCAATTTTTGTTGCACTGTATATTGTTATATTCACACTTTTTAGATTCCAGATATCCAGCAGCAATAGATAGAGACAGTAACACAAAGACAGGTTGGACATGTGATTTCAGACTGTATATCTTACATATAGTCAAAAGACACATGAAAACATGAGAACTGACCGAATGAGAACTGACCGAAAGTTACTACAAAATATACAGTACAAGAAGCATATAAATAAACCATGTAAATTCCAAGTATAAAAAAAGAACAATTGTATGTGAGACAAAATGACCACAGCATAAAAATGTGCAAAGCATAAAAGTGCCAATAAGTCTATGCATAATGACATAATATGTAATACTGAAAGACTAACCCTACAGTAGCTAACAAATTACAGAGTTATGCGGGTAGCACCGTGACGTATATAGCAGAAGACCCTTAAGCTAAGACCTCAAAAGACCACATTTCCAAGCCCCTGTAGATACAGTAGGTGTTGCAAAGCCAAATGTCACTGGGGACAAATAAGGAAATTTCCTTTTTATTATTCTTAATAGATATTCTACCCATTACTAATGTATAAGTTCAGAACATATGTATTAACTCTTATGAGCATACACATATTTAATTTAATGTTTTATCTTGCATTTTGATCTACAAAAAATTTGCCCCTGCCCAATAAATATCTGATAAACTCTTCTCTAGAGACAATAACAAGCAGAACTGATGCATAGAGGGAGTATATGCACCTTCCTGATTTTGGTATTTTATTGCTTATTTTTCAGTCTTAAATGTTTCAAGTTATTAAACAAATTGTAATATTGTAAACAGATAACCCAAGTAAATGAGAGATGCAGTTTTTAAATGGACGGATTTAAGACCAAACTTAAATCTACTTAAATCTACCTAGGCCACTGCAAACCCGTTGTGTGCTTCAGGTTGAGGTCATGAACTGGTGACAGAACATTCTCCTTCAGGATTTTCTGAGAGGAACACAATTCCTGGTTCAATCAATTATAGCAAGTCATCTAGGTCATGAAGCTGCAAAGCAGTCCCAGACATTAACACTACCACCACCATATTTAACAGTTTGATAATCTTTTTATGATTATCAACAAATGCTTTATTAGTTTTATTCCAATGTTACAGGAAGCACATCTTCCAAAAAGGTCATTTTGATTAACAGTGGCTTTTGCCTTTTTCCATGTTACTTTTCCGACATGCTGACGATTCTACTGCCAAACAGGGGGTCAGAGAAAGGAGACATGTCTCCTTTCTGTGACTAATCAAAGAGGCAGGGACATTAGCCACAATGTCCTCGTCCCTGACAAGATTCAACTTGAAGATGAGAGCACATTGAGCAAAGTTTACAGACGTGCATGCACAAGGCTTTTTCCTCTAAATTTCTAAAAAATATGCATGCTCTAAATTTTGAGACAAACGTGCGCGATGCGCTTTTTCACATGCGTGACTTTTGACAGTGAAATTAGCACCTGAGTATCAGCGTATTAAGGACTGAAAAATAAGTTGGTATGTGCCACATACAGTACCTACATACAGTATGCACCACTGATTGTGTGTGAGCTGCATTTTGTGTGATCATTTTGTCCATTCTTGTGGACTGTTCCAAATATGTCAGTTAGTTTGCAAGTGCTAATTGTAATTGCAATTTGTTTTTGCTTTGGCCAGACACTGTATTTTTGCCAAGCTTTATGATACCACCAAAGAGGAGCGAAACAAATGTGTAAACCTACTACAGATTGCAATCCAGCGCATTACCAAGATGAAGGAGAAGTTCACAATTCTGGAGAATGAGATTGGGATTCTGCACAGCGAAAAAATTAAGAAAGACAGGTCTGGAGACATACTGTACTGATATATATACGTATATAGACGAGAGATTTTCAGATTAAATATCTTTGTCTACTACCAGTGTTAGTTTGGAAAAAGAGAATGGGTCAAGTCCTTTAAATGAACCTTATATACCTACTTTAACTCAGCATTGTCAGTGCTCTCACCACATACATAATGTCTCAACAATCTTAACATAGTTGCTGCTCAAATCCACTGCTCCACTGCTGTGTTCTTTTTTATAGGCTGCTGCAAAGGTCTCGTCTAAAGCATGTACACAACCACACAATCAGGGATAGCTTGAGGAATGACATATCCAAGGTGACCTGGATGCTTCACGAGATGCAACACAAGAGTGAAGAACAGAGACTAAAGATTATTAAACTTGGACAAGTGATCAATACCCAGGAACAAGACCTGCTGCAAATGTGCAAGAACCACAAAACTTCTGTCCAGAGCCGCAATGATCGGTGGGTCTGTGATTATAATAAAATTACCAATAAACCATTGTAAAAATTAAACAAAAATCATTACTTTGAGAATGAGGGCAAACAATCATGTAAATACAAGCTATTTATCTAAAACCTTCCCCATGGTGCAACATGCTTACTGTAAGTTGTCTTAGGCTGTTTACTGATCCAGATGTTTGTCAGTGGATGTTCAGATTTTTTGCTTATTCATCTCTTGAGTTTGTACCTACTTGTGTGTGGTTGATAGGGGTGTGCAACTCCTAGAAAGAGAGGAGGAGATGTGTGTCTTCTATGCAAAGCTAAATGTGCAGGAGAATCTCATCTGTGAGGGGACGTTACAGTTACAGGCCCTAAAAGAAGAGATCTGCTCTCTTAAGATGCTAATTAATGAGGAGCAGAGGCAAATCAGCTTGAGTAAAAAACAGGTGCCTTTCAAGAGACCGCTGGAGGATGAGTGTGCCTTACTACAGCTACAGGTACTCAAATGCTCAGTTTTTCCCCATATATCAATGACTTAAGACAAGTATCATACATTGATGCAGTCTAAATCAAAACATTTATGTCAGTAACCAAAAACCTTGGTTTTTTTTTTTGCACTGAAAGGTATTATATTAATATATATACAAACCGAATTCCAAAAAAGTTGGGACACTAAACAAATTGTGAATAAAAACTGAATGCAATGATGTGGAGATGGCAAATGTCAATATTTTATTCAGAATAGAACATAGATGACAGATCAAAAGTTTAATCCGAGAAAATGGATCATTTTAAAGGAAAAATATGTTGATTCCAAATTTCACGGTGTCAACAAATCCCAAAAAAGTTGGGACAAGTAGCAATAAGAGGCTGGAAAAAGTACATTTGAGCATAACGAAGAGCTGGAAGACCAATTAACAGTAATTAGGTTAATTGGGAACATGATTGGGTATAAAAAGAGCTTCTCAGAGTGGCAGTGTCTCTCAGAAGCCAAGATGCGTAGAGGATCACCAATTCCCACAATGTTGCGCAGAAAGATAGTGGAGCAATATCAGAAAGGTGTTACCCAGCGAAAAATTGCAAAGACTTTGCAGTTATCATCATCAACTGTGCATAATATCATCCGAAGATTCAGAGAATCTGGAACAATCTCTGTGCGTAAGGGTCAAGGGCGTAAAACCATACTGGATGCCCGTGATCTCCGGGCCCTTAAACGACACTGCACCACAAACAGGAATGCTACTGTAAAGGAAATCACAGAATGGGCTCAGGAATACTTCCAGAAACCATTGTCAGTGAACACAATCCACCGTGCCATCCGCCGTTGCCAGCTGAAACTCTACAGTGCAAAGAAGAAGCCATTTCTAAGCAAGATCCACAAGCACAGGCGTTTTCATTGGGCCAGGGATCATTTAAAATGGAGTGTGGCAAAATGGAAGACTGTTCTGTGGTCAGACGAGTCACGATTCGAAGTTCTTGTTGGAAATGTGGGACGCCATGTCATCCGGACCAAAGAGGACAAGGACAACCCAAGTTGTCATCAACGCTCAGTTCAGAAGCCTGCATCTCTGATGGTATGGGGTTGCATGAGTGCGTGTGGCATGGGCAGCTTGCATGTCTGGAAAGACACCATCAATGCAGAAAAATATATTCAGGTTCTAGAACAACATCTAGTCATCTCTTTCAGGGAAGACCCTGCATTTTTCAACAAGATAATGCCAGACCACATTCTGCATCAATCACAACATCATGGCTGCGTAGGAGAAGGATCCAGGTACTGAAATGGCCAGTCTGCAGTCCAGATCTTTCCCCTATAGAGAACATTTGGCGCATCATAAAGAGGAAGGTGCGACAAAGAAGGCCCAAGACGATTGAACAGTTAGTGGCCTGTATTAGACAAGAATGGGAGAGCATTCCTATTTCTAAACTTGAGAAACTGGTCTCCTCGGTCCCCAGACGTCTGTTGAGTGTTGTAAGAAGAAGGGGAGATGCCACACAGTGGTGAAAATGGCCTTGTCCCAACTTTTTTGGGATTTGTTGACACCATGACATTTTGATTCACCATATTTTTCCCTTAAAATTATACATTTTCTCAGTTTAAACTTTTGTTCCGTGATTTATGTTCTATTCTGAATAAAATATTGACATTTGCCATCTCCACATCATTGCATTCAGTTTTTATTCACAATTTGTTTAGTGTCCCAACTTTTTTGGAATCCGGTTTGTATTATATTCCAGCATTTACTGTATATATCACTTACGATTCTCAGTGTACCATCCAACAAGTCAGAATTATGTCGCTGCTCTGCACCAGACATGTATCCAACTAAAGGCGTATTCAGGCAGCAGGTTGGAAAAAAAGCAATTTTACCATGCTATCTGAGTCTTGGACAGATTTGCCAGTCAGGACCAAATAGCACTTGAGAAACAATGGAGAGAAAGATGGGTGTCAGTCTGGCTTCAATCAGGTCCTTTATGGAAGTGGGGTTTCTTAAAGCTGCATTTGAGAGTTCTTTAAGGAGGGTCTGAACAAATATTTATATTGCGACTCACTCTACAGCCTGTTATTTGGGTGGGTTGTATCCACAGCTTTTTGACCAAATGTAGCTGTCCCATCTGTTCTCTTTGGGGCTGTCCAAGTTAATAGGCCTACTGTAGTATTGTCAATTCTGTCTCCCTCAAGATCTCCCAATTCCAACTTCTCAAAGACACTGAGTGCTTTGCCTGGGATTAGGAAAGGGCTGGGAGACAGCTTTATCTGTCCTAGCCCACAATGCCATGTCCTTTATGATGTCCTGCAGGCCCTTGCTGGCTCCTGTTTTCTCTGTTTAGGGAACAACCAGGAGACAATGTTCCACTGTATTCTCTTTCAGAACAATATGAAGTAATAATAATAAAATATATATAATCCTCCTTGTCAAAGGTCTTAAATGCACATTGTTGCCCATGGAGGCTGAAAGACCAGAGATTAGGGTTTAAGTTCAAGTCTGTTTATTGTCACATGATGTGGGAGGAAAGGAAAAGAAAAAATGGAACGTCTCACATATTTTTTTGAACTGATAGTTTAGGACTTAGCAAAGGTTAGTGGTATACAGTCGACTAGTTTTGTGTGCAAATTTCCTAAAAATCCAAATATTTTTGCACTGATATGTTAAGGTTTCAGCATCCAGAAAACCATTAGCTCCTCTAAGACATTCAATTCAATTCTTTTTTATTTATATAGTGCTTTTAATAATGGTCATTGATACAAAGCAGTTTTATCAAATCAAAAATTATGGGAATAACAGAGCCAAGGAAAAACTCTCTGAGATGACAATAGGAAGAAACCTTGAGAGGAACCACACTCAACAGGGAAATCCATCCTCATTTGCATGATATTAGATAGCAGGGATTGATCAGCAGTCATACTATGTGTTAATCGGCTAAATATTCAATATAACAGAAAAGGTGTTTAAGTTAATATGAAGTCCAATTTCATTACTGAGTCATAAGTCATTAGAGAAAAGCTATCTGCATCAGCCAAGCCCAAGACCATGTTCATGGTCAAGTGGAACTGTCCCCAGTCACCACACAAATCCCAAACAGAACAAACAGGCCTGATGGAGACAAGATCTCCATCAAGGAGCGGGGCACCAGGATGAGACTCAAACAGCTCCATAAGGGTGGGGGGGGGGGGGGGGTTTCTAGATCACTGGCAGCTTATGAGCACCATGTGCAGCTTGACAGAGAGAGAGTGAGAATAGTTTGGTATGGTCACAGTCACATAATGTATATGGTAAACGTATATTTAGTGCAGAGTACAATCCGGGACAGGACTGATTCTTGTCTTATTTGCAAAGGATTAGTATTACCCATGCGAATCAGCAAGTCTGTGATTTGGCCAGGATTTGGTGGGGTCATACAGTATATAATTTTTTCAAGGTTTTTATTTCCTGTGGGCCTTTTTAAGCATCTTCTGCAAAGAATAGAGGCTGCATTGGGGTGCTTTGAAACAACCTGAGTGATCAATGAGAGTGGGGGAAGACAACATCCAAACGTACCAGTAATAATACTCAATGTCCAGGCAAATCTATTC
This sequence comes from Channallabes apus, assembly GCA_030522415.1. Taxonomy (NCBI): domain Eukaryota; kingdom Metazoa; phylum Chordata; class Actinopteri; order Siluriformes; family Clariidae; genus Channallabes; species Channallabes apus. The sequence continues at coordinate 41,952,287 of CM060107.1, read as the reverse complement.
AATTCAATTCAATTCAATTTTATTTGTATAGCGCTTTTAGCAATTGTCATTGTCGCAAAGCAGCTTTACACAATCAAAAGTATTATTTAAGTTTGTATGGAATGTGAATGTGTATGAATCAGATTGTCCCTGGTGAGCAAGCCGAGGCCGACAGTGGCAAGGAAAAACTCCCTGAGATGGTAATACTGTAGGAAGAAACCTTGAAAGGAATCAGACTCAACAGGGAACCCATCCTCATTTGGTTGAAACAGGATGCAGGAGTTCATCTGCATTTATGATATAACAGTTGATGTTAATTGATGTTAATATGGAGTCCAGGTAGTTTATTGGAGACTCAGGTAGACTTGTAAGAAATTCTATTCTTGAACTATCGAGCAACTGCAGCCAAGTCAAGTCCTCAGAGAAACAGCTGTCAACACCAGTTGAGGCCAGAACCGTCTTCATACTGTAGTAGAGAGAATCATCCCTAGACAGCAGACGGATCCCAAAGAGACACAAGGGGTATCCATGTGCCGAGACCTCCAACCAGAAGCGGGGCACCAGGATGGGTCAGACAGGTCCGAAGGGCAGAGGGAGTCTGGATCACTGGCTCTCTTTCCATGCTATGCTAAAACAAACAGCTCGGAAATTAGAACGTAAATGACGTCCAACTAAATTGTTAGTATTTCAAATAGCATGGAAGGAGAGCATCCAGAAATATAGAAAACCTCTTAGTGTAGCTAGATCAACGTATCTCTCCACTCCTATAGAAAATAACAAAAATAATCCTAGATTCTTATTTAATACCGTAGCCAAATTAACTAGAAATAAGACCACTTCAGAAATCTCCACAACAACATCGTGCAATAGTGAGGATTTTATGAACTTTTTTAATAATAAAATTGTCGTGTGTCTCTTTGGGATGCGTCTGGTGTCTGGGGATGATTCTCTCTAATTAGAAGACGGTTCTGGCCTCGACTGGTGTTAGCAGCTGTTTCTCTGAGGACTTGACATTTTGATAGTTCTGGACTGGAACTTTCTACAAGTCTATCTGAGTCTCCAATAACTACTGGACTCCATTTTAACATCAATTAACATAAACTATTATAGCTGAACTGCCTGCCACTTAACACTGTATAAATGCAGATCATTTCCTGCTATCTGTTTCACCCAGATGAGGATGGGTTCCCTGTTGAGTCTGGTTCCTCTCAAGGTTTCTTCCTATTACCATCTCAGGGAGTTTTTCCTTGCCACTGTCGCCCTCGGCTTGCTCACCAGGGACTATCTGACCATTTTAATTCACATTCCATACAAACTTAAATAATTCTTTTGATTGTGTAAAGCTGTTTTGAGACAATGTCAATTGTTAAAAGCGCTATACAAATAAAACTGAATTGAATTTAATTGAACCTGTGCTGTCCTAGAGCCCTAAGATTATCTGCTATGTCCGGTGCTCTGGCTCCCGAGACCTAAATCTGCATCTTTACCTAATACAAAACTATTTACGTAAGTCGTGACTTAATAGGTTTCGGCCTAGACTTAAACATACCATACCTTTGAGGCTTTGTAAGAAAAAGCTCTGCCCCCCTGCTGTAGTTTTCATAATATGGTACTGACAAGCAGCCTGCATCCTTTGATCGAAGCAAATTATAAAACACTATCAGTTCTCTTATTATGATGCAAGACCATTTATTGCTTTATAGGTTAATAGTACTATTTTAAAATCAACGTGAAATTTCACAGGGAGCAAATGCAGTGTGGATAAGATAGGGGTGATCTGCTCATATCTTCTGGTTCTAGTGAGGACTTGCTGCTGCATTCTGGACTAACTGAAGCTTGTTTATGCACCTAGTTGAACATCCAGACAATAAAGCATTACAGTAATCCAACCTAGAGCTTATAAAAATGTTTTTTATATATAATATATTCCTTATATTTGCAACATTTCTAAGATGAGAGAATGCTATACTATTAATATTATCTATCTGCACTTGATAGAATAGAGAGGCCAGTACTTTTGTCTTTTTTGGAATTAAGCAGAAGGACATTAATTAGCAATGTATCTAATGTCTTTCACACATTCCTCAACTTTATTAAGCTGGTGTTTCTCATCTGCCAAGACATATAACTGTGTATCATCATCATAACAGTGGAAACTAATACCATGTTTACGAATTTTGTTGTGTGTGTGTGTGTGTGTGTGTGTGTGTGTGTGTGTGTGTGTGTGTGTGTGTGTGTGTGTGTGTGTGTGCGTGTGTGCGTGCACTAGCTGTCTGAGTGTAAGGAACATAATTTTTCTTTGGAGAAGACTCTCGAGGACCAGGTGACACAGAGGCAATTGCATAAACTGAGTGGTCAAGATCCGTCTCCTCCTGATCTTATCAAAAAGATTGAACAGGTATGGGTCAGGTAAACATGCATGTCTCACTCTAACCTACATATTATGTACAGTCATGTTCAAAAGTTAATATCCCCTCTATTAATTCTATATGTTTCTGTATAAAAACATACTACAAATAGCAGTATGGCAGGCCTGGACTAGCCATCGGGAGCACCGGGAGGGCTGTCGACTGATTTGGGCTGCCTTTTTTTTTTTTTATAGTTGATTTTTATTTGATTTGTTTTTTTTATGACCCATCCAATCATGATTTCCAAGCTAATAATAATATTTATCTGTTCATTAATCTGATTGTGGTACTGTACTTTTGTCTTTGTATTGAACTGCTAGTAAATATTAGATGTAATGAATGTCACTATCGTCACTCAAAATACTATATGATAAATTACATAAAAAAAATTTTTTATTGTAAAGTAAATATTGAGTATTTTAGCAGAAAAAAATTACATTCTTTTATATAGGTAAGAGGGAGACATGTGGTATAGTACAGACATACTGTAAACAAAAATGAGTCATGAAGTCTGATTTTTCAATCAGATTTTTCTAAAAGTATTTTGTCATAATGTAGTAATTATTGTTATTTTTTATTTTGTCTGCCCATTGGTGAGGTTTAAAACTTTTTTCCTCTTTTTTCAAATGAAGGTGGAGACAGTCAACCTAGAACTAGCTCTGGTGTAATGATCACACATCAGATTCAGCCAGGGACTGAGACAGGTAGAAGGAGAATAAGAAAAAATTATTAGTTTGAACATTGGAAGAAATGTATTGTTTTACTAATTTTACTAAGTGATGGACTGTCATTCTACATTTAACATGCTAAGAGGCCTGTAAGGTCTTAGATTTAGCTCTGAGAATTAAACATTTTTTTGTAATTCTCAGAGCATTGTATTGAGCCAATGGTGAATGTTGAAAAAGAGTGTTGAACCTTTTCCAGGTTGACAAGCATCAACAATCCCTTCTCCAAAACCGTTACTTTTGACTTTCCCTTTCCATTGTGTTAACACACACCTGAATGCTCTTGACTAACAAACTGCCACAATTTCTGCTTTTATAGAGGTCTTCACACCTGCTGATGATCAGTTAATCAAGGGCTGATGTTTAGCAGCACCAGGTTGCAACGTACCCTCTTAAAACCTGTGGCAGCAGTAAGGGGGTACTCAGTATTGTCTGCATGTTTTTCTTTTTAGTTTCATTTTTGTTAAATGAATAATTGCACAAAATAGTTGGTTGTATTTGCCTAATACTAAGATCCATTATGATCAGATGCTTTTTATTATGTTTTTTCACAAAAATAAATAGAATAAAAAGAGGGGGTACTTTTTAACATGACTGTATATACAGTAGCAGGTTAATGATGTATGTTCACATTCCTGTGGTTTGTGTAGTTGGAGATGCAGTTGGCAGCAAGAGAGGCTCAGCTGCTGGAGAAAGAGCTGATCTATGAGCAGGTGACCCGACTGTCTCAGCACATACGCACAAAGGCAGATCATGGTAAAGAGGACACTCTCCGGCTGGCCAAGAAAGTAAGCACAGACACATGCACAGAATTACACAAATGCAATTTTCGTTCCTCCTACAGTCCAAAGACATCCAGTTTGGGGTAACTGTTATTTCCAAATTGCCCATGTTGTGTGAGTGTTGCTTGTGCCCTGCGATAGATCCGGGGTATAATCAGACCTTGATCCCCGAAACTCATGATTGGCTCCAGGCCTCCCACAAACCTGTACAGGATAAGCGGTATAGAGAACCTCACAGTCTTCTTAATGTTATTATTGTGAAGTGATAGTTACAAACCTTGAAAAGGAGTGACAAAAAACATTTATAAAGATTATTTATTTATAATTTATTAAATTTTTCCAGATTTTCTTCCTAATTTAGTCGTGGCCAGTTCCTTTCCGTCACTAGGGGGCTCCCACATTAAGGCTACTGCTACCATTCAGCCGGGAGGGCCTGGGTGTTTCCTCCGAACCGCGTGACGCCAGCCGACCGCATCTTTTCGAACTGCTTGCTCACGCACAGTTAGGGGCGGAGTAACGAATGGTTATGACTATAACCTCGGTTCCCTGAGGGAGAGGAACGAGGTACAACACATATTGTATGGGATATCACGCCCTCTCGTGTCCTGGCTGAAGCCACCTTTATTCACGCCGTAAGGCAGGCAAACCTGTGGTGACGTAGGTGTAGCCCCGTCTACACCTACAGTATAAACCCTCGTCGCCACAGTTGACCTTCAGTTCGACAGCCGCTCTTCGCCGAGCGTAACTGTAAGGCGGGGCAGCATTGTGTTGTACCTCGTTCCTCTCCCTCAGGGAACCGAGGTTATAGTCATAACCATTCGTTCCCTTTCAGTCGATTCACTCGGTACAACACATATTATATGGGACATATATTCACGCCCCGCCGAGCATCTACCAAAGTCAGGCATAAGAACCCTGGTAGCTACTCTACTGCATCATGGACCCCGCAGAGAGGACCGAATGAGCCACCGAGGGGGCCGTTATATCAAGTCAGTAGAACCGGACAAAGGTGTGCGGTGAGGACCAACTGGATGCCGCGCAAATGTCAACCACGGACATCCCTTTGAACAGCGCCCACGATGTTGCCATAGCTCTCGTTGAGTGCACTCTCACACCCTGAGGCAGTGGCACACTCTTACTGCTATAAGCTAATGAAATAGCCTCCACAATCCAATGGGAAAGCCGCTGTTTAGACAGTGCTTTACCCTTTACTGGCCTGGCAAAACAGACGAACAGTTGATCACATGAGCGCACATTCGCCGTGCGATCCATGTAGACCCGTAGAGCATGTACTGGGCACAAATTATGCAATTTTCCCTGCTCCTCAGAAGCAAAAGGGGGGGGACAAAGGCTATGAAGGTCAAAGCCCATAGAGCTATAATCAGTGGAGACGCGGTACATAGGCCGCGTTCGGTCTTAGAGTAACCTTTAAACCATTAGCAGCAAACTGCGTACAAGATGGATGCACGGACAAAGCGTGGAGATCACCCACTCGTTTAAGCAGACGCTAGAGCAAGAAGAAGTGCTGTCTTATATGAAAGAATTTTCATATCTATAGACTCAATTGGCTCAAAAGGAGGCCCACAGAGGGCCTCAAGTACTAGCAATAGATCCCAAGACGGAACACCGGACCTCACAGTGGGTCGCAAACGTCGTACTCCTTTTAAAAATCGTACCGCCAGCGGATGAGCACCTGGTGACACTCCATCGAAACCAACATGACAGGCTGATATAGCCGCCAAGTACACTTTAATAGTAGAGAAGGAAAGGCCTTTTTCTAATAGTTCCTGCAGAAAAGACAGAACTTCCACCATGGAGCACTGAAATGGAAGAACCTTGCATTCTCGACACCATTGCTCAAAAGCTCGCCACTTGTAAGCATATAAGCCTCTCGTAGACGAAGCCCGAGCACTTTGAATTGTCTCAATCACATTCGGGGGAAGCCCACTGCTGCCCTGCCGAAGCACTCCCAGATCTGAGCTACCACCCATGGGTGTAACCTCCATTCCCTCACAAGAGGGCCCCCTCTGGATAGAAGGTCCGCCCCCAGATCCAGGTGCCCTGGAATGTGAGTGGCCCTGAGTGACAGAAGATGAACACTGGACCAGAGCAATAGAGAGTGAGATAGTTTTAGCAGTGGGAGTGAGCGTTTTTGTCTGTTTATATATGACACCACTGTTGTGTTGTCTGTCCTGATCAGGACATGATGGCCTGTCAGGGTCAGACGAAATTGCCTCAGGGCTGAAAACACTGCTAACAGCTCTAAATAGTTGATGTGAAGCCTGCGCTGTTCCTGTGACCACGCCCTCCTGACCGCGGAGCTGTCGCACAGAGCGCCCCAGCCGCTGAGCGAGGCATCTGTTGACACCACTTTGCGAAACGACACCCTGCCTATCGGAGAGCCCTGACGTAATATCCTGGGTTCCCTCCAGGGCAGAAGAGCTGTCATGCATGACGGTGTCACTGTCAACCTCCTGTTGAGGTGGCACGCCACACATAGGCGGTGAGAGCGCACCCAGCGCTGAAAAGCGCGCATGTTCAACAGCCCGAGAGGCACCACAGCGATCATAGGCGCCATCATTCCCATTAACTGTAAAAACACTCGAAAACGAAGTTTGTGTTGCAACTGAAACAGAGCAAGGCAGTGATGAAACACAGTTATTCTGTGCTCTGAGAGACGTGCTCGGCTGGTAACGGAGCATATCTCCAGACCCAGAAATGAAAACTGTTGACTCGGAGTCAATGAGCTTTTCTTCATGTTTATTGAGAACCCTAAAGTCTGAATGTGAGACACAACCAGCGCTGTTTGTTTCTCCGCCTGCTCACCTGAGCTCGCTATCAGCGCCCGATCATCTAAATAGGCCAGTATGTGAACGCCCCTCTCCCGAAGAGGAGACAGAGCCGCCTCGACGCACTTCGTGAATGTTCGGGGAGCGAGCAACAGGCCGAACGGGAGCACTAGGTACTCGTAGGCCACGCCCTCGAATGCAAACCTCAGAAACTTTCTGTGGCGCGGAAAGATCGCTATATGAAAGTAAGCGTCTGTGAGATCTATCGTAGTGAACCAATCCCCAGGGCCTATTGCATTTAGCAGTTGCCACAGTGTAAGCATTTTGAACTTGTACGTTCTTAGAAACATGTTCAATATTCTCAGATCCAAAATAGGACACAGATCCCCTCTCTTCGGAACGACAAAATAACGTCTGTACCAGCCTGAGTTCATTTCCGAAGGAGGAACCACTCCAATCGCCCCTTTGCTCAGAAGAGAATTTATCTCCTCCCGAAGCACCGCTGCTGCGGCTTCCGACACCACTGTGTTTACTACGGAAGAGAAGCGCGGTGGCCTTGTGCGAAACTGTAGTCGGTATCCCATAGCGACCGTGTTTTGCACCCATGTCGAGACTGCGCATGCGCGCCACTCGAGGAAGTGGGAAGCCAGCCGGCTCACCCTAATTTCTGAAAGGGGGCTGCTGCCCCCTGGCGTTCTGCCAGAGTGCAGCCTCATCAATGGAACTGGGCTTTTTTGCTTTGCAACATTGCAAACAGGAAAACTCTTTATTGGTTTTAATGAAACGTTCACATTGTTTACAAAAGGCACAATTTTTGAGGCAATCAAACTGTAAACATTGGAGGCACTTGCTGTAAGTCCCTGAAAATTTCTTAACACGCCCCAACCGGGGTTCATAACTTGAACACAAACACTTGTGTGTGAGGGGGGGGGATTGTGCTTGGGAGACTGTGTTAGGGAAGTGCAGCGCCGTTTGGGACTGATTCCCTGAACATAACTTAGCGGCCTCTTGGGCGGCATTGGGAGAGGAGAAACAGTGTCTCCCTGCTGCCAGAGCTCCCCTCCCTTTGAAATCTGAGCTAGGAGGAGTGAGGATTCTTCCTCCTAGTCGCGGAATTCTTCCGGAGGCCCGGTGGGGGGCCCCTACTCCAGGCCGACTGCCGTGGGTTTTGCCCGGGAGGTTGTTGCTTCACTGGCCGGGAGCTCGAGCTGTCATTCTTCAAGCCTGTTTGGGCTTCACCCAAACGCTTCAGCCTGCTTCCTTTTGAAGTCGAACCTTGCCTGAATGGCATCGAGTGACTGGCCGAACAAACCCTCAGCAGACACCGGTTCATTCAAATAGACGGCCCTGTCTCTATCCGGGAGGTCAGATCCGGATAGATCTGACTATCTATATCTATATATAGATAGGTCTATCCGGATAGATCTGACTATCTATATCTATATATAGATAGGTCTATCCGGGAGCTCTATCCATAAATGCCTCTGTGCTACCACTGCGCTCGCCATACCTCTCCCGAGGGAAAGAGCCGCACAACGAGACATGCGCAGAATGTAGTCGCGGTCCTGACCTCGTTAAGCAGCGCACATAGTGGGCTCTCCTGAGGCACCAGTGAACCGAGCTCCGCCAAACACATTGCCTGATATGTTTGAAGCAGCGTAACAGAATTGAGCGCACGAGCAGTGCCCGCTTGAGCGCGGTAAATCTTCTCCAGCTGGGCAGAGGAGAATCTGCAGTGTTTGGACAGACGAACAGTAGGACCAGACACTCCGTGGTTTTGCGAGGGTGCCAAATAAGCAGCCAAAGATGGCTCCATCGGCGGTGGGCTCACTAGTCCTGCTTTTTCAGCTCCGTCCAATTCCAAAAACTGTCCGTAACCGGGTCGGGAAAGTCGGGAAACATAGGCAAGCAGTTCTTAACTGTCGTCGGTTCAGGAGGGAGAAAAAATCCTGCGAACCTTGACGGTTTTTGAGCTGGCTGTGGGGAGGGCCACTCCACTTCCAGCTTCTCGGCCGCTCGACGGTAGAGGTCGAAAAACGAAGTGTCGTCCCGTGCGGCTAGCACAGTAGCAGAGGAGCTCTGGGTGAGTGGCAAGAGTTCATGCTCGTCCTCCGACAAACCATGCATCTCTAGGCCGATATCGAGCACGTCATCGTCCTCGAAAGGCCGCTGATCGGTGCCTGGCTGCTGGCCAGCGCTGTAGGAGAGCTCACGGTCCTCCGACCCCTCGAAATACTCCATTTGGTCTGCCCAGCTAAGCGCGGGGACTTCTGAAGAAAACTCCTCGTCAGCAGACACAGGCGAAGCTGGGACTGCTAGTCCGGAAAGGAGGGGGTCTTGCTGAGCGACTGTATTTTTTCCCAGGGTTCTCTCCACGAACGTGACCCATCTTTCCAGCGTTGAATGCCGGAGCTGGCGACAAAGCGCACATGACTCAGGCTCAGCTAGCGCTCTCCTAGCGTGGAGAATACCCAGACAGACGGGGCACTCCTCGTGCTGGTCCTTCTCGTGCAGGGAGAAGCCGCACTCCTGAGGACAGGGGCGAACAGTGGACTTTCTCTTTGCCACATTAGCTTCCATGCTCATGACAGCTAGCACTGTTAGCACAGCTAAACAGGAGCCACCCGAACCAAAACATCGCTAATGTTACGACTGACAGGGAACTTAAAGTCAGCGCTCCGCGGGTAGACGACTCACCAAATGAGGCTGTTGTCGCTAACACCAACAGAAACAGTTAAGCTGATTTAAGCGCAGTCTAGTAAAGTAAATGTAGAGTTGACTAGCAGCACCTAGAAAACTCTACGGAAAGGTGTTCACAGCGAGGTGAAGAGCGAAAGAACTGAAGGTCAACCGTGGCGACGAGGGTTTATAGGTGTAGGCGGGGCTACACCTACGTCACCACAGGTTTGCCTGCCTTACGGCGTGAATAAAGGTGGCTTCAGCCAGGACACGAGAGGGCGTGATATCCCATACAATATGTGTTGTACCGAGTGAATCGACTGAAAGGGAACACACTCTGAGGAAAGCGCTAGCCGCTCCTTCCGCGTGCGCGAGCTCACAGACGCCCCTGATTCGCTGTAGAGCCGTGATTAAGGTGGGAGCACAAAGTACCTCTCATCCCACCCCTCTGAGAGAGCTCGGCCAATCAGCTCTCTCTAGACCTCCGGCTATGAGGGGTAACAGAATCACCCGGGGTGATAGGGCAAGCGCTTTACCACTGCGCCACTCGGAGGACCATTATTTTTTGATGAAAAGTACAAAGACTGATAATAATAATGATAATATATTATATTGTATTGTAACAGCCCAAATCAATTTAATCAAAATGTTACTGTAGTAGCTGTACTGTAGTAACATTACTGTAACAATACTGTTGTATTGTTTCTGGTTTCTACAGCTGTGTAGCTTGTTGTGTGGTGGTCTGTTTGTGTGTGCCCACAGGTCAATGAGTTCCAGGGCCGCATTAAGGAGTACACTAAGAAACTGATGGCTGTAGTGTCTGAGCTGGCCATGCGTCAGACGCAGGTTCTGTGTCTGCAGCAGGAGCTTCATGAGAAAGAGATTGAGCTTGACTCGTGCCACAGAAGAGTGGAGATGGGACTCGCACCATCTGACACCCTGGAGCAGGAGTGGCTGCAGCAAATGCGAGCTCAGCAGAAACGCCAGGTACAGTAGGGTAGTTGATGCCCAGGAGAGAGCCTGGGTCGCTGTTAACTCTCACTAGTGTGAACGTCAATTAATCGACTTTTGAAACAGATAACTGGCATAGGGCGGCTACAAATGTATATAGATTACAGTCAAGTTGAAATTATTTATTTTAAATGCACATGTTGGTTTAATATTCATTTGAACAACCCAGTCATTTAATAATGAAATTAATTGCAATAAATATTTCAATATTTACATTAAATATTAAAATAAAAAATATTAATAATTGAAATTATGCAAACAGAAATCCATACATTTAAACCAAAAAAGAAAGTCATGCAATGAAGACAAAAGAAAAGTGCAGAGAAGAAGGACAGGCTGGTCTTTGCAAGGGCTCAGCTGAGTTTCTGAAAGAATTGGCGCATGCTGTGCATTTGGTGACTGATTCACAATCAGCATTTAGTGAGCTTTACCTTTTGTCCCTCAGCGCAAATGAGCAAGCACAGTGCAGTTTATACAGTCTTATGCAAATGTTAGGCTCCCCTCGATTAACAGATTTTGGTGATTAATAAAAAAAAAAAAAAAAAAGATGTTAACACAGTCTCTCTTGGAAATGAAAAATATTTTCAGCAAACATTGATGCAAAGTTACTTCTTATGCCATAAATTGAACAAAAATAAAAACATTATTATGGCTCTGTGCAAAAGTTTGGGCTCCCTAAGAGTTCCAGGGTCTCAGATTCTTTTTACAAGGTTTCAGACCTTAATCAGCTCATTAGATCTGATTAATGGCAACAGCTGTCATTAATAAATGCCAATTTCAAAGCTTTACAAATACTTTGACTCTTCAGGCCTTGTAAAATTATTGATGCCCAGAATGCAGGAGAAGGCTACAAGAAGATAGCTTGTAGTTTCACAGTGAGAAATGTAATTAAGAGGTAGCAGTTCAGGGGAACTGTGGAGGTCAAGATGAGATATGGAAGACCAAGAAAACCAAGAGACCAAGAGAGAACTGCTCATATGCTGGTCAGAAAAGCAAATCAAAACCCCCATTTGACTGCAAAAAACCTGCAGGAAGATTTAGCAGACTCAGGAGTGGTGATGCACCGTTCCATAAAACCTTCATGGAAGAGTCAGCAGAAGAAAACCTTACCTGCATCCCATCATAAAATCCAACGTCAGAAGTATGCAACAGAACATCTACAGAAGCCTGATGCATTTTGGAAACAAGTGCTGTGGACTGATAAAGTTAAAATAGAACTCTTTGGACACAATCAGCAAAGGCATGTTTTGATAAAAAAAAAAAGGACCAACATTTCATATATATTACACAACTAGAAGGAAGGAAGAATGGGAGAAAATCCCAAGCACAAGAATTGAAAGACTATTAGCTGGCTATAAAAAGTGTTTGCAAGCTGTGATATCTGCCAGAGGAGGTGTTACTAAGTACTGATTATGTAGGGTGCCAAAACATTTGCACAGTGCCACAATAATGTTTTTATCTTTGTTCAATTTATGACATAAAAAGCAATTATGCATCAATGTTTACTGAAAATTTCCAAGAGAGACTGTGTTAATATCTTTTCAATTAAAGAAATCACCAAAATCTGTTATTTATCAAGGGGTGCCTAAACTTTTGCATAAAAAGAAAACCAATGTTTCTGAAACATTTGTAATTTTTGTAATTTTTAGTTCTGTAACCTAAAAAAATGTAAACACATAAAACCCAGTGTTTATATTTAAATATCCAGTTTATTAATAAGGACAGTTTTGAGACAATGACAAAAGCAACAAATAAAACAAACTACACTACTATCACTGATAAAATGTAACACATAACACATCTTATGTTCGTTGGTGCATGATGGGATCCGTTAGAAAGTGAGAAAAAGTGTCTCCTAATATTTAAGTATTAATCATGTACAGTACCAGTTTATAGTTTGGACACACCATCTAATTTGATTTCTTTCTATGCTAACAATGCTGAAGGCATCCAGAATATGCAATAATCTCCTCTGAACCATTGCTATTGAGATGTGTCTTCTACTGATGCTCTGTACAGCCTTCATAGCAGCTCTATGGTTGTGATTTTTTTAGGCTGGTAACTCTAAATGAATTTCTGAAGTTTTGGTCTGGCTTGGGATGGTCTTCATGAGAACCAGTTTAAATACTGTTATTCATCTTTATGCCTTAGAATAACATCTGACTGTTGTTGTTGTTTACTAATGCCATCTCCAGTATTGTTCTAGAACATAGAAAATAAATCACACAACAAAAAACATTGAACTAGAAGGTGTGTCCAGATTTCTGATTGGTACTGTACATTAAGTATACAATTATAAGTATGAAAACTGTGAAGTGACACTCATCTAGAAAACAGTGCTGTCCACTGGGGACTGTAAAATAATGCCTACTCTAAAATATGTGCGTGCGTGTGTGTTTCCAGATAACTGAGGCAGAAGAATGGAGTCAGCTCCCAAACGGTGTCTACACCACAGCAGAGTTGCGGCCCAATTTCTACATACCAGGTGAAGACACGCTCCCCCTCCCCAAACCCTACGGAGCGCTGGCACCTTTCAAACCGAATGATCCTGGAACCAATATGCGGCACATCCGCAAGCCTCAGCCCAAGCCCCTTGAGATCTAGAGCCCCATGTTACGCTCATGTCCACAGCATATTCATACATATCGGCTTGAGTGCATAGTCAGATAAATCCATTTGATTAGTTTTGAGTAAAACGAGTTTATCAAAGTTGTAAAACGATACTGAGAGAGAATATTTAATGTTTTGTTTGAGTCACAAGGGTGTTAAAAGTTAAAAATGGCAAACTATTATGCCATAATTGTTTTGCTTAAGTCATATTTTTTTGTGATTTTGAACTATAACATTTTAACTCCATCTTCCACAGTGTTGTCACAATGGGTCAGCCTGCAGTTGTGTTTGTGAAGTAAATGCAAATACCTAATTTAGTTTCAATAATATGCTGGTTGAGTTTTTATTACAAATACTACAAAAACAATAAAATGTATTTGCTACTGTATGAGTCACTAGCATCAAACTGGAACAAGGAAAAACAGTTTGTGTTTTAATTACATGAGAAACAATACAAAAACTTTTTACAATCCATCATTAGCCTTCTGCTCTACCAGTTTCAGTTTTACCTTTGTTATAGAGAACACTTTGTGCCTGAGGAAAAAACTTAATAAATGAAAATGGATTTCTTTAATTTTGCAGTGAAACCCATTATTTCCACACCACCATGATCTACTCTGATCTTTTTTCCAATGAAAAATGTTACACCTGCTTTTTATTAGTTTCCCCAAGTTTGTTGGCCAAAGCAAGCTTTCACTGAAACTTAACTCTAAATGAGAGTTCATATGAGGAGTTCAGAGAGTTCCTGGCAGAAATGCACTTTAGGGATCCAGAGCGGGTTTTGTAGAAATTCAGAGGAATAGAGTCTTTCCTGTCACTCCCTTTTGCATAGAATTCACATTCTTATGAAGTGTGTGTTCTACATGGTGTAACAGCACCAATTTTACTTTGCACAATCTGCTTCCTGTCAATCACAGTGACACTGAGATTCATCATCAGCCTCTTTCAACTTTTTGCCCATCAATTCCTACTCATGGGTTAGTCACTATTAGAGAATGTTTCTCCTGTTAACCACATCATGAAACCACATGAACCCCTTTTTAGCTTATTTTTAAAAAATGCAGCAACTAACTCAGCATTTTATACTGTAGTAATGTTAGTTATTTTGTAAAAGTAACTATGATATAACATGTGGCATTAGCAACTAAGGAACAACAAACAGTTTTTATTTGAAGAGACAAAGGTGAGTTGTTCTGGATAGTTCACACACTGCAAGATAAAATGTCAAGTGCATTTGCAAAACTCATAAAGCAGCTTCAAAATCACCAATTACTGTATGAAGGCTTTACAGATCATAACTCAACATTGACTCTTTCACAGGGGATTATTGAATATTTTCATGCCTTTAGCATTGTTTTACAGGGTAGAAAGACATAAAAAATCAGCAAAGACCATGATATTAAAATTAGTGTCCAAACCTTTGAAAGGTAAGATCTAAATATATATTTGCAGCTACTGTATAACAGCTTGTCACTCTTCTTGGAAGGTTGTCCACAAGATGTTGGAATGTTTCTGTGGGATTCGTGCCCATTCATTCTGTAGAGCATTTATGGGGTCAGACACTGCTGGATGAGAAGGCCTGACTCAATCTCAGTTCCAGTAGATCCCAAAGGTGCTTGATGGGGTTGAGGTCAGGCATCTGTGCTGCGAGTTCTTCCACACCAAACTTATCAAACCTTATCATCGCCTTTATAGTCCTTGCTTTGTGCACTGGGACACTGTCTTGTTGGAATAGAAAAGGGCTTTCCAAAACTGTTTCCACCAAGTAAGAAGCATAGCATTGTCCAAGACATCTTGGTATGCTGAAGCATTAAGATTGCCCTTCACTGGGGATAAGGGGGCTGATTGGAACACCTGAATTCAATAATATACAGGTTTGGCCAAATACTTTTGTACACAGAATCTTAAAACCCTCTCTGTAGAAAGATCAAGCAGCTGGTACAAATTTCCACCTACATAACTTCTTTAACCAAAATCAGCAGGGAAGTGGGGTTGCATGCATGTGTGTGTGTGTGTGTGAGGGTTTTGCTTCTCAAATAAATGTGATAGATATTAAACAGTATGTTTATTATTATGCAGCATGTGTGCTGAACATGCATGCTGTGACAGATATCAATGGTTTTCAGGTTGCTATTCCTCCACTTCACTGTTTACTTGCCCTCAAAACCCAGCTTGATCAGTGTTTGTTTTAGTGCGATTTCCTCCACAAAACTGGCATCCACTTTCTCCTGCTCCTCAAAGGGATTTGTACCTAAAACAAACATATTTAAATGACCAGTTATATTTACTGCACAGAATCCACCATACAGTATCTCTCCATCTCCAAATCACACAACATCTATCCAACCAGCATACAGTACCATGCTCTTCCATGTCTGAGAGAATAGCAACAAGGTAAGTTAGCGGCAGAAACTCAGGACACGAGCACATTTTTCCGCTGTCCAACTGCACGGATGCCTGTGAAGTATACAATAACCATAGTCTATTAACATTTCCAGAGAATGTTACATTTCCACAGCACATCATACACACACATTTGTCAGACAAATGGCCTCCCACTCACCACTGTAGATATACACACAGTCTGTTCACTAAAAAAAAAAGCTCACTGGCCAATTGATTGGTTACACCTGTTCAACTGCTTGTTGAAGCAAATATCTCATTGGCCAATCACATGGTAGAATCTCAATGCATGTAGACATGATCAAGATGGTCTGCTGAAGTTTAAACTACTGTCACATCAGACCAGGGATGAAATATGATTTAAGTGACTTAGAATGTGGCATGGTTGTTGGTGCCAGACGGTTGCTCCGAGTATTTCCAAAACTGCTCCAAATCTGCCAGGATTTTCATGCACAACCATGAATGAATGTCAATATTTCAAATCTTGAAGCAGATAGACTATAGCAGCAGAAGACCACAGTGGCCTCTACAAAATATTTCCAGCTCCTTGTTGTATCTACAGTATGAAGAATTAAGACAGTTCTGAAGGCAAAAAGGAGCTCTAACCCAAGTTGGAGGGTGGCAAGGTATGCCTAATAAAATGGCCGATGGGTGCATGTTTAATTACAGCATGATTTTGTGACCAGACTAATTACAGCTGATAATTTATGGATTCAATTGGATTTGCTGAATATCTCTAGACTCACTTTGGACTTGATGTACTTCTCTAGTAGTCTTCTCACACACTGTCTGGTGATGCATGCTGAGCTGACAGGATGATCCCAAAGCTGACACACTCTCGGGGCCAGGCGCTAAAACAAAATCACTCCACAATAAGTCTTGTAAATATGTTTATTTAATAATACAGACTAGTTTGTCAGATGTTGGCCTGTGATTTCCAGTTGAACATTATTGAATACAATACAGCCAGAGAACTGCATTTAAGCTAATCAGGTAAATAAATATGCACAGACACTTGTCACTTGTACTGTACCTGAATCACTGTGAAGAAAAACTGTACCTAACTAGTTTTTATCCAGTTGTGTGCAAGTTAAACATTAATTTTTCATAGAGGAAGACGAGTTGCTGATTGAGATCACCAAAAAAGTTGCTTTTTCAGAAGGGCACACATCAAATCAAAGAAAACAACTAAGGAGATAAAAATCACTGGAATTCATTCCAACGAATTATTAATATCTGGAAGTATTCTTCCAACTTCGTGGAAGAAATGTGATCAGAAAAAAAATCATAACCAATTTTTATCAGATACTGGTGAGGCTGCATCCTAAAAATAGGTAGTTGAAATCACAGCTATGTTTAATAGTGAAAGTAAACATATTTCCACAAACAATGTGATGAGAACTTACAGGAAAAGTACTAAACAGCTGTGTGGTCATAATGAAAGCCACTTGTTTTGACTCACTTTAGTTTGCTAGGGAGCATAAAGTTTGGAATTTGGAGCAATACAGAAATATCATGTGGTCTGATGAGTGATGGCTGTATCAGGATAAGAAGGGAATCGAATGAAACGATTCACACATCATGTATCGTGCCCACAGTACGACACTCATGAGGCAGGTGTTATGATCTGGGGTTGCTTCAGTTTGTCAGGTCTAGCAACGTTACAGTATGTGGCAATAGAATGAAGTCAGCTGATGACCTGAAAGTACTGAATGACCAGATTATCACATTCAAATGAAGTTTTTCTTCCCTGACGGAGCAGGCACATATCCAGGACTCATATTCCACATTCCAGAGTGGTTCTGGGAACATGAGGAATCATTTCCACACATGAACTAGACACCACAATGCAGTGGTACATAATTACAACTTGAGGCAGACAAACAAAATCTTACTGTGTGTAAGTCATTCATTAATCTATGAATTTTTTTTTTTTTGGCCAGGCTATGTACTGTACAGTACTGTATATAGCACCAACACATTGTAAAGCCCAGACTCTACCACGAAAAAGTAGACAATTTTCATGTTTGCATGCAAAATTCTCAGAAAATTATGAATGGGGAAAAGAAACAGCAAGCTTTATCTTATTATAATGTGTTTCATTTTCAAAGATCATGATCAAAAAGTGAAAATTAACTAATTTCCATTTCAGGATGGTATTACAGGATGGTAAGGTATAGAGAATGAGACGACAGGACGCACACTGCTTCCTAAAGTGGCAATGAGATGCCTGGCCTTTCAATTGGCTGCAGCAGTAGACTGCAAATAAACCATCATCTTAGACTGTTTTGTTGTTTTCCAAGAATGCTCAGCCAGTAAGAAATATGCAAACAATTCCAAAATATACCAGACGATGGCTTTCATGCTTGAATGATTCATATGTCACTATGCGGCATAACAAATATTCCTCTGACATTGCTTAAGCAGAAACAAAGAGATAAAAAAAAGTCCTTGAGGATGCCTAAACAAACTATATTAACATATTAACAAGTACATTAATACTACATTAAAAATGAAAATCATGATATTAAAAATACATTAAAGTCTGGCTCTTTGAAAGCAAAATAATGCGGTTTGCGAGTGTTCCGCAAGATAAGCAAAGATTTTTAATACATTTTGACTTGGAAACAAGTTTTGGTTTACAAGTACCGAGTATCATGTATCTCTCATTTGCGCTGCGGAATTGTGGGTAATCGTCTCCCCTGCTGGGTCTTAGTCCACGTCGCTTACTGGTATGATCAACATCCGTGCACGCGTGTACTGTTTACTGTAACACTGTGACCACGTGTGTGTGTGCGTAAAACATTTTATTTTGTGTCTGTATGCGTGTGTCTACAGCGCTCGTGTAAAGCATTAGAGAGGTTAAAGATCCATTTTCTCTCTCTGCTCAAGGGTCAGCCTGCTTTTTGAATCTGACACACACGCTCTCTCTGCTCTACACAGAAACACTGCTCTGTCATGATTCTTTTCAAGTTCTTTTCAGTGCAGATTAATTTGTTTTATTTTTACTTTACAGCAGTGATTCCGTTAGTGTGTCGCTCAATCGAGTGTCATTAGAGAGATTTCTTGTTTTTTCTTCCGATAAAACAGTGTTTTATGAAAACAACAGTGTGTGTATGAAAAGAGTGAAGGAAGGGTAACTGTGTAAGATGAGAAGGGGGAGATGGGAGCTTACTTTAGATTCACACAAACACACACACACACAGCGCCTGCACACACAAACGGAAACACTTATCTGTCGGGATTTATTTTTACTTTTTTTTTAAAGGTAAAGTGCAGGTTAATTTGTTTTATTTTTACTTAATATTTTGTGTTAATTATTTTTATGTATTTATTTTTTGGGGCTGTAGTACGAATAATTTAAGTTTCAATTATTTCTTATGGGAAATTTTTATTTGGTTTATGAGTGTTTTGGAATACACGCCCGCTTCCGGAACGAATTATGCTCGTAATCCAAGGTTCCACTTTATGCATGATAATAGCTCCAGACCTTTGCACAGTACTGTACATCTTGGCCCGGTACATCACATTAAATGGCTGCATTAGAAACAAATATGAGCAGATAAAGATTACCTCAGGAAGTCTTTTCAGAACACTGAACTTCAGTTCTTCACTGCTATTACTGTTATCTAGGTCTGCAAAAGAAAATGAAAAACAAGTTGAGCTAGTTGAGTGGCACAGGGAAAAAATCCAATAAACAATCTTTTCTTTGCTTTTCTTTTTGCCCAATGGCAATCGAGACTATGGAATGCTGTTAAGATTTTTGGAAAATGCTGGTAATGTTTTTTTGGAGTCTTACTTACTAGTGATATAGTATCTGATGTGTTTACAGTAAGTACAGGGGTAACTGTTTTTTTTTTCATGAATTTCAATAAACTCATTGCCCAGTATGTTCACTGACTCAGGGTCTCAGATTTAGGCAGAGAGTCACAGTCTGCCATTCTGTGCCAAGATTCATTCATAGAGCTATTCAATATGTATACACACACACACACATATATACTTATTCATGTAATGTCCGGTTATGTAATCTGTGTGCATGTGTTGTGGTACCTGTCATAAGGAGTGACACAAAAGCCTCAGTGAGTTGGAGAATACCATGGTCCACATACAGTAAGAAGGCGTGACGAGGCAGACAGCGTACACCGAGCATACTCAAAAGTGTAGCATAACCTAGATAAAATCACAACACACCACATTCCTGCATTTATCTACATATATGTAAGGGTATACGATATTGTTCGAGTCAAACTGGGACTTGTGATCCAATTTCCTGGGAATGTAGTTTTAAAATCAACTGACATTTACAGAAGACTTCAAGGTCAGTACAGTGATGATACTTTTTTTTTTTTTGGGGGGGGGGGGGGGGGGGGGGTTCCAATTTTCTCCCCAATTTAGTCGTGGCCAATTCCTCCCTAGGTGGTGCTAGGGGGACTCCCACATTAAGGCTACTACTACCACTCAGTCGGGAGGGCGAAGACTATCACGTGTTTCCTCCGAACCGCGTGACGTCAGCCGACCACATCTTTTCGAACTGCTTGCTCACGCACCATTAGGGGCGGAGTAACACACTCGGAGGAAAGCACTAACCACTCCTTCCGCGTGCATGAGCTCACAGATGCCCCTGATTGGCTGTAGAGCCGTGATTAATGTGGGAGCGCAAGTACCTCTCATCCCTCCCCCCTGAGAGAGCTCGGCCAATCAGCTCTCTCTATGCCTCCGGCTGTGAGAGGAAAACAGCATCACCCGGGGTTCAAACCAGCGATCTCCGGATGATGGGGCAAGCACTGCGCCACTCGGAGGCTGTTGTGGTGAGACCTCAATAAAGCATTTGAATGGTCCTTGTTAAGAAGTACGTATGTCTATGAATGACGACCCTGCCGCTGTGGCTCAAAGCCTACTCCAGCCGTTCCTGTGAACATACAATGAGTTGTGATGATCATTGAAAATCACCAGATAACAGACAAATCTGTGCGGACAATAAATCTTAAACACCACTTGCTCACAAATCCCAGGTTGACTGATATTTTCTATATACAGAAATATAGAAATGTATCAGCCTTGTCTATGAAATAAGGAAGAGTGAAATCAATTGGGAGTGTAAGGACTGAAATGTGAGGTTCCACTCACCAGGAGGGAGGGGAAGACAAAGTCCTTCAGCTGCTTCCAGAATCCGACACATCGTATGAAATATTGTCTGTTCCTCCGAGCTACCTTGCTGATTACTACAACACACAAAACACACATTAGTCACATTGTAGGTGAATAGTTGCATTGGAAAATGTTAAATATGCATAGCTACATATTTAAACAGTTTGGAAGCTGATCGCTTTTTGAGAATTTAAATGATTGTGACACACTCATCCAGTTTTTAAACCAGGAACTGAAAAACGTTATTGAAAGTTTGTCTTGAATTTCCAAGTTTTAACGTCTTTTCTCTCTCTACCAATTTTCATCCACTCATCCAATTTTTCTGATAACACCTGCTTCCTCTGAGACATGTACTGCCCTATTTTCACAGTTATTTTCCATCTGCTGCTGATTACACAACATTACATCCTCCCCACCCATACAGCAGAGCCAATTACACTCACTCATGCTCCTGACTACCTTGCAGCTGTGACACCACTGACAGACAACAAGAACATAAACAGCATCATTTATTGCTCGTTCTACATCACTACTCACAGGCAAAGCACAGTGCGACCCAAGTCCAGCTTCAGCCACAGAGTCTCCAGCATGTGTCTGATGAGCTCCAGCTACATACGAACACATTATAACAATTTAAATAACATGCATTTTCAATATTCAATGTTTTCACATGATACAGTAAATATTTCATTCACTTACAGTGGGATCGATAATCTGGAATTTTTCCCCTCTTTTAAAATAATAGAAGGTTTCTATAAATGTGTTTCAATGTTTTTTACTTTTTGAATTAATATTCCATATATTGAATATTTAATTTTTTTATATTCTATATAATTTATCTTTCCCTGTTTAAATGTCATTGATCGGCTTTGTACAAAATGTCATATTTCCCTCATGTCTATTCATGTGATCAGATGACACTCCTATGGATTTGATCTGAAGTGGATCATACGGTTTTGTAATAAACTTATGGAGTATGTACAGCCCAAGTGCATACTGTCATTAAAAGCAAAAAAACAGGAGACAAACCAAATCATGAGAAAATGTAAACATTTTTTTTTTTTTTTATTTGTATAGCACTTTTAACAATTGACATTGTCTCAAGCAGCTTTACACAATCAAAGAATTATTTAAGTTTGTATGGAATGTGAATGTGTATGAATCAGAATGGTCAGATAGTCCCTGGTGAGCAAGCCGAGGGCGACAGTGGCAAGGAAAAACTCCCTGAGATGGTAATAGGAAGAAACCTTGAGAGGAACCAGACTCAACAGGGAACCCATCCTCATCTGGGTGAAACAGATAGCAGGAAATGATCTGCATTTATATATCTGCATATATATGTTAGGTGGCAGGCAGTTCAGCTATAATAGTTGATGTTAATTGATGTTAAAATGGAGTCCAGTAGTTATTGGAGACTCAGATAGACTTGTAGAAAGTTCATTTAATTCTATATTTCATTTCAAGATTCAAGATTCTTTATTTGTCACATGCATAGTTATACAAGTACAACACGCAGTGAAATGTATCCTGAACCGCTCCTACTTTGTGCAAATAACAAGAAACAAAAGAAATAATCTATAAATAGAAATAGAAATTGAAATTTAAAAAAAAAGGTGCAAATGTAAACATAATAATAAAGTGTGTGTCTGAGCAGGATAAAGATGTTAGTGCAAGTGATGCTTACAGTCCAGACTAAAGTGTAGTGTGCAGTGTGGAATGTCAGCACAGCAGTGTGTGGGTGAACTGTTACCAGTCCTATGAATGGGAGAGTGGCCCATCATGGTTGAGGAGTCTAATCGCCTGTGGATAAAAACTCCTCCTGAGTCTCTCCGTTTTGGCCATAATGACCCGGAACCTTCTGCCTGAATGCAGAAGTTTGAACAGTCCGTTATTGGGGTGCGACAAGTCCTTAATGATACGAGCTGCCCTGGTTTTACATCTCCTGGTGTAGATGTCCTGCATGGAGGGGAGAGTTAACCTGCAGCAGCGTTCAGCTGCCCGGATCACTCTCTGGAGGGCTTTCCTGTCCTGTACACAGCTATTCCCAAACCAGGATGAAATGTTCTGTGTTAGGATGCTCTCAACAGCACCCGAGTAGAAAGCCTTAAGGACAGCAGGGGAAACCCCAAACTTCCTCAACTGCCTCAGGTGGTACAGACGCTGCTTTGCCCTTTTCGTCTGAGCACAGATATGCTCAGTCCAAGTCAGATCCTCGGAGATGTGGACGCCCAAGTACTTGAAGCTGCTCACTCTCTCCACTGGAGCTCCATTGATGATGAGGGGTTTGTGGTCCAGTTGTCCCCTTCTGAAGTCCACCACCAGCTCCTTCGTCTTACTGACGTTCAGTCGGAGGCAGTTTTCTTCACACCATAGTGCCAGGTTCTCCACTTCATCTATGTAGGCCGACTCATCGTTGTTGGAGATGAAGCCCAGCACCACCGTATCGTCAGCAAACTTAACGATGGTGTTGGAGTCGAACATGGCCACACAGTCTGAAGAGTAAAGAGAGTATAGCAGTGGAGAGAGAACACATCCCTGTGGAGCACCTGTGTTGATGGTGATGCTGCTGGAGAAGCACTTGCCCACTCTCACCGCTTGAGATCTGTCCGAGAGGAAGTCCAACACCCAGGCACACAAGCGTTTGTTAAGTCCTAGATCTCTCAGCTTTGTGAACAGTCTGTTAGGCACTATTGTGTTGAAAGCAGAGCTGTAATCTATAAACAGCAATCTCACATAGTTACCTTGCATCTTGTCCACGTGGCTGAGAGTGGTGTGCAGAACATGGGAGATGGCATCCTCTGTGGATCTGTTGGGGCGGTAGGCGAACTGAAGTGGATCTATGGAGCTGGGGATGGAGGAGGAGATGATGTTTTTTTAGCAGACCCTCAAATACCTTCATGACCATCGATGTCAGTGCAACAGGCCGGTAGTCATTCAGGCATGAGGGTTTGTTGGTCTTGGGCACGGGGACAATGGTGGATCTCTTGAAACACGCCGGGACCACAGACTTCGCCAGGGACTCATTAAAGATACAGGTGAACACACCTGACAGCTGGTCAGCGCAGCAGCGCAGCAGGCGCCCAGAGATGCCATCTGGACCCGCCGCTTTCCTGGTGTTCACCCTCCTCAGCGCCGTGCGAACGTCGTGCTCTGCGATGCTGATGACGCAATCCTCGCTGATGACGTCATCACTCTCAGTCAGCAGGCTGCTAGCATTAGCCGCCTGGCTAACCTCGAACCGGGCGAAGAATGCGTTCAGCTCGTTGGCGAATGCAGAGTCGGCGACGATCGTCGTGGTGTCTTTGGCAACCTTGTAGTCCGTGATTGTGCGTAATCCGTGCCACATGCGGCGTGTGTCACCCTGATGGAAGTGTGATTCAGTTCGCTGTCGGAACCGCCCCTTAGCTTCCCTCACCGCTCGCCTGACGCTATAAGAAGCCGCTTTGTATGCGCTCATATCGCCGCTAATGAGTGCGGCATTATAAGCAGCGGTCCGGGCATTCACAGCATCGCGGATCGATCGGTCTACCCAAGGCTTCTGGTTCGGAAACGATTTGAACCTCACTGTCGGGACAACTTCATTTACGAGCGTGCTAACGAAGCTAACTGCTACATCCGCAAACTCGTTGATGTCTACTGCGCAGGCTCGGAACATGTCCCAATCTACGTCATCGAGCGCGTCCTGTAGCGTAGCTTCTGATTGGGCAGACCAGCGTTGCACCTCCCTCATGACCGGAGCTTCACGACGAAAGCTTTGTTGATATTCCGGTATGAGGAAAATGGCGTTGTGGTCTGATTTCCCGAATGCTGGATGTGAAACAGCTTTGTAGCCCCGCTTGTATGGTGTGTAACAGTTGTCCAGAATGTTGAGTCCCCTCGTCGGACATGTAACATGTTGATGAAAGTTTGGCATAACCTGTCTGAGGTTCGCTTTATTAAAGTCACCTGCTACAATGTGCGCTGCGTCCGGGTGTTTGTTTTGGAACTCACTCAGCACATCATGTAGTTCAGACAGAGCAGTGCCTGTATCCGCGTGGGGTGGGATGTAGACCGCCGTGGCAATGACCGAGGTGAACTCGCGAGGCAGGTAGAAAGGACGACATTTAACACTCAGATATTCCAAATGAGGCGAGCAGCTACTGGAGAGAATGGAAACACTCCTGGCATCGCACCACTTCTTGTTGACCATGAAGCACACACCTCCACCTTTAGCTTTGTTAGACTCTGCCGTCCTGTCCATGCGGAACACAGAGAATGAGTCCGATGGGGTTACGACTCGGTCCGGCACAATGGGGGTCAGCCATGTTTCTGTAAAGCACAGAAGATTACAATCCCTGATATCTCGCTGGAAAGTAACTCTGGCTCTGAGGTCATCAAGCTTATTCTCCAGTGACTGTACATTAGCCAGCAGGATATTCGGCAGAGGGGTGCGATGAGCTTGTTCTCTCATTCTGTTACGGACGCCGCCGCGTTTCCCTCGACGCTTCTTTGTTCTTCGCCGCGGGTTAGCGTCCCGTCCATTGTTGTTGTCGTCTGAGCAGCGTAGTATCTCAGAGGGCCACGACGGGTCAGGCTTAAAGGTGGTATAAGTAAGCGCCGAAATCTGAATTCCTATATCCAGTAGTGTTCTACTGTCATAGGTCACTAAACCTGAAGTACTCTTAGCGAATGAAAGTAAAATAAATAAAGAAAGAAGGAAAAAAACGCACAGTTTGTACGGAGCGATCAGGAAGGCGTCTGGACGTGGCCGCGCCATCATCATCCAATCCAATTTAAGGTATTTGTTGAAGATGCTGAATTAAATTAGAAAAAAAATGTCAAAACAGAAGCATTTCACAAGTTCTCTGAAATGTTTGGACCTCACTGTATGTACTGTACATGACTCGAATAGGGCCATGTGTCAGATTAAGCCCAAGGTGCATGCTTTATAATCATCTTCTTTGTCTCGTTTATATGTATGTTTGTCTTGTAGCCCCAGCGTTTTGTGGAAGAATGGAGTAACAGTTTCTACTCAGCAATGCTTTAATTAGCATCTACAATTTCTGCAGTTAAAACTGCATTACTTTACGGGATAAAACAACCAGCCACACCCCTAATAACCACCTGGGATCAGACTGAAACTGCCTAGAAACACTCACTCACTCACTAATCTTCTATACCGCTTAATCATGTATTCAGGGTTGCGGGGGGCCTGGAGCCTATCCCAGGAGACTTAGGGCATGAGGCGGGGTACACCCTGGACAGGGTGCCAATCCATCACAGGGCACACATACATATACTCCCTCACACACTCATTCACGGACTACGGGCAATTTAAGAACGCCAATTAACCTAACCTACATGTCTTCGGACTGTGGGAGGAGTACGCCTAGAAACACCTCATAGGTAATTAACTGCCAAAAGTATTCGCTCGCCTGCCTTTACATGCATATAAACTTGGGTAACATCTCATTCTTAATCCATGGGTTTTAACAACTTTGTGGGAACTGTTTTAGGATGGACCCTTCCTGTTCCAATTTGACTGGCCTGCACAGAGACCTGACCTCAACACAATACAATACCTTTGGGATGAATTAGAGCGGAGACCAGGCCTTCTCATCCAACATCAGCGTCTGACCTCACAAATGCGCTTCTGGAAGAGTGGTCAAAAATTCCATAAAAAAAAAAAACATACTCCTAAACCTTGTGTAAAGCCTTCCCAAAAGGGTTGAAGCTGTTGTAGATGCAAAGGATGGGCCAACATCATATAAAACCCTTTGGATTATGAATGGGATGATACTAAAGTTCGTATGTGAAGGCAGGCGAGCAAATACAGTGTCTACTATTTATACAGTGTAACTATATTATACCATAGTATTACTGTGGTACTTTAGACATTACCATCAAACTTTATAGAGTAACAGTGTATGTACTGTGGCACTTTAGTGGGACTTAAATCCTACTGCTAAAAATACTTTTTACTGTGGTACAATTTCTTATGGGTCCATAACAAACCTACTGTAGCAACCAACTATGCTAGCAATACCCGTGGCTAACATAGCAACCACTTAGCAATACCCTAGCAAACAAAAGAAATGTTAACAACCAGCTATTTTCACCCTAGCAACCACTTTATGTTAGCACAGCAACCATCTTGCATTCAACACAAATATGCTAGCATTGTTTTAATATTTTAACCTTCTCTTTAGCCCTCTATCCTCTACACATATAACAGTTAATGTTTCAAGAATCTTGTCAATTATTTTATCATGTTTAGCAGGCTCTGTCAAGACCAGCATCAAAGTTCAACCAATAACTTTAACTTTCTAGCTCTCCTTTTATATTCGAATCAAACAATAAATATAATCTTTTAATCCTGCTTTCACCCATTCATATATTCAGTATATTTCAGCATGCACCAGTCATCACATGTACACGCAGAACATACTGGATCTCTCAGATCCTCAATAACAGGAAGTCTCATCAGCAAAAACACATCCTATTCTCACTGTGTTTCAGCAGAGATATCTAGTTCCTACTTGGAAAAAATGTCACAATGACAGTTTCCTGTTTTATGTGTTTCCCACGTATTTCCCTTTAAACGATTACTAAACTCGTCTAAAAACCAAACTAAAAACTAAGTAATTTGAAAAAATTATAATAAAAAAAGGGAAAATAACTTCATTTTCCAGTGGGAAATTAATAAACATGGGTATGAAAGAATAATTAACGGGTAAATTATTCCCAGAATGGGTAAATAATTTCCCAGCCATTGTTATTCCAAGCCATATAGCAATTATAGTAAAAAAAGGACATTGTTAAAATGTAAAATTTTATATAGTTAGTGAAGATAGTTAATGCTGATTAATTGATTTATTTGTACAGTAGATAACTTGTAGGCTTATGATCTAAGCATTAGTACAGTATAACCCCACTTTCTGTCTTTTTCCTCTCTATTTGTTATGGTCACAAAACTTACATTTGCATTTTATATCTGTTTTTATATTCTACAGTATGTTAATTCTACTGTAACTAACTGTCTCCACAGAAACCACCTTTAGGTCTGTGTGTGGAGTTTACATGTTCTCGCCATGCTTCGTTCTCCCCACGCTTCCTCTGGGTACTCTGGTTTCATCCCACAGTCCTAAGATATGCAATTAGGCAAACCAATGTTTTCAAACTCCCTGTAGTACAGTATGTGAGTGCTTGTGTGGCCTGCAATGAGCTGGTACCCCCTCCAGGCCTCCCATCACCACATAAATAACTGTACTTTTTTTTGTTTAATTTCTGGTGTACTACTACAAAATGCAAAACATACAGTATGCATATCACTTGGGACAATCAGACCACCTTTCTTTGTTCCTCACCCCTAAATACTCACCCCTCATCAACCGTGTGAAGCCATCAGTGAAGACCATCAAAGTGTGGCCAGCGGGCTGGACTGGAGTGTGTTTGCTACTCAGGCCACCTATGGCTCTCACACGAACATAGACAGCTACACTTCTTCTGTTTTGGATTACATCAACAATACCATAGACAATGTTACAACCCAGAAGCAGATCACCACATACCCAGATCAGAAGCCATGGATGAACAAGGAGGTGCGTCTCCTACTGAAGGCACTGCCATTAGATCAGGTGATGCACAGGCCTACAGTACTTCCAGGCTAACATGAAGAGGGCCATCAAAAAGGCCAAGCACTGCTACAAACTAAAGCTAGAGGAGAACTTTTCAAACTCTGACCCTCGACGCATGTGGCAGGGCATCCAGGCCATTAGCGAATACAAACCCAGTCACTCCACTCCAACAGCCACTAATGTCTTCTTTCTGAATGAGCTTAACGACTTTTATGCTCACTTTGAGAAAGACAATAAAGAAACTGCCACCAATATCACGTCTTCAACCGACTACTCACCTATCACACTTACCTCCTCTGATGTCTACAATGTACAGTCGTGGCCAAAAGTTTTGAGAATTACATAAATATTGGAAATTGGAAAAGTTGCTGCTTAAGTTTTTATAATAGCAATTTGCATATACTCCAGAATGTTATGAAGAGTGATCAAATGAATTGCACAGTCCTTCTTTGCCATGAAAATTAACTTAATCCCAAAAAAACCTTTCCACTGCATTTAATTGCTGTCATTAAAGGAACTGCTGAGATCATTTCAGTAATCGTCTTGTTAACTCAGGTGAGAATGTTGACGAGCACAAGGCTGGAGATCATTTTGTCAGGTTGATTGTGTTAGAATGGCAGACTTGACATGTTAAAAGGAGGGTGATGCTTGAAATCATTGTTCTTCCATTGTTAACCATAGTGACCTGCAAAGAAACGCGTGCAGCCATCATTGCATTGCATAAAAATGGCTTCACAGGCAAGGATATTGTGGCTACTACGATTGCACCTAAATCAACAATTTATGGGATCATCAAGAACTTCAAGAGAAGAAGTTCAATTCTTGTTAAGAAGGCTTCAGGGTGTTCAAGAAAGTCCAGCAAGCACCAGGATCGTCTCCTAAAGAGGATTCAGCTGGATCGGAGCGACCACCAGTGCAGAGCTTGCTCAGGAATGGCAGCAGGCAGGTGTGAGGGCATCTGCACGCACAGTGAGGCGAAGACTTTTGGAAGATGGCCTGGTGTCAAGAAGGGCAGCAAAGAAGCTAATTATCTCCAAAAAAAAACATCAGGGACAGATTGATCTTCTGCAGAAAGTATGGTGAATGGACTGCTGAGGATGGGGCGAAGTCATATTCTCCGATGAAGCCGCTTTCCGATTGTTTGGGTCATCTGGAAAAGGCTTGTCTGGAGTAGAAAAGGTGAGGGCTACCATCAGTCCTGTGTCATGCCAACAGTAAAGCATCCATTCATGTGTGGGGTTGCTTCTCATCCAAGGGAGTGGGCTCACTCACAATTTTGCCCAAAAACACAGCCATGAATAAAGAATGGTACCAAAACACCCTCCAACAGCAACTTTGGATATTCACAGTAATTTTTAACATGTCCCTTGCCCAAGCAGCTGTACCAGCATGCTTTAAATCTACCTCAATTGTGCCAGTGCCGAAACGCTCTAGTCCAACGTGCCTGAATTATTACCGCCCTGTAGCACTCACACCCATCATTATGAAGTGCTTTGAGCAGTTAGTCCTGACACACCTAAAGGACTCTCTCCAATCCTCACTGGACTCACACCAGTTTGTCTATCGTGGCAATAGGAGCATACAGGAGATGATTCAGTCTTCATAGCGCTGCACTCTGTACTCACACACCTGGAGATTTTCAAACACCTATGCACGAATGCTGTTTGTTGACTTTAGCTCAGCATTCAATACTGTTGTACCCTCTAAGTTAATCACCAAACTCAGAGATATGGACATTAACACCTCACTTTGCAACTGGATTATGGACTTTCTGACCAACAAACTTCAGCATGTTAGGTCAGGCCACATCTGCTCCACTACCACCAGGCGTTCCACAGGGCTGTGTGCTGAGCCCCTTTCTTTACTCCCTCTTCACCCACGACTGCAGGCCAGTGCATGGATCTAACACCATCATCAAATTTGCAGACGATACTATGGTGATCGTTCTCATCAGCAACAACGATGAGACTGCCTAAAGGGAGGAGATCAAGCACCTGGCCACTTGGTTCATGGACGATAATCTGCTCCTTAACACCAATAAGACCAAGGAGCTCATTGTTGACTTCAGGAAAGGAAGAAGAGGTTCACATGAACCCATTCACATCAACGGGATGGCTGTTGAGCCTGTCTCATCCTTCAAGTTCCTGGGGACCCACATTTCGGAGGACCTATCCAGGACCACCAACACCTCTAACCTGGTCAAGAAGGCTCACCAGTGCCTCTTCATCTTGAGAATACTTAAGAAGAACCAGCTGTCCTCAGCCACTCTGGTGAACTTCTATCGCTGCACAATAGAAAGCACCCTAACCAGCTGTGTCACAGGCATCCCCCCCACACTTGATGCGCACCAATTTGCCTACAGAGCAAATCGGTCAACCGAGGATGCTGTAGCTGTAGCTCTTCATGCTACCCTGTCCCACCTGGAGCATCAGGGGAACTATGCACGCTTTCTCTTCATTGACTTCAGCTCTGCTTTTAACACCATCCTCCCCCACAGATTGGTGTGCAAGCTGTCAGACCTGGGTCTCCCCTATTCCACCTGTCTTTGGATAAAAGACTTCCTGTCAGATCGCAAACAAAGGGTCATGGTGGGCCCCTATATCTCCTCAGCCATCAGCGTCAGTACTGGCTCACTCCAGGGCTGTGTAATGAGCCCCCTGCTCTTTACACTGTACACACACGACTGTGCCCCCGCCTACAACAGCAACACTATCGTCAAATTTGCAGACGATACAACTGTGGTGTGGCTCATCTCTGGGGGAGATGAGTCTGCTTACAGGAACGAAGTGGCTGACGGCATGGTGTACTGACAACAACCTGCTCCTGAACACAGCAAAGACCAAGGAGATTGTTGTGGATTTCAGGAAAAGGAAAATGGACATCAAACCACTTTACATCAGTGGGGACTGTGTGGAAAGGGTGTCAGACTTCCGTTTCCTGGGTGTGCACATTACTGACGACCTGTTCTGGGGTGTGAACTCAGCTGAAATTGCAAAGAAGGCTCAGCAGAGACTTTATTTCCTGAGAGTCCTCATGAAAAACAATATCTCTCAAAAACTGCTGGTTTCCTTCTACCGCTGTTCCATTGAGAGCATCCTATGCTACTGCCTCTGCGTGTGGTTTTCCAGCTGTACATCAGTGCAGAAGAAATCACTACAGAGGATCATAGAGACAGCTCAGGAGATTATCGGCTGTTGTTTACCCTCTCTGGATGAACTGCACAACTCTCGCTGCCTCAGGAGAGCGGAAAACATCATAAAAGACTCCTCACACCCTGCTCATGATCTGTTTGAACTGATGCCATCAGGCAAACGATACAGGAGTATTAAAACAAGGACAAATAGACTAAAAAGCCCTGTTGCCATCAAGGCATTGAATAACAATAAATTTTCTTTTCACCTACATTTCATCAGTTTTATACTATATGTTTTTATTATTATAATTATTATTATTATTTTATTTTTATTTTTTTACATTTACATTTAGGCATTTGGCAGACGCTCTTATCCAGAGCGACTTACAAAAAGTGCTTTAAAAGTTTACACTGGAAACATACATACACTGGGTTAACTTGATTAATAACTAAGTGCCATTAGTCCAACTTTGGGGGTGGGGGGGGTTAGTCCAAGTACTGGAGAAACAGATGCGTCTTGAGTCGTCGTTTAAAGATAGTCAAAGTCTCTGCTGTACGGATATCTAGAGGAAGTTCATTCTACCACCTA
This sequence comes from Channallabes apus, assembly GCA_030522415.1. Classification (NCBI taxonomy): domain Eukaryota; kingdom Metazoa; phylum Chordata; class Actinopteri; order Siluriformes; family Clariidae; genus Channallabes; species Channallabes apus. The sequence goes on along the minus strand of CM060107.1, from coordinate 41,920,412 downwards.
GGTGCCAGAACAGAAAAGAGCCTGGATGAATGCCACCCTCGATCCCTGAGAGATGGTGGGATGAGGCGAGCAGTGTTGGAGGATCGGAGGGAACGTGGTGCAGTGCGTGGTGTGATTAGAGCAGAGAGGTAAGTGGGTGCTGGGCCATTTTTAGCTTTGTAGGCAAGCATCAGCGTTTTCTATTTGATGCGGGCAGCTACAGGAAGCCAGTGCAGGGAGCGGAGGAGTGGGGTGGTGTGGGAGAACTTGGGGAGGTTAAAAACGAGATGTTCTGCTGCATTCTGGATCAGTTGCAGAGGACGAATTGTGGACAGAGGCAGGCCTGCCAGGAGTGAGTCCAGTCTTGAAATAACAAGATTATTATATATTTGTTTTTATTTGTTTGCATGTCTCTCTGAGGCAGGGGGATTGCACCTAATTTCGTTGTACTCGTTACAGTGACAATAAAGAGATTCTGATTCTGATTCTGAAGCTGCTCTGTTGCTGAGCGTAAGGCACTGCAGCGGGTGGTGAAAACTGCCCAGCGCATTATAGGGACTGGATAATAGGCATTCCAGCCACTGAGGACATCCAGAAGAAAGACTGCATGCGTCGAGCACGCAGTATTCTTAAGGATTACTCTCACCCCGCCCACAAACTGTTTTCTCTCCTGCCTTCCGGTAGGCTCTTCAGGTGTCCCAGGTCAAGAACCAGCAGACTGAAGAACAACTTCTTTCCCAGAGCTGTCTCCTTATTGAACTCTGCCCCCCACTGACACCTGCCCCCCCTCACACACCCCTATACTCTCTCCATTATCATTGCACTATTTAATATTTTTTGCACTACACTGTACATAAACGCAAATATCCATGCACAATACATTTGTAAATTTCTGGTTACATATATCTACATGTACATGTCTATTTGTAAATTCCTGTTTATAGAAAATAGCAACCTGTACATTATGTTCATATCTATCTGCAAATTAATAGCAACTTATATACATTGTACATCTATTTGTAAATTTCTGATTATAGTTACTAGCAGTCTGTACAGTATATTATGCTCAGTTCTTCAATACACCACGAGGTGCTACTTGGACACATCATCAGTGATGAACCCGAGGTCTTAGGATGTTTCGGGTCTTTGATCATCAAACACCCTCGCTCGGGTGACCCAGCCGGGGGTGATCAGCCCCCGACTTGTGTCCAAGTGGCCCACTACTCCACGGATCCCCCCTCCTGATCCATAACCATCTTGAGGCCTTCTCAGCAGCCTCTATGATGGTTTTGATGGCTCGTCTGCACAGCTGCCCTTTTACTCCAAGGAGTTTAAGCATGCGGGATAATGGTTGTCCCGCAAAGCCCCGGCACCCAACCTCAACTGGCTCGCAGCGAGCTTTCCAGCATTTGTTACAGCATTCCACCACTATCTCAGCGTATTTGGCCCTCTTACGCTCATGGGCCTCCTCCAATCTGTCTTCCCAGGGGACAGTAAGCTCAACCAGGACCACTTGCTTTGATGCGTCTGATGTTAACACCATGTCTGGGCGCAATGAAGTGGTCAAGATGTATTCTGGGAACTTGAGCTGTCTCCCCAGGTCGGCTTGGAGTTTCCAATCTTGAGCAGTATTGAGAAGCCCTCCAGGTGGACTTGGCCGTTGTTGTACCTTCTCCCCAGCTCTGACGAAGGTGATGGACTGCTTGGAGGTAAGGTGGCGGTTTGCAGTTGGTAATTGCCATACTGACTATGTCTGCCAGAGCCCTAAGTACCTGGTCGTGACGCCAGCGGTACCGCCCTTCCCCCAAGGCCTTCGGACAGCAGCTGAGGATGTGCTCCAATGTGCCCCTCTTTTTGCATAACTGACATGCAGCAGTGTCTGATAAGCCCCACCGCAGTAAATTGGTTGGACTTGGAAGAACATCGTACACTGATTGTATCAGGAACTTGATATGCTGGGGTTCGCATCTCCAGAGCTCCGACCAGGTGATTTTACGCTGTTCGGCGTGCTCCCACCTTGTCCAGGCGCCTTGCTGGTACATGGCCACCACCTTGATCCTGCGAACTACTTCCACCTCTGCTCTTACCTCGTCTTGCACCATTTGGCGTTTCTCCCTTCCTCTCGCCTTATCGTAGCGGGGTTTGGGAAAGCTGCCTAGTCCTGCTCGGCCCACTGCAGTGTTGCCAACCAAGACGTTATGCTGCAGCCGTGCCTCAGCTCTGCTGACGGCTTCCTGTGCCTTCCACTTTCTTCCGGTTTTCACCAGGATTCCTGCGGAAGCAACCTTTATGTCAGAGGAGTCTCGGTACATCATCACCTCCCTGGCGCGTGTGACCTTAAACTCTTCTGACAAGCCGCTGGTGGGAAGCTGCAGAATGGTGGAATGGCCATACAGGGCAATGCTGCTAAGGGATCGAGGGAGCCCAAGCCACCTCCGGAGGAACTTGCTGATGGTACGTTCCAGCGTCTCCACAATAGACATGGGCACCTCGTAGACAAGTAGGGGCCAAAGAATCCTTGGCAGAACTCCATGTTGATAGATCCAGGTTTTAAATTTCCCTGGTAGCCCCGACTTGTCTATTGCTGCAAGCCATATTGTCAGATCAGCCCTGATTTGCTGTAGTGCTTCTGTGTCTCTTAGGGAGCTATCGAAAACCTTGCCCAGGCTCTTGACAGGTTTTTCCGTCACCGATGGAATTGGTGTCCCTCCTATGGTAAAGCGGAATCGATCGACCACTCTGCCTTTCTTCAGGACCAGAGACCTGGATTTGACAGGCTTGAAGCTCATCCTCGCCCAAGAGACGAGTCGTTCTAGCCCCTGGAGTAGCCGCCATCTGCACCCTGGAACAGAGGTTGTAGTCACTGTGAGGTCGTCCATGAAGGCTCTTATAGGGGGTTGACGAGTGCTAGATTTTGATAAGGGTCCTCTGCACTCCACCTCTGCTGATTTCACAATCATGTTCATAGCCAAGGAGAAGAGTGGCACTGAGATGGTGCAGCCTGTTATAATACCCTTCTCCAGGCGTTGCCAAGCAGATGTTAACGATCCCGATGTTACCCTCAGTTGGAAGTTGTCGTAATAATCCAAAATGAGGTTGGTGATGTTCTCTGGCACATGATGTCTTGTCAGTGCGGTTTCGACCAGCTTGTGAGGAATGGATCCATAGGCATTTGTGAGGTCCAGCCAGAGTGTTGCCAAATCTCCTCTGTTTTCCCTTGCCTCCCTGATCAGCTGGGATACCACTCGGGATGCCTGGGACTCCCCCCTTCTGCACTGAAGTGTCAATGTAACCGTTTTTCAGGAGGAATTCCATTAGCCGTTGGGACAGTATTTTAAAAAAGATCTTCCCTTCGACGGACAACAACGAGATGATGCGGAACTGATCGATGTTACTGGCCTCCTCTTCCTTGGGAATCCAGACTCCTTCGGCTGACCTCCATTGGGCAGCGACCCTTCCCCTTCGCCAGATTACCTTGATGATCCTCCAGAGTCGTACAAGGAGCTTGGGGCACTGCTTGTAGACTCTGTATGAGACTCCGCTGGGTCCTGGAGAGGAGCTTGATCTGGAGGCCATTACTGCTTCCTTGGCCTCTTTCAGGTTGGGCTCTGAGGTGTTAAACTTGACCGAGGGCTCTGGTGGCTTAACCAGTGCCACACAAGGGCCCAGTTCTTGTTCTCTTAAAGGGCCACCAAAGGTGATATTGAGGTGGTGATTGATCTCCTCTACAGTACACGACAAGTTGCCACTCTTCTTCTGTCCCAAAAGTCGCTTGGTGAAGCTGAACGGGTTGTTAATGAATGCCTTGCGCTTCTTGGCCCTCTCTTTTCCTTTCTTTCTGTGCCACTCAGCTCGTCTGAGTGTGACAAGCTTTGTTCTCACGATCTTCCTGAGCTCAGACAAGGCACTTCTCTCCTCCTCCTTTGCTACTCTAAACTTGCGCTTTAGGGTTTTCAGCTCCTGCCTAAGCTGACTGATCTTGTTCTCCCGCCGGTTAGGTCTTGCTGATTTGCTACCCGATGACCGTTCTTCCACCCCAAACCGCTCTGCACCGATGGTCATTATGAGGGTGCACATAGCAAGGAGTTTGTTATCTGCGTCGCCCTTTGATGTTGTCTCCATGATCTTATCTATGTCCTCGTCCAGCTGGGGCCACTCCTTGCTATTGGCAGCAGGCCACTTTACCCAACGGTGTTCTGGTTTTCCGCTCTGAAGGGGGACAGGTGCAGCTTGGAGGTTCCGGGCACTGTGGGGTGACTCCGGGCCTGGCTCCTCTTCCGTCTTACCAGGGTCATTGACAAGCACTTTGTTACTAGTGCATGCCACTACTCCTGTGCGTTGCCTTACTTGTCCTCCCTTCAGGTAGGCCATCTTGGTCTGGTGAATTTTCAGACCTGTTGGGTTTTTGCAAACCTTGCCGCAAAAGCAGACTGTGCTCTTTGTCGAATGTCCATTAGCTAAGTTCGTTAACAGTAATTCTGTCCATTTGGGATTCTCATTCCCCCCCCCCTCTCGGGAATCCCTGGGGGTATACTTCGGAAGAGATCGTCGTAGCTTATTTGGGTGCTCCATCACAGGAGCTGCAGTTTGGGGTGCTGGCCCTCGCTGCCCCGGTTGCCGTCTTTCCGAGCAGTCAACTGTCTCTCCAGTCGTCACCATCCTATTCATGGTGTTTCGGGTCTTTGATCATCAAACACCCTCACTCGGGTGACCCAGCCGGGGGTGATCAGCCCCCGACTTGTGTCCAAGTGGCCCACTACTCCACGGATCCCCCCTCCGGATCCATAACCATCTTGAGGCCTTCTCAGCAGCCTCTATGATGGTTTTGATGGCTCGTCTGCACAGCTGCCCTTTTACTCCAAGGAGTTTAAGCATGCGGGATAATGATTGTCCCGCAAAGCCCCGGCACCCAACCTCAACTGGCTCGCAGCGATACAGTATACAGTATTCATCTGTAAATACTACCCACAGCTTCTCCCTGCACATATCCCTTTAAGTGTATTTATAACTTATACCTTTATCCTGCACTTACTGCTTATTGCACTCTTGGTTAGACCGAAACTGCATTTCGTTGCCTTGTACTTGTACATGTGTAATGACAATAAAGTTGAATCTAATCTAATCTAATCTAATCTAATATTAATATAAACCTGTAATTTGAATTACAACCAGAAAATTAAAGGTAAGTTACTTAAAGTGTGCTTCTTCTAACCAGTCAGGATTAAGAATTGATCTCATGTATTAGAAAAGCTTACACGAGTTCCTATTACTCAGTTATGTCAAAAAATACAAGCGCATCTCAATAAATTAAAATATCATCAAAAAGTTGATTCATTACAGTAATTTGATTCAAAAAGTGAAACTCGTATATTATATAGATTCATTACACACACTGATATATTTTAAGTGCTTATTTCTTTTAAGTTTGATGATTATGTCTTACAGTTAATTAGTAAATTCAGTATCTCAGAAAATTAGAACATTACAAAAAATTTAATATTTTTAACACAGAAATGATGGACAACTGAAAAAGTATGAACATGTACAGCACTCAATACTTGATCAGGGCATTCTTTGTATGAATTACTGCAGCTATGCTGCGTGGCATGGAGGTGATCAGTCTGTGGCACTGCTGAGGTTTTATGGAAGCCCAGGTTGCTCTGATATCAGCCTTCAGCTCTTCTGCATTGTTGAGTCTGGTGTCTCGTAATTCCTCTTCACAACACCCTTACAGATTCTCTAAGGGCTTTCGGGCGGGCAACTTTGCTGGACAGTCAAGCACAAGGATACCATGTCCTTAAACCAGGTATTACTACTTTTGGCAGTGTGGGCAGGTGCCAAGTCCTGCTCGAAAATGACATCAGCATCTCCATAAGGCTGGTCAGCAGAGGGAAGCATGAAGTGCTCTAAAACTTCCTTGTAGATGGCTGGTCTGAACTTGAAAAAACACAGTAAAGCAATACCAGCTCATGACATAGCTGCCCAAACCGACTGTGCAAACGTTACACTGGATTCTAGTTACTTGGACTCTCCTCTCTTCTCCAGACAATGGGACCTTGATTGCCAAAGAAAATGCGAAATTTACTTTTATCTGAAAAGAGGAGTTTGGCCAACTGAGCAACAGTCCAATCCTGTCCATAGCCCAGGTAACACACCTCTGACGTTGTCTCTGGTTCAAGAGTGACTTGACAGAAGGAATGACAGTTGTAACCCATGTCCTGGACATGTATGTGCATAGTGGCTCTTGAAGCACCGTCTCCAGTTGCAGTCCACTCCATATAAATTCTCCCCCTTATTTCACAATCCTCTCAAGGCTGCGGTTATCCCTGTTTCACTTTTTGAGTTTAACCCCCTGGAGTCCGCGAACGCATATATGCGTTTTGAGGTGTTTTCCCCTGATGACGCCAATAAGAACTTACATTACACTTTCAGTTTTGATCGTACAGACAAGATCTATATATTAATCGAATCTGTAAAGTGTCTAATTTTTTTTGTATGCACACATGTTAAAAAGAAAACTTTGTGCATTAATAAAATAAATAAAATAAACCGGGTGCGCTTTCAGCCGTCTCAGTCTCCGCCAAAATCTTTTTGAAACACGTCACTAAAATGAACTGAAACTCCGCGAATACTGCACACACAGACATGAGAAATATATCTATAGAAAGCTTAAAGGGTCTACTTTTAAATGATGCAAGTCACAGTGAAAACAAATAATCTGCTTTTATGTAATCCGTCTGAAAGTAAGGAGTGGTACAGATTCTCCTGTATCGGCTCATTACAGCTAATGTGCTCCCGCCTCCCTGCGCGCGCTGTTCATATGGAAATGACCTGAGGTGAGGCAGGTGATCACGTGCACACCCCCAGGGCATAAAACAACAAGCTGTATCTTACTTACTGTTTCTGCGTTTGAATGATGTCACGCTACACGGGTGAAGAAGCGCTTCAGATGGACAGCGATGAAGAATTTACTTTCTCATCAGAGGAAGAGCAAGACTCAGACGAGGAACGGCTTTATTTAGAACAACGTCTGGACTCAACGGAGGATGTAATTCCTGACCAGTAAGTCTTTTATTCTCACCATCACTGCTCTATATTTTATATGTACATTTGGAAAATACTAAATACCAGCAAGAGTAAAATTGGTTAAAATATTAAATATGCACGCTACTTACAAGCCCGCAATAAAATCTGATTACGATCTGTCTAAAGTTTTATTATTTTATATATATATATACGTGTTTTGTATTGTTTATACCGTGTTTGAGATGGTCAAATTGTTCACCAGCTGTTGTTTGTGAATGATTGTATGCGCGTCCATTCTTCAAGTTTCAATTTTTGTTTTTGTTTAGGACTGTGGCTGCATCACCGGCGCGTGCACAAGAAAGTCACGTGAGTGTCGTTCAGTTTCGAGTTCGCTGGAGAACCACGAGTAAGTGCACATTCAGTACATCATAGATGTTAGTTAAATATAACTATATTATATAAATATATAATACAATATATTCATCATAGTCAACTGTAGTGTATTGTAGAAAAAATGTAGTACAGTGTTGGTAAAGTCATTTGTTCTGGTAATTGCAAAGAGCTGTTGTTTTCTATATTATAATATACAGTATATAGGCCTATATATATATATATATGTGTGTGTGTGTTTATATATCTATATATTGTTGTTAGCTATATTTTCTGTTATAGTGGCTGCAGTAATGCTGCTAAAAAGTCAACTTTGATTGTTCCTAATAAACTGTTTAACTGATCTCGCAAATTAATCTCAAGATTTTTTTGTGTGTCAAATATATTCTCAAATAACCTAAACACTGAAAATATATAAACTTATTTTATCCTCAGATTCTTTCTTGTAACTCTCCTCTCTCAGTCATACCTGTCTGATGGCTCATTATGCAGATCAGTATGCAGGCCTTTGTCTTCTCAGGTGTGAATCACTGCATTAGTAATGATAGATCACGCCTTCTCGCATAGACCCTTTAGTGTTAATCACTATATTGTTTTCTGTGAGCAAGTAAACAAGATCATTTTCACATCATTTTGAAGCAAAAACACTAGTCCACCAGCCCTTGTGAAACAATGTCTTGTGAACAAATTGTCTGTATGAGTTTCATGGCCTTATTTCAGCTACTTTTTTTTTCACAAAACTTACTAACCACGCATAATATTTTTTTCCTAAAAAATGCAAACACGTACATTCATTTTGGTCACGTATTATTGTAGAACAGTTTGTACTGATTACAAGAAAAATACAGGTTGGTCAATAATATATTATAAGTAGCTGAAAAAAGCACAAATATCAGAGCATGTCCAAACATCTCAAGGGCCCCAAAATCACCCCGGACCTCAGAGGGTTAAATACTGAAATAAATCAACTTTTTGATGCTACTCAAATTTTTTTTAGATGCACCTGTATATACAAGTACCTTTATATATAAATTTTTTTATTATTTCTTACTTATTTCAATGTGATTTAGAACCACAGGTTTTAGATTAAGGTCACCAGTCCATCAAAGATGAAATGGTATCACTGCTATCAAATCAAAACTCACTGTATTTTCTATAAATATATACACTACCATTCAAAAGTTTTAGTCACTTTCTAACTCCATGATCGTTCCTGATTTTTATTTCTTTCTACATTGTAAAGTAATGCTGAAGGCATCCAAAAAAATACAGTAACCGCCTTTGAACACTTGATATTGAGATGTTTCTGCTACTTCTGCTCTGTAAAGACTTCATAACGCCTCTAATCTGAGGTGCTGTTAATTGGTCATTTTTCAGGCTGATAACTCTAAATGAACTTCTTGTCTGCAGCAGAGGTAGGCTTTGGTCTCGTCCTCCTGGGACGGCCTTCATGAGAGCCAGTTTCATTATGGTGCTTGACGGATTTTGCAAATGCACTTGACAATACTGTTCTTGCAAGAACTATTACAGAAAGGCTGACCTCTGTGTCTTAAAACTGTTGTTTTTTGTTGTTGTTACGTAATTACCTAATTCCATATGTGTTATTTTATAGTTTTGAAATCCCCAGTATTGTTGTAGAATGTAGAAAATAAATCAATGAACAAAAACAAAAGAAATTTGCAAGTGTTCTAAAACCTTTGAACGGTAGTGTATATCCTATGCATAGTCATATCTTAATCCAACTGTGCTGCTCTTCCAACGTTGTGAGCAAACTGTTGCTCCATGTCCATTTAAAGCTGTTTTTTATTTCATTTAATGCAATAAACACTTTTTAACCCTGGAGTTCATGCAAACACACCAACTTGGCCATGTAGTTCACCACCAGATTTTCAATCTTTTTCTTCCCCAGCTGTGGCAGATGTTTGTTCAGATGTCCTCTGAGCTTATCCACTGTCTGCTCAAAAGAAACCCAAACCATAATTAATCATAAGTATGTCATTTAAATGTCTCCACCCCTGTACAGTACCCCAGCAGTTAATTTAAATACAACTGTTTTGACAGCAATTTGCCTTGGATGAGGGGCATTTAAGTCAAAGCAGGACTTTAGATTAACAATAACAATAGTTATGAGAGTAAAAGGTCTGGCATCCCAGGAACTCCTTTAATGGTCCAAACATGTGGAATCGCCTTGAAGTGCGGAGATCTGGCAATAACTCCAAGCCGAGTTTTTTTACTGCGTTTTTTTTTTTTGATGATTGTGTGTACAGTTCCACAAATACAGTAGATGCGTCTCTCCCTTAAGTTGACTACAAGTTATCCATCAGTTTTCAAGAATCAGGTAGACCATTCGCTGAATGTTAATGGGAATGACTACAGTAGGAGCCACTTGCATGGAGTCATCATTATCAAACATAAGGCCTTCTTTATGACAGTTGCACCATTAAAATGTTTTACTGCAACTGTGCATTACTGCACTGTGCTTGTCAGTTGGTTTTATGCCTTATACATTCACAAGAAATTCCACAACAAGTCCTAATGTGACTTGAACACCCCTCATAACAAATAAACATAATAAACAGAATAGTGAAAGCATAATAAACAAGAACCATCAGAATGGTATGTGATTATAAGAGCTAATACGGGGTCTTTAATGACAAAGTGAAGAAAACTCCCATTCATTACAATGCCTTCATACTACAGTATATAATGCACTTTGTTAATTTTTATTTTATTTGCAGAGCACTTTTAGCAATGGTAATTGTGGCAAAGCAGCTTTATAAAATTGTAAAAATTTAAGATATAAATTCTTAAAAATGTAAGGAAAAAACTTTCCCTGATGAGTAAGGTGATGGTGGCAATGAAAAATCACCCTGAGATGACATTAGGCAGAAACTTGGAGAATTATGAGACTCAAAGGGAACCCATCCTCATTTGGGTGGGTCATAAATTTCTTGACCTCTTTCTTAAGCTCTATCTTCCTCCACAGTAATCCTAACACAATTAAAGGTTTTAATAGGTGAAATTAGGAGTAGCTCATTAAACTTACCAGACCCACTAGTGCCCTCTGGGGCTGGTCCACCTCCTGAAACAGAGGAACAGCTCTCTTATCTGTAGACCACATACAAAGGCAGAGGTCACTGGGAGTTCAGTTATGCTATGTATTGCTCATTAGTTGATTTTATTCAAAGCAGTAACAGAAGTTACTAGGAGGTTTAACTGTGATCAGACAAAAACTCCATAAAAATATTAGTCATTGTGCAATATGGGAGTAAATATATGTAAAAAATAAAAAGGGTGAATTTGAGGACTTTCCTAACACAAAAATGTTTTCTCTGTTTATTACATACTTTATTCGTTACCGAAAAAAATGAAAACTGCTCCCAGAGGATTCAAAGTATTTGGCCATGAAACATTAGGCCAAAGTTTTAAAAATATTGTGTGTGTAAGTGTGTCTCTGTGCCGTGCTATTATTCATACATATCACAGCCTATTTTACTTACCCAAATGCCATGTATCAACCATAGACAGAACTCTAGGGAAGTGAAGAATAGAAGCTTTAGAAAGATAACCATATTTAGTGTAGACTGGGAGATAAAGGCAGACTATACAAAAAAATGTAAAACTTTTTTTCATAAACTTATAGGGAGACTGTTTTCCAGTTGTTAGGGGAAGCTGTTGCAGGGTTGTCTCAATATTAAATAAATGTCCCACTTTCTCACATATACAAACAATCCACCTACTTTTTGGTGTTTTCCTCAAGTTGTTGCAAGCAGTTAGATGATTTCTTTTTCTCTGAGTTCTGTAACCATAGTATGGGGTCACAAAAAATAAGGTTAGTAATTTAAAAGTTAAAAGACCAACTACGGCAGGTTCAAATTAATAAGGCAATCCTAGAAATATATTACAAAAGGAAGCAGTAACAGAAGATGATGTTGTGTTTTCATCCCTTACCAGTGCTGCTTGTAATTTGGTCCAGTCATTCTTGTTCTGGGAGAAACGGTACCTTGGGTTAGGCACGGTCTCAAAATATTTTGTCCTTTCAATAATCCACTGTAACTCATTCCAGTAGCCCTGCAGACTCCTGGCCTTTTACACACAAAAGGAAAGCAATTTTAGATCAGAGAAACGCTCAGGAAATCAGTAATACAGTGATAAAACTTACTTAAATAAACAGTGGATATAAATGGTCTACACACTCATGTTAAAATTACAGGTTTTGAAAAGAATTTGGACCAAGATAAATCATTTCATAACTTTTTCCACCTTTAATGTGACCTATAACCTGTACAACTCAAATGAAAAACAAACTGAAATCTTTTTTAAATATGTGGTTGCATAAGTGTGCACACCCTGTTATAACTGGGCTGTGTTCAGAATTAAGCAATCACATAAAAACACACATTAAATAGGGGTCAATACCATAATTTAAAGTAACTGAGTAACACCAAATAAAGTTCAGCTGTTCTAGTCGGTTTTCCCTGACATTTTGCTAGTCGCATCTTACAGCAAAAGCTGTGGTTTGCAGAGAGCTTCAACAGCAATAGAGGAATCTCATTGTTAAAAGGTATTAGTCAGGAGAAGGCTACAAAAGAATTTACAAGACATTACAAAAATTTTGCAAAAACATAGTTGAAGTCTCCCAGAAGCATGTGTTGGTCTGATGAATTGTGTTTGATTGAACTTTCTGGTCATAATTCACCTAAAGATATCACCTAAAGAACACAATACCCAGAGTGAAGCATGATAGTGGGGTCAGCATTGTGCTTTTGGGCTGTTTTTCTTCAGCTGGAACTGGGGCCTTAGTGAAGGTGGAAGGAATTCTGAACAGTTACAAATACTAATCAATGTTGGCACAAAACCATCAGGCTTCTGCTAGGAAGCTGAAGAGGAACCTTACCTGAAGAAGCACAGGCCTGATTCTGGTATGATCTAAAAAGGGCTGTAAACAGGAGATGGCCTCGAAATCTGACAGATTTATCTAAGTTGTACACTTGTATGGGTCACGTTAAAAAAGGTGGAAAAAGTTCTGAAATTATTTATCTTGGTCTAATCTGTCACATCCACATCAGGAGGGGGAAAGAAAAGGACACAGATTTGTGCTGTAGTGTATGTTCAGAAATAATTGTGCCTTTATGTTATAGTAAAGCTTAATAACATTTCAAATAAAAAAGTAAAAGCATCCACAATTCTAGAGTTTAACACTGCAGAGTCCTGTATAATCCAAAGAGAAATATACAGACCTTCCTTTTAATTACTGGCTGAGTGAGCAGTTCAGGTGTGCACTTCACACCAGGGATAGCAGTCAACGCTACAGGAAGTTCCTGCAACAGAAAACTATTTTCCTTTATCTTTAAACGTGTAACTTTTACAAAGTGTCCATAAAAATGCTTATGCTGCAAAGGCATAAGCATTTTTATGGACAATTTGTAAAAGTTACATTCTTGGAGCACTCTACTCATGTCGACATATTCAGTTCTCCTTTCATCTTGAAAATGTTTTTCAACATTCACTTCCTCACACACCCGTTTGCTTCTCACTTCTTGTTTCATGACCAAAAATAACTTGTACACAGACACGCATTGTTCATCTAAACATGCCGTAGCTATCGGATATAAAAGGTCTATTACATTGAGGAGTTTTTTGTACTGATGGTGCTTCAAGCCATAAATAAATTTTTATAACCTGAGACGTTCCCATTTTGCAAGTGCATCTAAATAAATTCTTACTCCTTATGGCCTTACTCCACTCCTTTTAAATCTCTCCCTAGTTACTTAATCAGCTTTGATTGGCAATCTTGTTTCTTGTACACCTTTTACCAGATACCACACTTTACCCTTCCAGTAAAGTTTCTATTAATATGTTATATTATTGTTATAATAAACTGTATATGCTTATATATTCAGTTCTCCTATACAGTATATATTAGCGGGGATCTTCTGTGGCTTCTCTGTGTGTGTGTGTGTGTGTGTGTGTGTGTGTGTGTGTGTGTGTGTGTGTGTGTGTGTGTGTGTGTGTGATATGTTCTGTCAGAAGGCTATGAGTAAATTACCTTTTTCTCAAACACAGATGAATATGGAAGCACTTTGTTCAGGCTGAGAGACTGGTGACAGCATGTCTTGTACAGAGAACCTAAGTTGAAAGAAGGTTGGTGAGGAATTCACATGGTTACGCAGCTTTGCAACTCCATTCCATTTTACATACATACAGAGCACCCATTTTTACTTACCCAGAAAAAACTCCTGAATCTGATCAAAAGCACTAAAGCTCATCATGTTCTCACTAATCCAATAGATGATCTGGACAAGGGAATTTAATGTAAATTAAAATTCCTATCACAATAATCCCCCCCCACAAGAGTTTCTGAGAACCAGACTTTAAAATTAAAAGTCAGACATGTTACATAGTCTGATATGTTTCATCATTAAACATGGCCAAAAATAAATCCTAATATTTACAGAAGGGGTTAGATATAATGCAATGATATTTCATCCATACATTCCTTGTCCGTTCCTACTATCCCACCTTCTTTTCTAGGTCCTGGTCAGGTCCAATGTGGACCAGCAGACAGTGCAGTGATGCAAGACGTTGTGCCTCTGGCCGATTAGGGCTAAGTAGCTGGAACAAAAAATCATGGCTGAGGCTGATGGTGTATATCCTGCCCATCCACCCATCCAGCAGCTTATGACTGGAAACACTCATTAAACCACTGTTGACTCTCAGTGGTTCCACATGGGCATCAGCACCTGCAGGTCAACGGGCACAATGTAGGCAATGAGTTACCACACATACTCTGACAAACACACACTACACTACACAGGTACATCACTACCAAAACTAACCAATGCAAATGGTTGTGATTGCAGCCTGTAATGGAACAAAATACAAATGAGCCGTCCAACAGATTTGCCGCACTCAGTGAGATGACTACTTAGGGTTAGGGTTCCTTTCTGCTGAAATACCTATTCAAATACCTCAAATACCTATAGAAAACTTCTGCTGACTCGTTTATATATACAGTTATATATACAGTTCAACCTTGGATTGCGAGCATAATTGGTTCTGGAAGTGTGCTTGTATATCAAAACACTTGCATATCAAAGCAATTCCCCCCCATAAGAAATAATGGAAACTCAAACGATTCATCCCACAACCCAAAAATATTCATTTAAAAATAGTTAATAAAAAATATAAAGTAAAAATAAAACAAATTAATCTGCGGCCGGTTTCTCGATAACGCACACTATTCGCGCGCTAAGAAGACTCTTAAGACATATCTTATGTTAAGTGATAAACATAAGATATGTTTATCACTTAAAGTGTATTTCTCGAATTGTCTCTTAGGAGTCTTCTTAAGTCGCTGCCTCTTACATCCGACATTACAAGGCGCTGTCTACAGTGAAGGTCCTGAACTAGCGGACATCGGTTGCTCAGGAATCAATTTTTGAGTCCTTTTGCATGACAGCGTTAAGAAAGACGGCACTTTCTATGCAAATTAAACATTGCACTCAATTCTTTTAATAGTGTTTATTTTGACATGGGTTAACTTATGAATAACATGCCATAATAGACAAATATATAAATTAAATCACCAAACTGTCACTAATATTTTCATGTAACCTGTAGTGATGGTGAAACGAACCGGGTACACAACCATAGTTGATGGACAAACAGCTGATAACACTCTTCACCAGCTTCAGAAATAATGTGAAGTATGTCAGGTGTTGGGATTGTATAGCGCACTTGGAATGAATACGATGAGTTGACAGAGTGGATGTTTAATACCCCTATCTCACCTACGTGGTTACCTATGCAGGTAAGTGCGGTTCATCATGATTCAGCGTGAGTTTTGGTGCCGTGATTACGTGTCCATCTTTCCACGCAAAAAAAATGTAACATGTTTAACATGTTGAAGCTCGCGGACCTTGCAGATCTTCGCAGAACGTCGGGGGGTCATTCGAGGCGGATCACGGTGCCTAATACCCCTATCTCACCTGTGTGGCTTGACTCACGGTGAGATGCGATGTTGGGCACCGTGAGCTGCCACGATTGCCTGCCGATGCTCCACTAACGTTCCGCAAAGTTCTGCAAGCTTCCGCGAGGGCCGGCAAAAAAATTTAACGTTTAATTTTTCACACGGAAAGATGGAAACTTACAGCGCGAAAAACTCGGGGTGAATCATGATGAACCCTACTTACGACCACAGCGCGAGACCGCGCAGGTGAGATAGGGTATAACACCACATCTCACAGCGAGTCAAACCGCATAAGTAAATAGGGGCATAAAGCATTACAATCACTCAAAAAAATTAATGGATGCGGGGTTTGAAACTCCCAAGGTTATTTTCTCATTTAACTAAATCAAAGTTCATAAAATTTAAACGTGTCAAAAGAAAAGCCCATAAAATTATGGATAATGGCTAATGATCAATGAAACATATTTTAAACAAAAAGCAGCTGGACATGGGGACGGAGAGTGTAAGTATGACGCGTTGGTCTGGCACGCGCAGGTCTGAGCAGGTCAAGAAGCTCCATAATCTGTTGCCTTGGAAGGCAAAATCTTTTTTTTTTTTTTCTTTTAATAGCAACCTCAGGGAAAATATGCAAAGGGCTGAAGTTTTGCCTAAAGGAAAAATTTTAATGACCCACACGGCTCCACGGACGGCGCCGTCTTGAGTTTAACACAACACCACGCTGTATCGCTCCTAAATTGTTTGCCACCTGTTTAATATTAAAAGTGATTGCCTGATTTTAATGCGTTAGTCACATTATGAAATAGGCTAATTAAAAGTCACTCTATTAGTTCTGATATCAAATAAAATAATATTCTTAAACAGGTCTACAGTATATTCCATCATTAATACGACTTTGATAACGTGCCATAATGTGTTTGCATACACCGCTGATTTATAAAGACTGCTGCTCAGTGGCAGCGACTAGCGTCTTGAGCTGAAACTACACTAAGAATGAGTTAAGGTTGGTCCAGACCAACCTTACGAACGTGTGACTAAGAGATACTTAGCGTAAGAACGTTTCGGGAAATGCTCCATAACGTTAAGAGAGAGGTTAAGGTACAACTTAAGAACTACTTAGAGATAAGAAGCTTTCGAGAAACTGGGCCCTGGACTTTACCTTTGAAAAGAATCGTGACTGGTGTTAGACGAGAGCAGAAGCAGGAGCAGGGGGGTTACTGTGTAGGACGACTTTCACACACACATACATACACACACACACTACCAGAATCACTCCTCTACTGCTACAGCCTTTTAAACTTTTTTTTCTTGTTGCAATTGTTACTAAAGAACAGTCACTACACTTGGACATAAAATAAAAAAAAATACTTTACACGCACACAAAGTGGTCACAATGTACTCGTGCGCACGGATGTGGACTATACAAGTGACAAATGTGCATTGAGACTGAGCATGCTAAATGATTACCCACAATCCCACATTGCAAGAGAGAGAGAACCACTGGCTCAGTTGTGATCACATGACACTCGACAGACAAAGGGCAAGTGTACTACAGTACTCGTATATAAAGACCTCAGTCTTTAACAAGTTAAAATTTTGTTCGTCTTGTAAAATGCTTGCAGACTAGAGGCTTGCAACCCAAGGTTCCACTGTATTCTGGTATACAAGGAAGTTCATACTGCATGGTCCCATGTCCAAATCATAACCCTTCCACTGCCAGGCTTGAAGGCGTGTATGAGGTGTTTCTGTTAAAATGCTGTTTGGTTTTTCCCAAACATGGAGCTGGGCATTAAGGCCAAACAACTTTGTACTCTCATTAATTTTACCCTGTAACATGCTTAGTGAGGCCTAGCTCTTGTTTTTTTTTTTTTTTTGTATTTCTCTATGCATTACACAGTGTGATCCTGAAAAGTAAGAAGCATAGCATTGTCCAAGACATCTTGGTATTAAGATGCATTAAGATTGCCCTTCACTGGGGATAAGGGGGCTGATTGAAACACCTGAATTCAATAATTAACAGCTTTGGTCAAATACTTTTGACCATACTGTATAGTGTATATAGTTCACATCTTTTCTTTTTTCCCTACCCCATAATTCACCTCAAGGATTCTTACACATGCCTAAAGGTGATTTCCCTTGACATTTTTACGTCTGACTGTCATCCTGTGTACAGATGCTATGTCTGCTGTAAAAAAATTAAAAATAGAAATTCACAACTGGGTTTAGGAATGCTATTCCCATCGACAAATGATAAAAAGTTGTTCTCATCTTCGTGGGTGTCACTGCTAATTACCGGGTAGTAATTATGAGTGTTCTTAGTTGCAAGTTTACACACTCAGACGTACACTTAGGAGACAAACTGTTTAGTCAGTGACTTAGACGTATGTTAGATTTTACAAACACAGTAATCCTTTATCTATCTATTGTGATATAATAAAACCCTCAGTGAGAGTTTATGACTGTAAGGTGAACATGTCAGTGTCAGCGGTCACCTGAGCTACGCACCTGACAGGAAGAGACTGTGGCAGAGCAGGTCCTGCTGCCTGCAGTTGATCAGATGGAGGAAATTGCCAGGCAGATAAACAACAACATAGTGACCTGTGGGAGAGTGATGAGTGATGCTATAAGAACGCTTAGTGTTTACTGCATCAACAGCAACAGAAAAAAAAGAGAACAACAATAAGGACATGATTCTGCTGTTGGGTAATGTACTGTGAAATTAAAAATGCAGATTTGAGGTTTTAATCTTTTTCTCAGAATGAGTTTCCTGCACTGACCCAAAAAGATGAAGATTGGCTGGACGTTTGGCATGCTGCCTGGCTCAAGTGCTACAGTGAAAGTCTTACTGAAACCTGCATTTAAAGAATCATATATCAAAGCAGTTATCATATGTGAATATCACAAATGTGAGTTTATTTAGAAATAACACTGCAGGCACTGTACCGCTGTGTACAAATGCAATAGTGTATGTGTAATCCTCAACACCACACTGAGGATGGCTGTAGCACACACACATGATCCCTGTGGGAAGAAAAGACAAAAGTTCATATGAGAGATTTTTGGAGACGTTTTTGGAAAGTGTTATTTGCATTGACTGGTTAAAATAGATAAAATTATTCTATTTATATTATTTTGTGTATACATTATTATTGTTATACATATATTGTAGTTGTTGTATTCGGCTTAATAGATTTTGACACATAAATTCTCTATTAAGTAGTTGATCCAGTACAGTTGCCATATTTGTGAATTACTTGGACTTTGATTGCAACATGAACGATGCAGCTCAAATTCTATCCGGAGTGAAGAATATAAAACAGCAATAATCACTGACTTTGTTCAATAATGTTTAACTTTACAGCATTAATGGCCATTTCTAAAACTTTAAAGACGACCAAAGATCATCAAATGACTTGCCAGTTCTCTCTGTAAATACCCTCAGTTTCATTCCCTCACTTTCCCGCTCTGGGTAGTGATCATATCCAAAATTAATAAACCTATGCAGAGCAAAACATGAAAATTTCACACTTGTTTTGTATTTAACAATAACTTCTTAACAAACTATACCACTAATAATAAAGATAAATAATAGGATGCTTACATCACAGAGGTGAAAGGATTACTGGGTAGTTCCAAGGGGAGTTCAAACTGTCATACAAAAAAAAAACAAAAAAAAAAAAACAGACTTTTAATATGTCCTTAACCTGTCATTAAACACAAGGAACTGAGAATGATCAATATATTTACCAGGGTCTCAAAACTGTCATCAGAGTAAAACTGGACACACTTGAGAACATATTTCTCCTTAAATGAAGGGAAAAAAACAAAAAAACACATCATTAATGTAGAATAAACTCAGTGAACATTCAAAAAAGATAAGACTTTTTTGAGGACATACAACAGAAATAATGCCATGTCCTTGACAAATCAGTTGTTATCCCTCTTTCGGCTGCTTCCCATCGTTGAGGTGCTAGTGTTCTCAGTTGCAAAGTTACACATACTTAAGCCCAATTCGGACGGGACTAGTTTTACAGGGGGTCGTTAGAAAAATTTCAGTTTCACAAATGTACTTTGTGATTTTAATCCCAACCCGAATCTGCCATGTCTGTCTTTCTCTCACACGACCTCTGTAAAAAATTCCAGAGCAAATTACCTACTGTTTTTCAGCAAACTCGGAGGTCCTCTGAGAAATCTAATCCCGTCCGTATGCGAATGTCTGTGATTGCCGATTTTTTTTTCCTCCAAAACGCCTTTTCTTTTGTGTTTTGGTCAACGTGAGCTACCGTACTATCTCTAGCGCGCCGGTATTCAAGTTTGCACACCAATAATGGATGTATATGTGGACATGTGGTCTTGTGCAACGCCCACATGTAAAACACAGATACGCCTACCTCCGTAATAAACACGGAGATGTTAGTCCCGTCCGAATTAGTGATGGGAAGTTCGAATCATTTTAGTGACTCGGTTCTTTAAATCTCGTTCATCAAAATGTCACGGGGCGGAGCGGACGAGGTGAATCCAGTCGCAGATGAATGACAGCAACGTAAAACGAGAATACTGTCGGAATGCGGAAGCGGAGGTCAATACCGGGAGATCAGTCAGCATTGCATCGAAGCCAAATCGTAAAACGAGAGCCGTAGTCAGAAGGGGAAGCGCGAGGTCAAAACCGGGAGATCAAAGGACGAGGCAAACAAAATCGAGACGAGAAACCGAAAGCAAAAACGAGAGACAAAAGCGGGCTTGGCAACGTGAAAGCAGGGAAAAATAAACGCGAGAGAATCGAGGCAAAAATACACAAGATAATCCAGCGATTTAAGCAGCGCACAGCGTGTGCTTAAATGCTGGAGTAATCAGACAGGGATTAGAGACAGGTGTGCGGACGGGGCGGAAACAGGGGCGTGGGAAAGGATGCAGACAGACAGGGGTAAACATGAGCACATGGGGAAAGTGACAGCGTGGGAAAAAAAAAACGGCCGACAGACCGTGACTCGTGACACAAAATGAACGAATCTTTTTTTGAGTCATTTCGTTCATTTGGTTCTTTTGATCAGAAATAAATTGAAATGTTGCGTTTTCAAAAAAAATACCCCCAATACGTCTACATACACAAATTTTGGCTATAGTTCCAGTTATGAAAATATTACAATGTAACTAAGGACATATTATAATAAACAGAATGAGTAACTCACCTCTTAAACCTTCCAATCTGAGTCGTTCGTTCTTTTGAATCTATTGCACCGCATAGCGTCTATGGGAGTCACATTTCAAAAGAACGAACGACTCGGGATTCAAAGACCCACTAGCACAATCGTTCAATACTGTTTCCTGTGTACTGCACTAAATAGCGTCTATGGGAGTCACGTGTTAAAAGAACGAATGACTCAAGACTTGGAGACTTATTGCTGAGAATTGTTCAATACTGTTTCCTGTATATAAAATACGGAGGTTTCACGATGCTTTGCGCATGCGCGCCCAATAGAAAATGAACGAATCACTCTCCGAGAAGACTCGTTCATCTGAGTCATGTTAAAGATTCATTCAAAAAGAACGAATCGTTCATGAACGACCCATCACTAGTCCGAATGCAGACATGAAATGACCGACGTCGTCTGAAAAAAATTCAAACTCAAATTCGTCGTTTGGAAAACTAGTCCCATCCGAATAGGGCTTTAGAAGTTACTGTAGGACACAAACTGTTTTTGAATTTTCCCTAAAAGGGAATTTCGACAAACACCAAATTCATTTGTGTACATGCTCCTATCAATGATTGACATTTAAATATGTTCATAACCAGCTTGATAAATGAGGCCCATTGTCTAACACAGACAAAAATCTAGCACCAAACGAGCTCATTATATGCCTAGTTCTCATTAATGTATGAAGAATATTTCCTCCTAATAGTACAGTATGGCTAAAAAGAAGACATAAGGAAATTCTGACCCTGCTTGTGAGGAAGAAGAGTCTCTGAGTGTCTGAATCCCACTGAACCCAGCAGAACTCATCTGTCACTCTGTCTTTCACCAGATGCTCAGAGATCACCTGTTATATGGGAGATCAGAAACAATCTCAACAACTCAATAATCATAATATTTAAGACTGCGGCAAAGCCCTCCTTAACTACATTTATTAAAAGAAAAATAATCACAGTCTGGCATAGGCTCCAGGTCCCCCGCGACCCTGAAGACAGGATTAGGCGGTATAGAAAATGAATGAATGAATGAATGAATAATCACAGTAATTTTTTATTGAAAATTACCGTGCAAAATATTAAATACTTTAATCGATTTCTCAACTGAACTTTAATACTGTATGTGGCAACTGAATAAATATCAGATACTGAAAATGAAGCAGACTTCAGAAGCACTGCTTGCATAGCTCATGAACTTCTGTCTGGAATGTAATTTTTCACATTTTAAATAGCTGGTTCAATTAGTTACAGCAGGGAGTGGAGCTTTACAAGCACAGTTAAGGAAATATTTTTTAACAAATTTTGGGCTATAAACATGCTTTGGTAAACTGAGACGTTTGAATGCCATCCATGGCCCATCTTACTCTCACTCAGGTTTGTTAATGAAACAGGTGTTTTCTACCTTTTATGTATGGTGTCATAGCTAGCTCCTGCTGGAGTCCCCTATTTTTTCTTTAAGCACTACAGGAAAGAGGATACCAAATACTGTGTTCTCTCTCTCTCTCTCTCTCTCTCTCTCTCTCATTCTCTCTTTTTTGCTCCTTTTTTTGCCTGCCTACTGTTATTTATATGTGGTATCACCCTGGTATCACCTAAGGATGTGTTACCTGCTGAGCCTCTTCCGCATGTTGTCTCAGAGTGTTTTTTTTTTCCTTATTGTCTCTGGCTTGTTCATTAAGGACCTTCATCTAAATATTTATAAGGATTTATTGTATGTAAACCTGTATTGTGACAATGTCCTTTGTTAAAAGTTCTATACAAATAAATTGTATTTCTTTCATACATGGGTGGAAATTTGTAGGTGCATCTTTCTTGTTGCTGCCAGATTTTGCTACTGTTGTTTATTTAAATGGACAATTTGAAGCACTTTTAGATGGAATTAAAAATTGAATTTGTGAAAAAATGTGACAATGTGAAAAAAATTGTGTTGTGTTAAAATTGTGTTGACTCTTCCCTACTGTAATTCAATTTTACTGGACTAACTATATGGCCAAAGGTTTGTGACCTATTCCACGTGAATGCAGGTGGTTTTAGTATGGTTTTCCAAGGCACATATTCCAAATGGTGATGGTCAGGTGTTCCTTTACTTTTGGTCATATACAGTAGTGCATACTGCATTGTGTAATATATACAGCATGCAGTAGATGGACTCACAACTTTATAGCCTTCCTGCCTCCTCAGCTGTATGTGGTAGTGGTCAATATCTAATGAAAAAGTAAGAATCAAGACATTTGACGTTAAAAATTTGTTAAAAATGTTAAAATGCTGCCGAAATAACAATCTGTTAAAAATACTTACATCCATCTTCTGCTGCAACCAATAAATGACTTTTCAGCCCTTCAGCACTCTTTGCCAAGTGAGGATACAGAAACTAAAGAAAATTAAAAAGTATCTTTATCAGGAGCATACAGTATTCTACTCTGCAATAACAGTGAAAATAATTACATCAATACTCGGGAATAATATCTGAACAATAAAACAGCTATCAATACAAAGTCTACTTGTACAGTATACATGGCACAGATGTACAGCTACAGTAGGTGACAAATTAAAGCTGGTCCTTTAACAATAATTTTGTCAGCCTGGTTCAAGTTCACTTTTACCCTTCGAGGAAAATGTCACTGCAAAAACAACAGTGTTTTTCTGATGGATCATTTTATCCTATGAGTGGCCTCTTCCAAGTAAACAAAATGCTCCCATTCAAAGGTCATGAGGTCTCGCTGAATAGGTTGATGAGTCAGCAAATCTTAACCCAACTGAATATCTTGACAGATTTTGGTGTGTTGTGTTAACAGTGGTGGACAAAATATAGAGAAAGTATTATAAACTGAAAATATAACTACTGTCAAAATCATTATTAAAAGTACTTCTAATGAATGCTACACAGTATTTCTAACCAATGAATGCCAATTGATGTCATTTATTGTGATTGGACTAGACTGAACACCAGTGCTGATGATGTTTAGCACTGGTGCAGGTTAACAAATGTGGCTTCTACGCAGGTTTAGACATCTGATGGGTAATGTACAGTCAGTGACCAACCAAGACATTTAAAAGTTGTACTAGTATTCTAAATAAGAAAAGTAAGCAGTACAATTTATTTTCTTGGGGGGAAAAAAATCATAATACTCAAGTACAAATAATGTATCCTAACACCCTAGTCCACCACCATTCTCAAAACCAGCTAAAAAAAAATCTTTTGGACACATATACAGGTTTGCCAGGGTACACTCAAGCGCTACTAATGTCCTGTGTGGGTCTTACACTTCACATCTTATATTTGTTAATTTTTTTCTTTAATTTGTCACCTGAATAAAAATCTAACCACTATTTAGTAATTAATGACTGTAGCCTACCTGAACTTTGACCTTGCAATCCACAGCTTTTATAACCTTAGTGTTGTTAATGGGATGTATTTCAATAAGGAGAGTCAAGTATTTTGAAACTAGGAAAAGAATGAAAAAAAAAAAAAAAAGATTTCATAAGGACTTGTAATCTGTCAGAACAACTATATTACATCCAATTAAGGGAATGATTTGCGAATTTGGCTGCTGCTTATCAGTGGATACATTCCACTTCCACATTTCCACATTTTCTTTGTCTTCTTTTCCTGGTTTTGTTGCTGTTTTTTGACATGTTTTTTTATGTTGTGTAGCATGAAACCCAATACATAAACTTAAGAACTTTAATGTTAGTACTCACCTCCAACGTGCCATGTTTAAGCTTTAATTTTGCACAATTGCCATTTATTAGTAGCTAGGGTGTGTTCACTATCCTGTGGCATTATGTATTTACTAGATCATAGACACCGCAACCATTACTATTATGGAACTCATACTAGCTCATGGAACTAACTATAGTCAGCTGTAACTGTCCAAACTTTCAATCCACTTAAACGATATGACACAAACAGCTCAATCTATACACAATTTATATCCATACTGGTTTTCTTTAACTTTATAGGGTGTATTCCCCCAGAATATATCCTTGATGAATGTTTATCAAGGACTCCAAACTATCCAAAGAACCCTTAAAAGAGTACATTAAGCATAGATCAATGATGCATACAGGAATTAAACAAACAAAGATCAAAACTGAGACTTATTTAAATATGAACAATTAACAGATGAATGGTTCAATCCTTAGCTCTGTTAAGTGAAAATAATAATAATTAATTATTCTTATTATTGTCTTGAATTATGTCCATGTGTATTCATCTCATTAAATTAATTAAATTTTAATTTTAGGTCTCAATTTAGTGTGTGTGTGTGTGTGTGTGTGTGTGTGTGTGTGTGTGTGTGTGTGTGTGTGTGTGTGTGTGTGTGTGTTAAATACCTGGTTTAAAATCCACTCCTCCCTGCACTGACCGTGTGAGACTGACCACTGACAGACAGAAATTTGTTATTATTACTACATTATTTGCATGTGAATAGAAGGTCATGAAATCAAATTCTAACCAGAGAATTATTAAACCTGCTAAAAGGCTGTGGGTTTTACCTCAATTGCACGGTGATGGACAAAACAGTAGAAACATATTATTACTATAAGGGACTTATTAATGAGTATGGGAACTCTTTGTCTCCACAACAGTTTTAATCTGTTGTTAATCTGTTGAATGCTGTCACAGAAGTTCTGAATAATTTATGGTTGGCATGGCAGCATCTTCTGGAGAAGAAACCACACCTTTACTCTGATTCATAGCAATGACTCTGCCTGTTGGGGAAGGTGACTGATGCGGAAAAGCATACAACAAACTGCTACTGTAGATCAGTTGTGTTCCACTGCACTGAATCATTCTTAGCACAAGGATGAGCCTGAGCAAATTACCCAGATCTGAATCACCATTCTTCCTAGTTTATGCAGATTGTGCTGACCCAGTGTGTCGCTTCTCAGTGGCTAAATGGAGAAAAGACGACCTAAAATGCCTATCTTTTAAAAGGCAAGCCCAAAGAAATGGGATACCAGAGCAATGACAGCAAGGGTGCATCACCACCACATACTGATGTAAACCAGTCCAACAGTCAAGTGTAAAAAAAAAACAACAACAACAACAAAGATTACTGTCCTTGTGGAAACATGTGGAGTACAATCTCCTGCTCTGGTCATGTAATACAACTTTCTGATTTTGATTCTGTCACAAGAATACATGGGGTTGTATTTTGATCACGCCCCCAGGTTGAATGGCTGTGATACTGGTAGAACTTAAGTTTACCATTGTCCCCCTATAGTCAAACAGTTAAAACATGGCCAGTGGCCTCTGTACTCAGTAGAGGCCAAATCCAACTTAGTTCAAGATACTGCAATAAAAGTCATGTACTGAAGCTTAGCTGGTTCAGAGCCTTTAAATATTTTGTCAGCTCTACATCACTGATTAATTAGCATAGAGAAAACTTCACAGCTATGGTCAAAGGGGCTAGACATTAGCTGCCCAAGCACAAATCCCGAAGCATGGCTTCAAACAATAAAATAATATTAAATGGCATGCAAGGGTAGCTAAGTGTTGCCTCAGTAAACACAAGATACACTGTTATTACTTTCAAAACTGCTTTCCTTACAACATCGCAAATCGCAATTGCAATTTCGAAATTGCATAGCATTGCACAGTCAAGGTCTTGAATTTGTCCACCACCTGGAAGTCACTAGATTTAAATGTCTGCCAATAAATACATGGAAATGTAAAACAGCGTATTTGATAATGCACTATGCAACGTTACTTTCTACTACTAAAAATATGTAATTCAACCAGAGATTCTGCTGCAACATTTAGAGAAGACATGCACTAAGCTGATATAAACGTGCCTGAGAATGAGACACCTACCCAGCAGTGTTTCTTCTTTATTTAGAGAGCAGCTGTTAATGCACACTTGCTTGTCAAAAGTATACAGCAGCTGTGAAAAGAGAAGGAAAAAGCTTAAGTTTCGATTTTATTTGGCAACATACATTTACATTATTGTATATCAAATAAATGAAAATTGGTCATTAACTAGAACATCATAAAAAAATCTGAATTTATTGTATTCATGGAATTGTTATTTTATTATTATTTTGGAATTTATTTATATTATTATGCAGACACAGCCTATGAATGGTAGAAATTAAACAACTGCATGTTTCCTTTCATCACAAATGCTTGATATTTGACTGCATATCCCTTGTGACCTACAGTAACAATATCATTTTGATTCATACACATTCACATTCCTAACAAATTTAAATAATTCCTTTGATTGTGTAAAGCTGCTTTTGCGACAATAACAATTGTTAAAAGCGCTATACAAATAAAATTTAATTGAATCGAAATGAAGATCACCAAACTGTTATATTCTTCTTTTGTGGTGCTTTCCAGGCTTGCTACAGGTTTTCCCCTAGAGGTTTCTCACATAAGTTTCCTCTTCAGGAGGTAAAAGTCTCCTCAGTTGGGTTAAAGACTTAGCCCTCTGATTAAGCCCTTTGATGTGTTAGCAGTGTGTTTTGGGTCATTGTCTTGTTATATGATGAAGTTCCTTCCAAAGTTGATTAATTGATTTATTGATCACCAATAGATAACTCTATTAGTCCCAACGGGAGATTGTAACTTATAACATACAAGCACTAATATGTAGAATAATATGGGCTAATAATAATATAAGGCTAGGTTCAAATCAAAACTCACGATTAGAAAAGCCTTGTTGTTATTGTTATTCTTTCCTCTGCTCCCATCAATGAGAAATGGGTAAAGGACTTTAAAAAATATGGTGGGAAGGAATCTGAAAAAAACTGCACATTAAGGTGCATTAATGAAATAAATGTTGCATGCATTAGGATGTTGTGTTTGTAATCTGGCAGTGATGGAGTGAACAGAATGACACACAACACCGGCAGCTGCGGTTGGTGGAATGCAAACTACAGTAATAATGATGGGTGTAAACATTTGCAGAAAATAATATGGATGCAAACTCGTAGCTAACAGTTCAATATCTGGGCTACAGATATGTGATATGTCTGGGATTACAACATCTGTTGTTAATAAACACTGGAATCCCCCTCCTTCTTACTGCTCACCCTGCAGTCTCCAAGGCCAGGTGGAGTTTGAGTCAAATATTAACTTATGCAGCCATGTCTTAGTAAAGTACACAACAACTGTATTCCCAAAGTGTTAACACAATATTCCCACTGTGTCTTGGTCAGTTCACACAGGGTTCATGACCATTTCCCATAATGACAGAAGGAAGAAAATGTTTGCATTTCTTCTCTTCGCTTTGTGCTTTGCTCTAGCCCTGCATCCTCTGCGTCTTCTCTGCAGCCTGTCAGGAATTTGGAGCCATGCTCCAGTGTAAGTTTGGACGGGCCAATCAGCTGATTGCGAAGGTAAACAATATTAACGTGACTACCACTGCACTCAACAACATGTCTTTCTGGCACAAAGAATGTTAAAAACACTGGGAGAACTAAGAAAAACCATTTAAGATACACAGTATCCATAATGTTTTTGAAAAATGTAAAACAAAGCGCGAGTAAAATAAAACGATAAATAGTAAAAAGAACAGAAAAACACCACGATGGACGGCAGCTACTGCAACAGGCTGCCACAGGTGAGGTGCCATCTTTCTTGGCAGAAAGAATATTTTTGTAGACTTCTGAATTCATTCTAAGTTACATGATCGGTAAAGATTAGTGAGTCCATTCCAGAAAAAGCCACGCAAGACCAAGCCATGACACTACCTCCACCGTGCGTCAAACATGAACGTGTATGTTTTGTATCAAGAACAGATGTTTTCTTTCTCCACATTTTGGACTTATTCATTAGATTCATTTTGGTTCAATAATGTAAAGTGGTTATTGAACCAAAATGAATCTATGAAAATGGTCAAAGGTTCACCTACATATTTCTGAATTTCAATCCTGCTGTCTGGTTCTTAGAGCTGATGAATATGCCTCTACATTTCTGCTCGTGAACTGTGAACATTAAATAGAGAATCACATCTCATTTCTAGGGTACAGCCTGTACCATTCTCTTAGCGTGCTACACATTCGCCTCCCACAGTGAAATAACTACTAGCATATACTTTAGGCCTAAGCAGTGCAATAACTATAGGCCTTGGCTACACAGATGTGTAAATAATCATATGATCTAATCATCCTGCACCAAATTCCTGAGACTGAATGATTAACTTGGTCATATGATTATTTGTACACATATGTAGACAAGGTTACATAAAAACACTCTAATGTTTAAAATGATGTTGTTACTAGATGTTCTAAATTGTTAAAAACCTAATCACATTCTAAATTGATGTTCTCATTAGTCAACTGAGGAGGTCTTCATGGTTTAAGCTGCTGGAATCTGTGCCTTAATAACGAACCCTCTTTCAAACCCAATTAGAATTTTCCCTCTTGCGAACATGATGTCATCTGGGCATACTCAGTGTTTTATCCATGCAAAAGAGAATGTTAAGTTTACCACTTGTTAAATCACTGCAATCCTTTAACCTGTCAACCTTCTTTATGTGTCTGTACAGAGAAATTCCTCCAGGTTTATGTGCATGTGCCATAAGTGAAAACATTCAACATACTGTACCTTATTCTGTTTGGTATGAGGGTCATATTTGCCAATTCTAGTGTTTCCCGTGGCTCCCTGCGAATTCCAAACAAAAGACTATTAATGGAATCATCACATATTCTTGGTGTTTGAGCTGTTTGAGTTTCATTTACAATTATGGCAAAAAGAAAGGGCACCCTCCTTCAAGATTTCGATTTTTATTTATCAGGGTTTGAATAGCAATTAGCTGGTCTTCACCAGCTAATTGTTTACATTAATCTCATGTGACAACAAAACCACGGCAGATTTAAATATATATTTATATTTTCTCAGAAAGAAAACAACATTCAGATACTACGTGGGGAAATACAGTAAGTACACCATGCCTACTTACTCAGTCATTAAGAGATTGTGTCATGTCTACAACATGCTAAGAAAAAATAGTTTCCGGGAAGTAATTTTTTTTTCTGCTCATCACTTGGGGAAGTACATCTCCAAAATATAAATTCTACAATGAGGAACATAGTTTTTCGGATTGTAAACTCAGTTAAACTTTACAGGCTTATGGTTAATTAAAAAAGAAAAAAGAACTACATCATGTGACTTACAGGCCTCTATAAGTATGTTAAATATTTATGATCGTGACAGCACAATTAGAAGAAGACTAAAACAGTATGGCCCCCATGTTTCGTCTTTGAGACAATGATAAACTTCACTATGTCTGAATATTCTTTAGGTCAGCTGTGTAGAAGTTTACGCTGATCCAAAATTCATAGGTCCTGCAACAATAAAATGATTCCAAGCACACAGCAAATTGGCATCTGAATGTCTAATAAAGAAAAAAATGTGTCAGTAAGGTGTTATTGTGGCCAAGCCTAGACCTCAACCCCATTGAGATAGAATGGCAGAATCTTAGAGCTGGATCAAAGAGCTGTGTATATACAAATTCCCTCAAAAAAATCAACAAACTGAAGCAGTGTTGTAAAGAAGTGTGGTTCAAATTTTCTCAAAAATAATGTAACAGATTAAAAAACACAAAGAACCAAAGGAATTTACTTCAAGATGCTGTTGCTAAATGTGGTTCTACATGCTACTGAAGTATAGGACGCAGCACTTATTTTTTCCCACTTGGCTTCTGAATGTTGAAAAGACTGTTGGACAAAAATGACTATATCCAGAACCCCCCCCCCCCCATCACCTTAGATTATTTGGATTTTAGAAGATGATGAAGACTAATTTTTAGGCCCTGATAAATCAAAACATAGACTTGCAAGAGGGTTCACATTCTTTTTTTTGTGTCTGTAAGTTCTGCTTGTTTTTGGAAGCACATGTGAAAATCTAATGATTTTATGAAAACCAATGACTCACTCTCCAGCAATACACCACACCTTCATCCCTCTCAAAGTTGAGGATTTGAGTGTCAGCAACCAGCACATTCTCTTTACAGCACAAAACATGCAACATGAGAAAATAAAAATTAGCGCTCATACATACTGATCAGTCATAACATTATGGGCACCTGTCTAACATTAAGTCGGTCCTGCTTTTACAAACCTGACCCAATATAGACATGGACTTCTCTGAACCACACCTCTGACTTTGTGCTGTGATATCTGGTACCAAGCAGATCCTGTAAGTGCTAAGTTTTGCAGTGGGGGCTCCATGGATCAGACTTGGTAGTTCAGTGGATCTCATAGTGTATGTGTTTGGATTGAGATCAGGAGAACTCCTTGTTGTGTTCCTCAAACCAATCTTGAACCATTCTTGCAATGTGACAGGGTGCATTATCCTGCTGAAAGAGGTCACTGCCATAGGGCAATACTGTTTCCATGATAGGGTATACTTGGTCTGCAACAATGCAACTGTGTTATGTGTAAATGTAACATTTATATGAATGGCAGGACTTAAGATTACCCAAACCAGCGGCTTGACTTCGGAGAAAATGCAGACAAAATGCATGGGCATTCTTACCAGTCTGCAAGCCCATACATAAACTCTGATGCACTCTGTCCTGACACTTTTTTATCCAAATTAGTGTTAACTTTTAGAGCAATTTGAGCTACAGTAGCTCTTCAATTGGATCGGACTACACAGGCCAGCCTTCCCTCCCCACATGTATCAATTGAATTAAATTAATCATGGTCATGCCATCGATGACCCTGTCTCCTGTTCACTTTAGTTTCCTTTCATGGAATATTTCGAAAGTTCTGACCACTGCAGACTGGGAACATCCCACAAGAGCTGGGTCTGGGTCATCTCTGAAACTGCAGCTCTTGTTGGATGTTCCCAGTCTGCAATGGTCAGGACTCTCCAAAAATGTTCCAGCGAAGGCTGGCCTGTGTAGTCCGATCCAACTGAAGAGCTAGCTCAAATTGTTCTAAAAGTTAATGCTAATTTGGCATACAACCAAGATCAACCATAACATTATGACCACTAACAGGTGAAATAAAATCGGTAATCTCGATGTTATGACTGATCTTGGGTGTATGCTTAAAAGAAATTATTATAAAGAGTGAATTCATGTAGAATTAAACTTTAGTTAAATTTTGCATTTATTTTCTTGCCTAATAATTGCAAGTCAAAACTTTTGTTAGTAATATTTTGAGGCAAACTCCTTTGTAATAACACAATTTATTTAATGTGGCATCATATAAGGGGAAAATGATATGAGATTAGCCTATTTTTATAGTTCTAAAACTGTCATGACTAATATATTCCACATATTTATGAGGTATATGATTGACATAGACAGGATGTACTACTAATACACAATAAATATAAGTCAATTTAAGTCATGTACATGTTTATCATTAGACCAGTTTCATTCATTTTCTCCTAAACTTTAACCTGTTTCATGATGTGATGAATAAAGGGATATCATGGACACATAAATGAATTCATGAAACACCTAAACTACAGTTATATGCTGCACTGTAGGATTTTCTGTTGATTACATTTTCAATAGTAAATTGTTGATAGAGACAGACTGGAAAATATCAGAATATTATTCAGGGATTGTTACTTCATTTAGATCTTGTTACTCTGAATGTTATTTTTCTGTTATTCTGCTAAAGAATGTAATTCATGAAAAAATATGATTTATATTTCAGCTGTTTTTTTTTTATATTGTGACTTAAGCAGGTTGCTCTGAAGGAGGCACAGGCACTAAGCAGTGGTTAGCACTGTTGCTTTGCAACCTCCATGGTTGGGGGTTCAAATCTCACCTCCAGTGTGTGCAGTGCATGAAGTTTGCATGTGCTCCTCATGCTGGGTGTGTGACCTCCCACTGACCAAAGTAATGCAGTGTAGGCTAATTAGTGTTTCCAAATGGGGTGTGTGTGCGCTTGTGCAATCTCCTGGGGAACACTCGCCTTGACCCTTACCCTCTCTCAATCATCATCTATATCCCAGGAGACTTAGGGCATGAGGCAGGGAACGGCAGGGTAGCAATCCATCGCAGGGCACACATACACACACTCACACATACAACGGGCAATTTGAAAACACAGATTAACCCAATCTGCAGGTTTTTGGACTGTGGAAGGAAACCAGAGTACCTAAAGGAAACCCAACAAACACGAGGGGAACATGGAAACTCCATGCACGCAGATCCTGAAGTGAGAATCGAACCTGGATGCTGGAGATGCAATGTGACAGTGCCATGAACCTAGACAAGATAAATGGTATAAACTGTGGATGGATTTAGACACAATAAATAATAACTTGTGCGCATCTATTCATACCACACTATTACAGACAAATATGTTAATTAATTCCGGACATGAGTATGTTTGATGGATTTGGATAAAAGTTTTCAAATAGATTGTTATTTACTCATGCCATGAATATGATGGATTTATAATGTGTTAAAGACAGATAATGATGAAAGTAAAGTCCTGATCCATCGAAAATGAGTTCAAAATGTCATTAAAAGCAGTTTGCAGGAATTCCCGACAATACTAAAACTAATTGAGTGATATAAGCATATTGTTTCTTTCAGGAGACAGCACCTTGAACAGAAACGTATCGTGTGTTTTGAGATGTGACACCGAGTCCCGGCCGCAGTGCTGAGTCCCGGCTGATGGTCAGGAGGTTTTACAGCTCCGTCGCTTTTCCTGCTAAAGCTTTACACACACTCACCTCTGCAGCTCCTAACTGTGGCCTCTTTCGCTAAAAGTTCCGGAACAACGTCTCTGTTAACGTCGAACGTTGTCGCTAACTGCAGCATGTTTCTCCCCGTGTGTGTGTGTGTGTTCCTGTCTCAGACACGGGTGAGTCAAACTGCTGCCTGGAATCAGGAAATGATCCGGTGTGTCACGTCTCAGTGTTTAACAAGCCTAGCGGGATTTTAGCGGACATGTCAACCTGCCAAACTTTACAGTCCGTACGTACAGTCACACATATCAGCGACTGCGTCCGCATTTACGGCTTCGTCATAATTTAGTACGTCATGCACCTTCACTAAGCGCGCGCGCGCGCACACACACGCACAAACCATGTACTCGAACATGCCTATGCGCGCGACTAGCTCACGCGCTCTCAACTCTGCATGTCAGCATGGAGCACTGACTGGAGCAGTTCTGCATTTTAGAACGTCTAGTATAGAACACGCCCCCACTGCAAAAGAGGCGGGCTCATATTGTCACGTGATTACGCCGCTTCGCATGGGTAAAGCAAACAAATAAAACAAAAAACACTCCATGTTTCCACACAGTCCAAAGACATGCGTTGCAGAGTGCTTGGTATTTCCACATTTTCCATAAAATAGTGTATCATTGTGTGTTGTGTGTGTGTGCATCCACCTGCACCCACCTTATGCCCTTATTCCCTGCTGTGACAGGCTGAAGGCCCCCAACACCCCCAAGCCGGATACACAGTACAGTACTTAAAAACTGAATGCACATGTGCATTATTCCGAAAACCTGGAAATATTGTTGCGAACATTGAAACATATGTAAACATTTGATCATGTGGTTTCAGTTATTAATAGTATTTACATAGAGCTCACACAGCTACTGTATACAGTAGGGGGGGATTATTTGATCCCTAGCAGGTTTTATAAGTCCCTTGACTTTTATCCACAATAATGAGTTGTTGTGAAGAGTATATTCTTAAATTAGTCTGTGTACCACATGAGCACATAACCAGTCTGAATTATTGTTGATTGGCATGGGATCAAATACTTGTTTTCTTCATTGGAAGTCATATTTATATAATCAATTTATAATGTGTTTTTTCAGGATTTTTGTTTAATATTCTGTCTCTATCTTTTACAATAAACTTATGTTTAAAGAAATATAGAGCCTTTATTTCTTTGTAAATGGGCAAACTTACAAAATCTGCAGGGGAGATATATATATATATATATATATATATATATATATATATATATATATATATATATATATATATAAATAATTATTTCCCCCACTGTACAGGTCCTTCTAAACAAATTAGCATATTGTGATAAAGTTCATTATTTTCTGTAATGTACTGATAAACATTAGACTTTCATATATTTTCGATTCATTACACACAAACTGAAGTAGTTCAAGCTTTTTATTGTTTTAATATTGATGATTGTGGCATACAGCTCATGAAAACCCAAAATCCCTATCTCAAAAAATTAGCATATCATGAAAAGGTTCTCTAAACGAGCTATTAAGCTAATCATCTGAATCAACTAATTAACTCTAAACACCTGCAAAAGATTCCTGAGGCTTTTAAAAACTCCCAGCCTGGTTCATTACTCAAAACCGCAATCATGGGTAAGACTGCCGACCTGACTGCTGCCCAGAAGGCCATCATTGACACCCTCAAGGAAGAGGGTAAGACACAGAAAGAAATTTCTGAACGAATAGGCTGTTCCCAGAGTGCTCTATCAAGGCACCTCAGTGGGAAGGAAAAAGTGTGGCAGAAAACGCTGCACAACGAGAAGAGGTGACCGGGCCCTGAGGAAGATTGTGGAGAAGGACCGATTCCAGACCTTGGGGGACCTGCGGAAGCAGTGGACTGAGTCTGGAGTAGAAACATCCAGAGCCACCGTGTACAGGCGTGTGCAGGAAATGGGCTACAGGTTGCAAATTTTGCATGTCATTCGGAAATCAAGGTGCCAGAGTCTGGAGGAAGACTGGGGAGAGGGAAATGCCAAAATGCCTGAAGTCCAGTGTCAAGTACCCACAGTCAGTGATGGTCTGGGGTGCCATGTCAGCTGCTGGTGTAGGTCCACTGTGTTTTATCAAGGGCAGGGTCAATGCAGCTAGCTATCAGGAGATTTTGGAGCACTTCATGCTTCCATCTGCTGAAAAGCTTTATGGAGATGAAGATTTCATTTTTCAGCAAGACCTGGCACCTGCTCACAGTGCCAAAACCACTGGTAAATGGTTTACTGACCATGGTATTACTGTGCTCAATTGGCCTGCCAACTCTCCTGACCTGAACCCCATAGAGAATCTGTGGGATATTGTGAAGAGAAAGTTGAGAGACACAAGACACAAGAATCTGCAAAAGGATTCCCGACCAAGTATTGAGTGCATAACTAAACATAATTATTTGAAGGTTGACTTTTTTTGTTTTAAAAACACTTTTATTGGTCGGATGAAATATGCTAATTTTTTAATAGGAATTTTGTGTGTAATGAATCTAAAATATATGAAAGTCTAATGTTTATCAGTACATTACAGAAAATAATGAACTTTATCACAATATGCTAATTTTTGGAGAAGGACCTGTATATGTGTCGTGTCATATGTGACCAGACACCCGTTCATGATCTAAGTCTCCTGATATAAGCTCTAGTCCCTCCGCAACTATGCATACAAGATAAAGCGGTGTCAATGGTGAGTATCATATTTCATGTACACATAAAAGTTGGGTTAAACAATTCTAATTTATATTGAATACGTCTGTTAAGCAGAAATGTTAAAACTACAGCCTGCTCACTTCTTTTAACTGCCTTAAGTTTATATTAGAAATAAAATGAAAGTTCTGTTATTAAAGAAAATTAAAAGGAGAAAAACTGATGTTCCTAGATGTAACACTAGGTGTCGCTATGACATAACAAATGAATCTAAAAAGTTTTCTCTTAGTCACTGCTCTCATTTATTCAGTAGTTTCACAGAGGCATCAGCTTGTCTACACGAGTGCATTTTAAAAGATCTTATGTCCCTTAATAGTTTACCATGATACTTAATTTTTTTGTTCTGATATTATTTAATTTCTACATCAAATTCTTAAAAAGAACTGAAGCTGGATATGTAATGTGTGACTTGTGTAGTTATGTGTGTTTGATACACAGGGCCCGGTTTCTCGATAACGCACACTATTCGCGCGCTAAGTAGACTCTTAAGATATATCTTACGTTAAGTGATAACTTTTCTAAGTGTATTTCTCGAACTGTCTCTTAGGAGTCTTCTTAAGTCGCTGCCTCTTACGTCCGACGTTACGCGGCGCTGTCTACAGTGAAGGTCCTGAATTAGCGGACATCGGTGGCTCTGGAATCGATTTTTCACTCCTTTTGCATGACAGTGTTAAGAAAGACGGCACTTTCTATGCAAATTAAACATTGCACTAAATTCTTTTAATAGCGTTTATTTCGACATGGGTTAACTTATCAATAACATGCCATAATAGACAAATATATAAATTAATATTAATTAATATAATAATACAATATATAATATTTTCATGTAACATGTGGCCGTGAAACGAACCGGGTATCCAATCATAGTTGATGGACAAACAGCTGATAACACTCTTCACCAGCTTCAGAAACAATGTGAAGTGTCAGTTGTTGGGGTTGTATAGAGCACTTATGGAATGAATACAATGAGATGACAGGGTGGAGGTTTAATACCCCTCTCTCACACGCGGGGCCGTAAGTGCGGTTCATTATGATTCGGCGCGAGTTTTGGTGCTGTTATTACGTTTCCATCTTACCACGCAAAAAAAATAAACATGTAAAAGCTCGCGGACCTTGTAGATCTTCGCGGACCGTCGGGCGCCGGTCACTCGAGGCGGATCACGGTGCCTAATACCCCTCTCTCACCTGTGTGGTGCCTAATACCCCTCTCTCACCTGTGTGGTGCCTAATACCCCTCTCTCACCTGTGTGGTGCCTAATACCCCTCTCTCACCTGTGTGGTGCCTAATACCCCTCTCTCACCTGTGTGGTGCCTAATACCCCTCTCTCACCTGTGTGGTGCCTAATACCCCTCTCTCACCTGTGTGGTGCCTAATACCCCTCTCTCACCTGTGTGGTGCCTAATACCCCTCTCTCACCTGTGTGGTGCCTAATACCCCTCTCTCACCTGTGTGGTGTCTAATACCCCTCTCTCACCTGTGTGGTGCCTAATCCCCCTCTCTCACCTGTGTGGCCGGACTCATCTCCGTGAGCTGCCGCGATTGCCCACCACGTTCCTTTAACGTTCCGCGACGTTCTGCAAAGTCTGCAAGCTTCCGCGAGGACCAGCAAAAAATTAAACGTTGAATTTTTCACGCGGAAAGATGGAAACGTAATCACAGCGCAAAAACTCGGGGTGAATCATGATCAAGCCTACGGCCACAGCGCGAGACCGTGCAGGTGAGATAGGGGTATAACACACCGCATCTCACAGCGAGCCAAACCGCATGAGTGAATACTGTAGAGGTATTAAACATTACAATCACACAGAAACATGAATGGATGCGGGGTTTGAATCTCCCAAGGTTATTTTCTCATTTAACTAAATCAAATTTCATAAAAATAAAACGTGTCAAAAGAAAAACCCATAAAGTCATGGCTAATGGCTAATGATCAATGAAACATATTTTAAACAAAAAGCAGCGAGCAGCTGGACATCGGGACGGGGAGTGTACAGTACAGTAAGTACAGTAAGTATGACGCGTTGGTCTGGCACGCGCAGGTCTGAGCAGCTCAAGAAGCTCCATAATCTGTTGCCTTGGAAAGCAAAATTTTTATTTTATATATATATTTTAATAACGGCCACGGGGAAAATATGAAAAGGGCTGAAGTTTTGTCTAAAGGAAAAATGTACATGACCCACACGGCTCCGCGGACCGCGCCGTCTTCAGTTTAACACAACACCACGCTCGCTGCCTAATTGTTCGCCACCTGTTTAATATTAATTGTGCAATTTTAATGCATTAGTCACATTATGAAATAGGCTAATTAAAAGTCACTCTATTAGTTCTGATATCAAATAAAATAAAATTCTTAAACAGGTCTACAGTATATTCCATCATTAATACGACTTTGATAACGTGCCATAATGTGTTTGGATACACCGCTGATTTATAAAGACTGCTGCTCAGTGGCGGCGACTAGCGTCTAGAGCTGAAACTACGCTAAGTATGAGTTAAGGTTGGTCCAGACCTACATTACGAACGTGTGACTAAGAGATACTTAGCGTAAGAACGTTTCGAGAAATGCGCCATAAAGTTAAGAGAGAGGTTAAGGTACAACTTAAGAACTACCGAATATGATCAAATAATCAACTTGTGCTGACTATGGATTTTTTGTTTGTTTGTTTTGTTTGATATTTTTTACTTAATGATCATTAGTATTCATGCAACGTTTATACACTAATATGCATCTAATTAAATTAATAATCATGGCCCGGTTTCTCGAAAGCTTCTTATCGCTAAGTAGTTCTTAAGTTGTACCTTAACCTCTCTCTTAACGTTATGGCGCATTTCCCGAAACGTTCTTACGCTAAGTATCTCTTAGCTAAGTCACACGTTCGTAAGGTTGGTCTGGACCAACCTTAACTCACTCTTAGTGTAGTTTCAGCTCTAGACGCTAGTCGCCGCCACTGAGCAGCAGTCTTTATAAACCAGCGGTGTATGGAAACACATTATGGCACGTTATCAAAGTCGTATTAATGATGGAATATACTGTAGACCTGTTTAAGAATGTTATTTTATTTGATGTCAGTGCTAATAGAGTGACTTTTAATTAGCCTATTTCATAATGTGACTAATGCATTAAAATCGGGCAATCACTTTTAATATTAAGCAGGTGGCGAACAATTTAGGCAGCGATACAGCGTGGTGTTGTGTTAAACTGAAGACGGCGCGGTCCGTGGAGCCGTGTGGGTCATGTACATTTTTCCTTTAGACAAAACTTCAGCCCTTTTCATATTTTCCCTGAGGTTGCTATTTAAAAAAAAAAAAGTTTTGCTTTCCAAGGCAACAGATTATGGAGCTTCTCGAGCTGCTCAGACCTGCGCGTGCCAGACCAACGCGTCGTACTTACTGTACTTACTGTACTTACTGTACACTCCCTGTCCCGATGTCCAGCTGCTCGCTGCTTTTTGTTTAAAATGTTTCATTGATCATTAGCCATTATCCATAATTTTATGGGATTTTCTTTATGGACACGTTTTATTTTTATGGAATTTGATTTAGTTAAATGAGAAAATAACCTTGGGAGTTTCATTAATGGGAGATCCATTAATGTTTCTGTGTGATTGTAATGTGTAATACCCCTACAGTATTCACTTATGCGGTTTGACTCGCTGTGAGATGCGGTGTGTTATACCCCTATCTCACCTGCGCGATGAAAATACCATATTTCATCCGACCAATAAAAGAAAAGTGTTTTGAATACAAAAAAAGTCAACCTTCAAATAATTATGTTCAGTTATGCACTCAATACTTGGTCGGGAATCCTTTTGCAGATTCTTGTGTCTTGTGTCAAATTCAAATCAAATTCAAATTCACATACACAGTCATACACCGTACGAAATGCAGTGAAATGCTTATACGACCGCCAGTGACCTTAAAAATGCAAAATAAAAACTTATGCGTAAGGAATAAATATGAATAAAAAGAAATACTAAAGAAAATAAATTTAACTATTAAAATAAACTGTACAGAGACTTCCGGTTGAGCTTTGATGGAGTAGGACGTGAGTTTGGGAGCTCCCGCCGATTTCCATTACAATTGTTATTCCTTTGCGCTTTTTGGCCATAATTTTAGTCTTGTTTTATTTTGTAGTTAGTTGAGTTTAAAAAGTTTATTCGGGACTGTGTAAAATGGCAGCAAAAAATATAAAAACTCGCAGTACGATTCAAACACAACTGAGGCCTAGTTTGCAAACCGCGACCACATCCTCGAGTGAGCCGTCGTCACCTGTGAGGCCCCCCTCGAGCCAGGCTAATCCGGATATTGACGCTCTTAAAGTAGAGTTGTTGGCCTCACTGAGGAAAGATATCGCCGAAATTTTTAAAAAAGAACTTCAGGATACTATCGGTGATGCTTTGTCTACTATTAAGTTCGACTTGCAAGCGGTGAAGACGCAGCTAGCGATAGATAAAGCCGCTAATGACGCTACCGTGTCCGAGCTAAAAGGTACGGTCAGGGAGATGGAGCACGCGCTTACTGTGTGCTCCGACGACATAGCCGAAATGAAAAACACTATCAAGTGCCTCACAGCTAATGTAGCCAAGCTGGAGAATAAATGTGAAGACTTGGAGTCTAGGACGCGGCGTAACAATGTTAGGATAGTGGGAGTACCGGAGGGGCCTAACACGTGCACTACTGCGGCCGTGGCCTCCTTGCTAAAGGAAGCATTTAATCTGGAGAAGGAGCCGCTTTTGGATCGTTCTCACAGGACCCTCCAACCCGCACCTAAGCCCGGCGACCGTCCACGAGCCATTGTATGCAGGTTTCATTACCACACTGACTGCGTTGACATTTTACGACGCGCTAGAGAACGCCGGCAGATTAAAGTTGGAGACCAGACCATCTCAGTCTTTCCTGACTACACTGCCAAGATCGCACGCGCTCGGGCTGCATTTAATACGGTCAGGCAGCAGCTGCGTGGCATTGAGGGAGTTCGGTATGGCCTGTTTCATCCAGCGCGACTTCGCATCACACATAAGGGGGTTGAGAAGGACTTTGTTTCAGCGGAGGAAGCCAGTGTTTATGTTAAAACGTTGATTTCGGGTTGAGCCTCAATAGTCCTTCAGGTTGGTGCTGTAATGCTGCTAGGTGTTTACGGTTTCTTTAGGTTTAACGCTACCTGCGCATTGGGTTTTTTTTCTTTTTTTTTTAAGTATGTTGCGCTAGTTACTGTACGGTTTTTTATTTTTGTATTTTCACTTTTATATATTAAGACTAAATCGTATATTATACTCTTGTACTTCGGATTAGTCCAGCACAATCTTTTCTAGGCTTATTGCATATATTTGCACAGGACTTCCTTTATTTGTGGTATTTTTACGTATTTTCGTTGTTTTGTTAGAATGTTCATCTTCTGAGGAAACAATATTTTGTACAGGGTTTTTTTTATATTTTTATATATATGTATATATAACGTGTTTGTTACACGCACGCTGTTATACAGTGTGAAGTCGGTGGGAGGTTTTTTTTCTCTCTCTCTTGTTTGTTTTTGTTTGGGCTCCGGTTAGTCCATTCACTTTAGTGGATAGTTTGCTATTTTGGGGAACACTGCTGTCTCCTTTGTTTTTATATGGAGACTTTGGGTGTGTGTGTTTAGGGGTATTTTGGGGGGGAGGGTGTCCCACTTCGGCTCTTTGGCATTTTGGTTGTTGTTTTTTCTTTTTGAATGGTTAATGGTAATATAGATCCCAGCAATGCTGGGTCAGGCATGCCTCTTAGATTCATTAGTTGGAATGTCAGAGGTATGGGCAATCCTGTTAAGAGATCTAAGGTTTTCACACACTTGAAACGTTTACATTCTGATATAGCATTTTTACAGGAGACTCACCTTCGCAGTAAAGATCATTATAGGTTAAATTGCCCTTGGGTAGGTCAGGTCTTTCACTCAAACTTTAATTCGAAAGCTAGAGGAGTTGCCATTCTCATTAATAAGAAAGTTCAATTCTCTTCGACCAATGTTATCGCTGATAAGAATGGTAGATACATCATTGTTGCTGGTACACTAATGCAAAAAAAGGTTTTGTTGGTAAATGTATATGCCCCAAATTTTGATGATGCTGAATTTGCTAATAGACTGCTGAGTAACATCCCCTTCTTGAACACTCATTTGCTGATCCTCGGTGGAGATCTGAATTGTGTTTTTGATCCAATCTTGGATCGATCTAATCCTCGTAATCTGACTCCATCATCTATGTCTAAAATATTTTCAGATTTTATGAAACAGAACGATCTTATTGATCCATGGAGATTTCGCAACCCTTCAATCAAAAAATTTTCTTTTTTCTCCCAGGTGCATCATTCTTATTCCAGGATTGATTACTTTCTTATAGACAGAGCTCTTGATTTGTGTGTTACTTCTTCCGACTATTCTGGTATTGTAATATCTGATCATTCACCTCTGCTATTGGATATACAGCTGTCTACCTATAAACGTAGCCCACCACTTTGGAGATTTAACTCTCTTCTTCTGGCAGATAAAGAATTTTGTGAATTTATTTCAAGTTCTATTGAGGAGTTCTTGTCCTTCAATCAAAATGATTCAGTTTCATATTCTCTGCTATGGGAGACACTTAAATGCTACCTGAGAGGTCAAATTATTTCTTATTCTGTTCTTGCTAATAAAAAGATTAATGCCAGGTTTAAAGAACTTACAGCTGCGATTAGTAACCTTGATCAATGTTATACACTGAACCCTTCTCCAGAATTACTGAAGCAGCGTCTTGATTTGCAAGCAGAATTCAATCTTATGTCAACTAAAGAGGCAGAGCGCTTGTTACTACGCAGTCGTGGCTCATATTATGAGTATGGTGACAAGGCAAGTCGCTTGTTGGCACATCAGCTACGACGACAAGCCACTTCGCGTTTAATTCCTAGTATTAAAAACACTTATGACACTATTACTACAGATCCCTTGGAAATTAATTCTACCTTTAAAACATTTTACGCTTCGTTATACAAGTCAGAATTTCCTACGGACAAAGCTAAAATGAATAAATTTCTCCATAATCTTTCAAACCCTGTCATTGATACTAATATTGCCGGGCAATTGGACTCCCCATTTTCCGTTGAAGAAGTATCAAATGCTATTACAGCTATGCAGTCTAATAAAGCTCCAGGCCCTGATGGGTTTCCAATAGAATTTTATAAAACATTTATTGGTAAATTGGCACCATTGCTTTTATCTGTGTTTAATGAATCCTTGGAAAGGGGTTCATTACCACAAACTTTCACACAAGCCACTATAGCGCTCCTTCTCAAAAATGACAAAGATCCAACCTCCTGTGGTTCCTACAGGCCATTATCTCTGCTTAATGCCGATGCAAAGGTGTTGGCTAAAGTAATTGCATCTCGCCTAGAGGATGTGCTTCCTTGTATTATATCTGAAGAGCAAAATGGCTTCATAAAGGGACGTCAATTGTTTTTTAATACCCGTACACTCTTTAATG
Source organism: Channallabes apus (assembly GCA_030522415.1). Taxonomy (NCBI): domain Eukaryota; kingdom Metazoa; phylum Chordata; class Actinopteri; order Siluriformes; family Clariidae; genus Channallabes; species Channallabes apus. Next base: position 41,876,992 of record CM060107.1, on the reverse strand, counting down.
TTATTTACTCAAAGCATTTATCTGAACTTCCTGAACTTGTGATTTCTTTAGATGCTGAAAAGGCTTTCGATAGAGTGGAGTGGGAGTACTTGTTTGCAGTTTTAAAGAAATTCGGATTTGGCGATAAATTTATTTTGTGGATTCGGCTTCTTTATTCGTCCCCTAAAGCCAGTGTACATACTAATGATGTTTATTCAGATTATTTTGATCTGGGTCGCGGATGTCGTCAAGGTTGCCCCTTGTCACCTTTACTCTTTGCCATCGCCATCGAGCCTCTGTCAATCACATTGAGATCTTCCTCCGTATTCAAGGGAATCTTCCGTAATGGAATTGAACATAAATTATCATTGTATGCAGATGATTTGTTATTATATATAACTGATCCTGCACTCTCCATCCCGGCTGTTTTAGGTATTCTGGAGAATTTCAGCTCATTTTCAGGTTATAAATTAAATTTGGGGAAAAGTGAGTGTTTTCCCATTAATACGTCAGCATGTCATCTTCAACAGTCCGATCTACCCTTTCATCTTAGTCCATCGGGCTTTAAATACTTGGGGATTAATGTGACTCGTTCTCTATCTGGCCTTAAATCAGCTAATTTTACTCCCCTTATATCAAGGATCACATCTGATATTCAAAGATGGGGTAATCTCCCCCTTTCATTAATCGGTAAGATTAATGTAGTAAAAATGAATATCTTACCAAAATTTTTATTTTTATTTCAGTCGATTCCCTTATTTTTGCCAAAACATTTTTTTGTCTCACTGGACAAAATTATTGGTTCTTTCATTTGGGGAGGGAAGCCACCTAGGGTTCGTAAAACTATACTGCAGAGATGCAGATTTAGTGGAGGACTTGCATTACCTAATTTTCTGGCTTACTACTGGGCTGCTCACATTCATAAACTTTGCTACTGGTTAAAATCTTCTGGATCCTCTTGGTGTAAATTGGAGCTATCATCTTGTAAGGGATCTTCTATACCGGCTCTGCTCTATTCCTCTTTACCCATAAAACCCTCTCTGTATACTGATAATCAGGTGGTTCTTAACACACTCAAGATCTGGTTCCAGTTTAGACGGCACTTTAAATTTGTAATGGCATCTTCCTCAGGTCCTCTTAAAGATAACCATTTGTTTCCCCCATCACTCCTGGACTCGTCGTTCTCAGTGTGGTGTGACAAGGGTATAAAACAATTTAAATATTTATATGTGGACGGTGTCTTCGATAGTTTTGCCAATTTGTCATCTCGTTATGGTCTCCCCACTACCCATCTGTTTCGCTATTTTCAAATTCGAAATTTTGTTGCCAAGCGTTTCCCTAATTTCCCCTCTTTACCTCCAGAACAGCAGTGGGAAACTATGCTATCATTTATTCCTCATCATAGAGGAACCATTTCGAAACTCTATGATACTATCCTGTCTCTTAGTAACCACTCAAATGTTAAGCTTAAGTGTACATGGGAAGGGGAACTAGGAATTCAAATACGGGAGGAGTCCTGGGAACAGGCTATAGCAAGGGTACGGTCTTCCACCTCATGTGCTCGTCTTGGACTTATTCAATTTAAGGTCATACACAGGGCACATTTCTCTAAGTCTAGACTTTCAGAAATGTATCCGGAAGTGGAAAACAAATGTGATAAATGCCATGGCTCTCCTTGTCATCTTAGCCACATGTTTTTTCTGTGTCCTGAGCTGGAAGGTTTCTGGACAGGTTATTTTGCCATTATGTCCACTGTTCTTGGGGTAACTCTCCAACCTTGCCCTCTGATTGCTATATTTGGGATTCCTGATCGCTCACTTACACTTAATTCTACACAAAAGGATATCATAGCTTTCACATCCTTATTAGCAAGACGTCTATTGTTGTTGCATTGGAAGTCTGCTAAGTATCCTACTATCTCCCAGTGGCTTAAAGATGTCATGTTTTTTTTAAAACTTGAAAAAATTAAATATACGTTAAGAGGATGTACAGCCAAATTTTTCCACAATTGGCAACCATTTATTTCTTATTTTACTAGTCTAGAGGTATTGCCTGATTAAATGTATACCTGTTACTGATATTTATGTAATATGTTTGGTGGTTGTCTTGAGCCGTGTGGGGCGGGGAGGGGGGGGGTGTTTTTTTTTTTTCTTTTTCTTCTTGTTTTTTTTTTTGTTTTGTTTAGTTATTTGAGTGTTTTTGTTTAGTGTTTTTATGTGTGTGTATTTGTTTATTTAGAAAAATGAAAAGGTAAATTGGATTTCTGTAAATGCAAGTACTGTATTGTTTTCCCTTTTTTCAATAAAAAATATTTGCAAAAAAAAAAAAAAAATAAACTGTACAAATAAGGGCACGATAAAAATATTACAAAATATAGAAATATTTGAAAGTGGCAGTGGTTGTGCAAATATGCATAAAAAGTGACTTATTAAAGTCTGGAGGAAGACTGGGGAGAGGGAAATGTCTCTCAACTTTCTCTTCACAATATCCCACAGATTCTCTATGGGGTTCAGGTCAGGAGAGTTGGCAGGCCAATTGAGCACAGTAATACCATGGTCAGTAAACCATTTACCAGTGGTTTTGGCACTGTGAGCAGGTGCCAGGTCTTGCTGAAAAATGAAATCTTCATCTCCATAAAGCTTTTCAGCAGATGGAAGCATGAAGTGCTCCAAAATCTCCTGATAGCTAGCTGCATTGACCCTGCCCTTGATAAAACACAGTGGACCAACCCCAGCAGCTGACATGGCACCCCAGACCATCACTGACTGTGGGTACTTGACACTGGACTTCAGGCATTTTGGCATTTCCCTCTCCCCAGTCTTCCTCCAGACTCTGGCACCTTGATTTCCGAATGACATGCAAAATTTGCAACCTGTAGCCCATTTCCTGCACACGCCTGTACACGGTGGCTCTGGATGTTTCTTCTCCAGACTCAGTCCACTGCTTCCGCAGGTCCCCCAAGGTCTGGAATCGGTCCTTCTCCACAATCTTCCTCAGGGCCCGGTCACCTCTTCTCGTTGTGCAGCGTTTTCTGCCACACTTTTTCCTTCCCACAGACTTCCCACTGAGGTGCCTTGATACAGCACTCTGGGAACAGCCTATTCGTTCAGAAATTTCTTTCTGTGTCTTACCCTCTTGCTTGAGGGTGTCAATGATGGCCTTCTGGACAGCAGTCAGGTCGGCAGTCTTACCCATGATTGCGGTTTGGAGGAATGAACCAGGCTGGGAGTTTTTAAAAGCCTCAGGAATCTTTTGCAGGTGTTTAGAGTTAATTAGTTTTGTGAACTTTATCACAATATGCAAATTTTTTTAGAAGGACCTGTATATATAGTACAAACAGATTAAGGAAAGTGCTACTGTATTATAGCTCCAACTCAAACAGGATTTATGAAAAAACAACATATTATTTGTAATATACAATGAAATATAAGAGTTTTTGGATTGTGCAGATGCAGTTAAGACTAGTGTCTAATGTCCTTCATACATTCCTCAACTTGCTGGAAAAGCTGGTGTTTTTCATCTGGCTTTGCTGAGACATATAACTGTGTATCATCAGCATAACCGTGAAAACTAATAGTATACTTACAAGTTATGTTGCCCAGAGGAGGCATGTAAATAGAAATAGCAATGGACCTTGTGGAACATCAAACTTCACTTTAGTACATTCAGAATAATCACCATTTAAATCTACAAACTGATAATTATCAGTCTAATAAGACCTGAGCTAGGTGAGGACCAATCCCTTAACTCAAACAACATTTTCTAATATAGAGAATACTATGATCAATATTGTCAAAAGCTGCATTAATATCAAGTAACACAAGCAAAGGAACACAACCATGACCAGAGGCCAGGAGAAGGTCATTTCCCAGTCTGCCTCACTGTTATGTTGAGGCCTAAATCCTGATTGAAACAGTTCATGAATGTTATAATCTAGATACTGTATGAGCATACTGTATGAGCATATGCGCTACAACCTTTTCTTGGATCTTGGAGATAAAAGGAAGATTTGATATTGGCGTATAGTTGGACACTTGACAGTGGTCAAGGTCAGGTTTCTTAATTAGGGGTGTAACAACTGCTAGGTTTAGGACCATTGTAACCATTGCTGAGTGAATTGAGATATATATATATATACACAATGAGAGAGAACAGCTGAAAACTGATGGCCGGATATTCTCTTTTATGATTTTATCAGACCAACACACTACCAACATGTTTGACTGTTAGTATGATATTCTTTTTATGGCATTCTGTACACACCATCCAAAAGATTCAATTTTGGTCTCATTAGTCCACAGAATATTTGCCCTTAAATATAATGAAGCTTTTGTGTACTTTTTGGTGAGGAAGTACAGTATGCTCATACAGTATCTATTTCACCTTGGAACTCTCCAATGGAGGCCATTTTTGCCCTTTCTCTTTCTTAGAGAGAACATTTTTGCCCTTTCTCTTTGAATCATGAACACTGACCTTAAAACTGAGGCAAGTGAGGTCTGCCGTTCTTTAGATGTTATTCTGGGTTTATTATGAGCTCCTGGATGAGTCATTGTCATCTTGGAGTAATTTTGGTAGGCTGGCCACTCCTGGGAAGGTTCACCGCTGTTCCATGTTTTCTCCATTTGTGGATAATGACTCTCACTGTGGTTCCCAAAGCTTTAGAAATTTTGCAACCATTTGGGGATTACACATGGGGTCAGGCAGGTTTGGACAGGTTTTTCCCTTAAGAATTGAAATCATCATTTAAAAACTGCATTTTGTATTTAATCGGCTTGTCTTTGTGTAATATTAGTTAAATTTAGTTACATGATCTGGATCATTTAAGTGGGACAAACATTCAAAAAAAGTTTTTTACTACGCTATATTATTATTATTATTATTATTATTAAATTTAAATGGAGTTCATGTACCATTTTTTTCTTGTCATGTTTGGAAATGTAACATTTATAAATTTATAACAGAAAATAAGAAAGTTTTGCATATGAAAATAATTAATATGCAAAACTTTACTTAAAACAAAGAAAGTAAATGTGCAGCATATTCAATATTTAATATTCACACTTTCAGATAGATTTAATCTATAATAAGGTTTTACTCAAACACAAAGAATCCATCCCAGCTTGAGTGCATATCATTTAAGTTGTTTTCAATAGTATACATTTTTAAAGAAATCATGCATACATACACAAAAATTATATATATATATATATATGTAGTGTGTACAGTGAGCATGGCATGGTTGTTGGTGCCAGACGGGCCGGTCTGAGTATTTCACAATCTGCTCAGTTACTGGGATTTTCACGCGCAACCATTTCTAGGGTTTATAAAGAATAGTGTGAAAAGGGAAAAACATCCAGTATGCGGCAGTCCTGTGCACGAAAATGCCTTGTTGATGCTAGAGGTCAGAGGAGAATGGGCCGACTGATTCAAGCTGATAGAAGAGCAACTTTGACTGAAATAACCACTCGTTACAACTGAGGTGTGCAGCAAAGCATTTGTGAAGCCACAACACGGACAACCCTGAGTCGGATGGGCTACAACAGCAGGAGACCCCACCGGGTACCACTCATCTCCACTACAAATAGGAAAAAGAGGCTACAATTTGCACGAGCTCACCAAAATTGGACAGTTGAAGACTGGAAAAATGTTGCCTGGTCTGATGAGTCTCGATTTCTGTTGAGACATTCAAATGATAGAGTGAGAATTTGGCGTAAACAGAATGAAAACATGGATTCATCATGCCTTGTTACCACTGGGCAGGCTGGTGGTGGTGGTGTAATGGTGTGGGGGATGTTTTCTTGGTACACTTTAGGCCCCTTAGTGCCAATTGGGCATCGTTTAAATGCCACGGCCTACCTGTGCATTGTTTCTGACCATGTCCATCCCTTTATGACCACTATGTACCCATCCTCTGATGGCTACTTCCAGCAGGATAATGCACCATGTCACAAAGCTTTAATCATTTCAAATTGGTTTCTTAAACATGACAATGAGCTCACTGTACTAAAATGGCTCCCACAGTCACCAGATCTCAACCCAATACAGCATCTTTGGGATGTGGTGGAACGGGAGCTTCGTGCCCTGGACGTGAATCCCACAAATCTCCATCAACAGCAAGATGCTATCCTATCAATATGGGCCAACATTTCTAAAGAATGATTTCAGCACCTTGTTGAATCAATGCCACATAGAATTAAGGCAGTTCTGAAGGTGAAAGGGGGTCAAACACCGTATTAGTATGGTGTTTCTAATAATCCTTTAGGTGAGTGTGTGTGTATATATATATAAATATATATATAAAATTCATTACGTTTGTTTGAATTATTATGTACCATTCACTATTTCCAAGCATACTATAAAAAGTTATAAATTAATAACTTTACAGGAGAATTTTCATAAATGTAACGAAATCAACATTTTTACCTGACACACTAGTTTCCAGATGGGAAGAAAAAACAAACTAAACTAATCCAGCCTGAGGGGTTTTGCATGAAAATAGTGAAAAGCAAGTGTGACAAAGTTACCAGAAGAAGTGACTATATTTCAGCAAATAAAACTTACAATAAAACTCTTCTGCTTACCCCTGTGCAAGCAGGTCACTCTTGCTCCACTAACTAAACCTCTAGACTAACTAGAAAGTGTGCTGAGGTATTGGGCACAAAGCAGTCAGTAGCTCGTCCTTTGACTCCTGTAAGTGGTGAAGTGGTTCAGACTTTTTTGTTGAGCGGTTATCATGACTTCGGCACTTGTCAAAGTCACACAGATCTTCACACTTGCTCATTTTTTCTGCTTCCAACAGATCAACTTTGAGAACTGACTGTGCACTTGCTGCCATATCCCACCCTTTGACAGGTGCCAGTATACTGTAATAAGTCAATGATATTTGATTCACCTTTTAATATATTTAACGTATACACAGTAAATATACAGAATTGTGTATATGTGTAGTCGTCTGTATTTGAACCGCACAACTATGTGGTTCAATGTGTAACCCGCATCTTTGTTCTCTTGGTGGTGCTCTTAAAAGAAATGAAATGTGCATTGCTATGAATGTTAAATTTGAAAGGACATTATGGTGTGGTTTATAGATGGAGAAGCATGGGGGGGAAGCTCGCTAATTTCATATGGTGAGGACAGTGTCAGTGCATAAGGATGAAATGGCAACCTGAATTGATGACTTGATGGTGAGGTGATTGTTTGCTTTACATCTCAGGGAGCCCTCATGTCTGTGTTTCCTTCTGGCTCTCCCTTTTAGTTATGCTGTCATAGTTAGTCCTGCCGGAGTCCCTGCTTGCACTCTACAGTAAATATACATTCACATTAGACATTGTGACTGTGACCAAACCTAACTGCCATCTCTCCTCCTCTTCTCTTTCTCCCCCTCTTTCTCTTTCCTCTCTCCCCCTGTCTCCCCCTTTCACTCTTTCTCTCTCTCTCTCTCTGTCGAGCTACACATGTGGTTCCTGAGCTGCCAGTGATCCAGACTCCCTCTGCCCTCCGGACCTGTCTGATCCATCCTGGTGCCCCGTTTCTGGTTGGAGGTCTCGTCGCATGGATGCCCCGTGTGTCTCTTTAGGATGCGTCTGGTGTCTGGGGATGATTCTCTATACTTAGAAGATGGTTCTGGCCTCGACTGGTGTGGTCAGCTGTTTCTCTGAGGACTTGACAATTCGATAGTTCAGGACTGGAACTTTCTACAAGTCTATCTGAGTCTCCAATAACTACTGGACTCCATTTTACATCAACTATTATAACATCAATTAACATCAACTATTATAGCTGAACCTAACACACTGTATAAATGCAGATCATTTCCTGCTATCTGTTTCACCCAGATGAGGATGGGTTCCCTGTCGAGTCTGGTTCCTCTCAAGGTTTCTTCCTATTACCATCTCAGGGAGTTTTTCCTTGCCACTGTCGCCCTCGGGCTTGCTCACCAGGGAATATCTGAACATTTTGATTCATACACATTCACATTCCATACAAACTTAAATAATTCTTTTGATTGTGTAAAGCTGTTTTGAGACAATGTCAATTGTTAAAAGTGCTATACAAGTAAAACTGAATTGAATTGAATTTGATTTACAGCCTGTACCATGTATGACTACACAACAGTCAGACCCCCACTGATGACATGGTAAAAAATGGTAAGATGTCTACAAGAAGCAGAGGTCCACGCAGGATTCTGTGTTAGTACTGTAGGTGGAAAAAATATTTCCATTGTGATAACAATACTGATGTATAAGTTACAACCTCTGAAATAACAAAAAAATCACGCCCTCTTTCAGTTGCTGTATGTTAAGACATTCCTGTCTATGACACTGTGTACCTGGGGGGCAGTTATTTTAACACAGGCAGTTGCATGCTCATCATTTGGCAGCAGTTCCTGAATATGTTTAGCCAAAGAGACTCAGGGAGAAAGAACACAAGCTACACAGAGAACATGAATCAGTAACGACATGTTCCTACCTGCTCTGATTAAACATTTAAAGCTTGAAGTTTCAAGTGGACACAGGGTTTGGACAGGGGGACTGAAGCACTTCTACACATAGGGTGTGTGAAGCTGCAGTTGTGAGTGCGAGATTATAGACATGCTATTTGATCTGTTACTAGGCTGTGTCAGGACTTGCTGGAATGCATTTCCCTGCTCAGCTGCTCAATCCTGTATTCCTGAAGAGAATTCCTTTGACATACCGTACATGCACTCTCTCTCTCTCTCTCTCTCTCTCACACACGCATGCACGCACACACACACACACAAGTACAGACAGATCCACCAGTACTTGTAGCATGCAAATTCCCCTGTACAAATAGTCCATGAATGTAAAGTAGTGCTCCAAAAATATAAAATTTTTCAGTTCCAGCATGCTGGAGTGTTATGCAACATGAAGAAAACCTTATTAGTGGTTTCTATAGACCCTGCTCCAGGCCCTTTGCTTTTCTCATTATCTAAAAGTATCAGAGAAGCTCTATCTTTCTTGGTTAGTGAACTGTTCCCTTAAAAGAGGAGATGACTGTTTGAACTGTTTGAACAATAAGATTATTGTTATGACTAAAATATGAGGAAGATACTTTAATACTTCTGTATTACTCTGTATTACTGATACTACTGTAATACTCTCTGAATATCTCCCCCATTTCTCTCTCTCTTTCTCTCTTGGTTTAATTTGGCTCTTGGGTAAGATGGGTGGTGCATGGACTTCCGGTTGAGCTTTGATGGAGTAGGACGTGAGTTTGGGAGCTCCCGCCGATTTCCATTACAATTGTTATTCCTTTGCGCTTTTTGGCCATAATTTTAGTCTTGTTTTATTTTGTAGTTAGTTGAGTTTAAAAAGTTTATTCGGGACTGTGTAAAATGGCAGCAAAAAATATAAAAACTCGCAGTACGATTCAAACACAACTGAGGCCTAGTTTGCAAACCGCGACCACATCCTCGAGTGAGCCGTCGTCACCTGTGAGGCCCCCCTCGAGCCAGGCTAATCCGGATATCGACGCTCTTAAAGTAGAGTTGTTGGCCTCACTGAGGAAAGATATCGCCGAAATTTTTAAAAAAGAACTTCAGGATACTATCGGTGATGCTTTGTCTACTATTAAGTTCGACTTGCAAGCGGTGAAGACGCAGCTAGCGATAGATAAAGCTGCTACTGACGCTACCGTGTCCGAGCTAAAAGGTACGGTCAGGGAGATGGAGCACGCGCTTACTGTGTGCTCCGACGACATAGCCGAAATGAAAAACACTATCAAGTGCCTCACAGCTAATGTAGCCAAGCTGGAGAATAAATGTGAAGACTTGGAGTCTAGGACGCGGCGTAACAATGTTAGGATAGTGGGAGTACCGGAGGGGCCTAACACGTGCACTACTGCGGCCGTGGCCTCCTTGCTAAAGGAAGCATTTAATCTGGAGAAGGAGCCGCTTTTGGATCGTTCCCACAGGACCCTCCAACCCGCACCTAAGCCCGGCGACCGTCCACGAGCCATTGTATGCAGGTTTCATTACCACACTGACTGTGTTGACATTTTACGACGCGCTAGAGAACGCCGGCAGATTAAAGTTGGAGACCAGACCATCTCAGTCTTTCCTGACTACACTGCCAAGATCGCACGCGCTCGGGCTGCATTTAATACGGTCAGGCAGCAGCTGCGTGGCATTGAGGGAGTTCGGTATGGCCTGTTTCATCCAGCGCGACTTCGCATCACACATAAGGGGGTTGAGAAGGACTTTGTTTCAGCGGAGGAAGCCAGTGTTTATGTTAAAACGTTGATTTCGGGTTGAGCCTCAATAGTCCTTCAGGTTGGTGCTGTAATGCTGCTAGGTGTTTACGGTTTCTTTAGGTTTAACGCTACCTGCGCATTGGGTTTTTTCTTTTTTTTTTTAAGTATGTTGCGCTAGTTACTGTACGGTTTTTATTTTTGTATTTTCACTTTTATATATTAAGACTAAATCGTATATTATACTCTTGTACTTCGGATTAGTCCAGCACAATCTTTTCTAGGCTTATTGCATATATTTGCACAGGACTTCCTTTTTTTGTGGTATTTTTACGTATTTTCGTTGTTTTGTTAGAATGTTCATCTTCTGAGGAAACAATATTTTGTACAGGGTTTTTTTTTATATTTTTATATATATGTATATATAACGTGTTTGTTACACGCACGCTGTTATACAGTGTGAAGTCGGTGGGAGGTTTTTTTCTCTCTCTCTTGTTTGTTTTTGTTTGGGCTCCGGTTAGTCCATTCACTTTAGTGGATAGTATGCTATTTTGGGGAACACTGCTGTCTCCTTTGTTTTTATATGGAGACTTTGGGTGTGTGTGTTTAGGGGTATTTTGGGGGGGAGGGTGTCCCACTTCGGCTCTTTGGCATTTTGGTTGTTGTTTTTTCTTTTTGAATGGTTAATGGTAATATAGATCCCAGCAATGCTGGGTCAGGCATGCCTCTTAGATTCATTAGTTGGAATGTCAGAGGTATGGGCAATCCTGTTAAGAGATCTAAGGTTTTCACACACTTGAAACGTTTACATTCTGATATAGCATTTTTACAGGAGACTCACCTTCGCAGTAAAGATCATTATAGGTTAAATTGCCCTTGGGTAGGTCAGGTCTTTCACTCAAACTTTAATTCGAAAGCTAGAGGAGTTGCCATTCTCATTAATAAGAAAGTTCAATTCTCTTCGACCAATGTTATCGCTGATAAGAATGGTAGATACATCATTGTTGCTGGTACACTAATGCAAAAAAAGGTTTTGTTGGTAAATGTATATGCCCCAAATTTTGATGATGCTGAATTTGCTAATAGACTGCTGAGTAACATCCCCTTCTTGAACACTCATTTGCTGATCCTCGGTGGAGATCTGAATTGTGTTTTTGATCCAATCTTGGATCGATCTAATCCTCGTAATCTGACTCCATCATCTATGTCTAAAATATTTTCAGATTTTATGAAACAGAACGATCTTATTGATCCATGGAGATTTCGCAACCCTTCAATCAAAGAATTTTCTTTTTTCTCCCAGGTGCATCATTCTTATTCCAGGATTGATTACTTTCTTATAGACAGAGCTCTTGATTTGTGTGTTACTTCTTCCGACTATTCTGGTATTGTAATATCTGATCATTCACCTCTGCTATTGGATATTCAGCTTTCTACCTATAAACGTAGCCCACCACTTTGGAGATTTAACTCTCTTCTTCTGGCAGATAAAGAATTTTGTGAATTTATTTCAAGTTCTATTGAGGAGTTCTTGTCCTTCAATCAAAATGATTCAGTTTCATATTCTCTGCTATGGGAGACACTTAAATGCTACCTGAGAGGTCAAATTATTTCTTATTCTGTTCTTGCTAATAAAAAGATTAATGCCAGGTTTAAAGAACTTACAGCTGCGATTAGTAACCTTGATCAATGTTATACACTGAACCCTTCTCCAGAATTACTGAAGCAGCGTCTTGATTTGCAAGCAGAATTCAATCTTATGTCAACTAAAGAGGCAGAGCGCTTGTTACTACGCAGTCGTGGCTCATATTATGAATATGGTGACAAGGCAAGTCGCTTGTTGGCACATCAGCTACGACGACAAGCCACTTCGCGTTTAATTCCTAGTATTAAAAACACTTATGACACTATTACTACAGATCCCTTGGAAATTAATTCTACCTTTAAAACATTTTACGCTTCGTTATACAAGTCAGAATTTCCTACGGACAAAGCTAAAATGAATAAATTTCTCCATAATCTTTCAAACCCTGTCATTGATACTAATATTGCCGGGCAATTGGACTCCCCATTTTCCGTTGAAGAAGTATCAAATGCTATTACAGCTATGCAGTCTAATAAAGCTCCAGGCCCTGATGGGTTTCCAATAGAATTTTATAAAACATTTATTGGTAAATTGGCACCATTGCTTTTATCTGTGTTTAATGAATCCTTGGAAAGGGGTTCATTACCACAAACTTTCACACAAGCCACTATAGCGCTCCTTCTCAAAAATGACAAAGATCCAACCTCCTGTGGTTCCTACAGGCCATTATCTCTGCTTAATGCCGATGCAAAGGTGTTGGCTAAAGTAATTGCATCTCGCCTAGAGGATGTGCTTCCTTGTATTATATCTGAAGAGCAAAATGGCTTCATAAAGGGACGTCAATTGTTTTTTAATACCCGTACACTCTTTAATGTTATTTACTCAAAGCATTTATCTGAACTTCCTGAACTTGTGATTTCTTTAGATGCTGAAAAGGCTTTCGATAGAGTGGAGTGGGAGTACTTGTTTGCAGTTTTAAAGAAATTCGGATTTGGCGATAAATTTATTTTGTGGATTCGGCTTCTTTATTCGTCCCCTAAAGCCAGTGTACATACTAATGATGTTTATTCAGATTATTTTGATCTGGGTCGCGGATGTCGTCAAGGTTGCCCCTTGTCACCTTTACTCTTTGCCATCGCCATCGAGCCTCTGTCAATCACATTGAGATCTTCCTCCGTATTCAAGGGAATCTTCCGTAATGGAATTGAACATAAATTATCATTGTATGCAGATGATTTGTTATTATATATAACTGATCCTGCACTCTCCATCCCGGCTGTTTTAGGTATTCTGGAGAATTTCAGCTCATTTTCAGGTTATAAATTAAATTTGGGGAAAAGTGAGTGTTTTCCCATTAATACGTCAGCATGTCATCTTCAACAGTCCGATCTACCCTTTCATCTTAGTCCATCGGGCTTTAAATACTTGGGGATTAATGTGACTCGTTCTCTATCTGGCCTTAAATCAGCTAATTTTACTCCCCTTATATCAAGGATCACATCTGATATTCAAAGATGGGGTAATCTCCCCCTTTCATTAATCGGTAAGATTAATGTAGTAAAAATGAATATCTTACCAAAATTTTTATTTTTATTTCAGTCGATTCCCTTATTTTTGCCAAAACATTTTTTTGTCTCACTGGACAAAATTATTGGTTCTTTCATTTGGGGAGGGAAGCCACCTAGGGTTCGTAAAACTATACTGCAGAGATGCAGATTTAGTGGAGGACTTGCATTACCTAATTTTCTGGCTTACTACTGGGCTGCTCACATTCATAAACTTTGCTACTGGTTAAAATCTTCTGGATCCTCTTGGTGTAAATTGGAGCTATCATCTTGTAAGGGATCTTCTATACCGGCTCTGCTCTATTCCTCTTTACCCATAAAACCCTCTCTGTATACTGATAATCAGGTGGTTCTTAACACACTCAAGATCTGGTTCCAGTTTAGACGGCACTTTAAATTTGTAATGGCATCTTCCTCAGGTCCTCTTAAAGATAACCATTTGTTTCCCCCATCACTCCTGGACTCGTCGTTCTCAGTGTGGTGTGACAAGGGTATAAAACAATTTAAATATTTATATGTGGACGGTGTCTTCGATAGTTTTGCCAATTTGTCATCTCGTTATGGTCTCCCCACTACCCATCTGTTTCGCTATTTTCAAATTCGAAATTTTGTTGCCAAGCGTTTCCCTAATTTCCCCTCTTTACCTCCAGAACAGCAGTGGGAAACTATGCTATCATTTATTCCTCATCATAGAGGAACCATTTCGAAACTCTATGATACTATCCTGTCTCTTAGTAACCACTCAAATGTTAAGCTTAAGTGTACATGGGAAGGGGAACTAGGAATTCAAATACGGGAGGAGTCCTGGGAACAGGCTATAGCAAGGATACGGTCTTCCACCTCATGTGCTCGTCTTGGACTTATTCAATTTAAGGTCATACACAGGGCACATTTCTCTAAGTCTAGACTTTCAGAAATGTATCCGGAAGTGGAAAACAAATGTGATAAATGCCATGGCTCTCCTTGTCATCTTAGCCACATGTTTTTTCTGTGTCCTGAGCTGGAAGGTTTCTGGACAGGTTATTTTGCCATTATGTCCACTGTTCTTGGGGTAACTCTCCAACCTTGCCCTCTGATTGCTATATTTGGGATTCCTGATCGCTCACTTACACTTAATTCTACACAAAAGGATATCATAGCTTTCATATCCTTATTAGCAAGACGTCTATTGTTGTTGCATTGGAAGTCTGCTAAGTATCCTACTATCTCCCAGTGGCTTAAAGATGTCATGTTTTTTTTAAAACTTGAAAAAATTAAATATACGTTAAGAGGATGTACAGCCAAATTTTTCCACAATTGGCAACCATTTATTTCTTATTTTACTAGTCTAGAGGTATTGCCTGATTGAATGTATACCTGTTACTGATATTTATGTAATATGTTTGGTGGTTGTCTTGAGCCGTGTGGGGCGGGGAGGGGGGGGGTGTTTTTTTTTTTCTTTTTCTTCTTGTTTTTTTTTTTTTTGTTTTGTTTAGTTATTTGAGTGTTTTTGTTTAGTGTTTTTATGTGTGTGTATTTGTTTATTTAGAAAAATGAAAAGGTAAATTGGATTTCTGTAAATGCAAGTACTGTATTGTTTTCCCTTTTTTCAATAAAAAATATTTGCAAAAAAGATGGGTGGTGCATGCTTACTCACTATGCTGGAGTCCACAGCAACAACAACAACACACACACACACACACACACACACACACACACACACACACACACACACACACTGTAAGGGTTGATAATAATCAACTAAACACACACTATTCACAGCAAATAATCAAATATCATACCAAATAATATTAAATAATATCATTTATTGTATAAGACACGAAGGACCAGCTGGAGTTAGATGACATAAAGTCAAAGAAATCTAACATGTAGTAGTGTTCCAGGTAATCAGAGTGTTCACTCAGTACCATCTGCATGCAGTTGCCATCTGAGCTGGTGGTGACATGTTGGATTCTCTTTCTTTAATCTTAGACTTTATATTAAGTTATATTATTACAATAAACCGCACAAGTTAGATGTTTACCCAGTACAAGTAATTATCAACAGATATCATTATCATTATCAGATAAAAAAAAAGTCATACTAGACATGAAAAAGTCATGGCAACAAAGGGTGCTCTACACCATTATATATACCATCTCTCTATACCATCACCACAATAGTGAGTTTGGCCTGTGGTCTGAGTGGTTGTCTGGTTCTTCTAAAACCAAAATTACATACTGTACTTAGTTAATGCTATATTTCACTCTTTATAAACAGCAGGGATGTTAAAATGCGTTTAACTGTCTAGATCTATTCTGCCATAGTGTCAACCTGAACAAACCTGACACTAAAAAATATTTCTCAGATGGAAGACTGCCACTAACACACCACTGTAACTATTTTAAGTGATATTTATTTGTTTCTTTGCTAAAATGAGGCAGCAGCCTGAAACTGATGGGGGTGAGCCCCATAGAAGCTTAGCAGCAGGACATGAACAAGCGGTGAGTGTCAGAGCCATGATCTTCTGACCACAGACATGAAAAATACAGTTTTCATGCAGGCTTCAGGCCTTTCCCTCCCTCACAATTCAGGAGAGGACATTTCTGCTAGGCTGTAACCCAACAAAGTCCTGATAAAATGCTAAGATAGATGAGAGCTTCACAGCAGTCCTTTAAGCACATATTCAATTCAAATAGATCCATACTCAGAGAACTGGTTCAATCGAATGGTTCAGTTTGAAAACGTCTCAGAACCGTTTCCATTTGCACATGAATGAAGACCAGCTCTATAATCGCTTCAGTTAATATTTCATAAATATTACAGTACATGAAATATTTCATAATAAAAATAGGGTTTTGATTACTGAAGTCACTTAGTACCATTCATTCATTCATTCATTTTCTATACCGCTTAATCCTGTGTTCAGGGTCGCGGGGGACCTGGAGCCTATCCCAGGAGACTTCGGGCACTAGGAGGGGTACACCCTGGACAGGGTGCCAATCCATCGCAGGGCACACACACATACACACACTCACACACCCAATCACACACTACGGGCAATTTTAGGGACGCCAATTAGCCTAACATGCACTCTCAATTAGCCAATTAGCCATATCTTTGGACTGTGGGAGGAAATCGGAGTACCCGGAGGAAACCCACCAAGCACGAGGAGAACATGCAAACTCCATGCACACAGAGACGGGAATCGAGCCTGGCCGGGGAATCGAACCCAGGAGGTGCAAGGCGACAGTGCTAACCGCTACACCGCCTTCACTTATTACCAATTATTTAATAACTTTCTCTTTTTCATTGTGTTACTCTCTGACATTATTTTGTGTGACTCAAAAAGGGCAATAAACACAATTTTAGCATGTTCGGGAAATAAGCAGGTTAGGCTAATTGGCGTTCCCGAATTGCCCGTAGTGTGTGAATGAGTGTGTGAGTGTGTGTATGTGTGTGCCCTGTGATAGATTGGCACCCTGTCCAGGGTGTACCCTGCCGCATGCCCTAAGTCTCCTGGGATAGGCTCCACTTCTCCGCGACCCTGAATACAGAATAAAGCGATATAGAAGATGAGTGAGAGTGAGTGATCGCCTTAGTATTAGTCAAATACAACTTTAGACAAACATATAACTTTTTTCCGCTGTGCAATTATTTATTTAATAAAAAATGAAGCCAAAAATGATGAGGGCAATATTAAGTACCCCCTTACTACTTCCACTGGATTTAAGAGGGTAAATTGCAGCCAGGTGCTTCTAATCATGAGCCCTTGATTAACTGATTATCAGCTGAAAGTTTTGGCAGTTGAGGTGTGTTAACACAAAGCCAAGAGGGAAAAACATAAGCAATGGTCTTAGAGAAGAAATTGTTGCTACACATCAGTCTGGAAATTTCCAAACAATTTGGAGTTCATTCTTCTAGAGTGAGAAAGATTATTCATTTACATTTAGGCATTTGGCAGACGCTCTTATCCAGAGCGACTTACATTTTTTTTTATGTCATTACACATCTGAGCAGGTGAGGGTTAAGGGCCTTGCTCAAGGGCCCAACAGTGGCAACTTGGTGGTTGTGGGGTTTGAACCTGGGATCTTCCGAAACGTAGTCCAATGCCTTGACCACTTACAGTACCACTGACCCCTATTCACAAGTGTAAAGCGCATTTAAGACAGTTTGCCAGGAGTGCATGTCCCAGCACATTCACTCCAAGTAATATGTTCAGAGAAAACCACAAACCCCTAAGAGATATATCTCAGTGCCTACAGGAGATACTGAGCATGTTAAATTTGGCTGTGAGGTGATTGTTTGCTTTACATCTCAGGGAGCCCTCATGTTTGTGTTTCCTTCTGGCTCTCCCTTTTAGTTATGCTGTCATAGTTAGTCCTGCCGGAGTCCCTGCTTGCACTCTACAGTAAATATACATTCACATTATACATTGTGACTGTGACCATACCTAATTGGCATCTCTCCTCTTCTTCCTTTCTCCCCCTCTTTCTCTTTCCTCTCTCCCCCTGTCTCCCCCTTTCACTCTTTCTCTATCTCGGTCGAGCTACACGTCATCCCTGAGCTGCCAGTGATCCAGACTCCCTCTGCCCTCCGGACCTGTCTGATCCATCCTGGTGCCCCGTTTCTGGTTGGAGATCTCGTCGCATGGATGCCCCGTGTGTCTCTTTGGGATGCGTCTGGTGTCTGGGGATGATTCTCTCTACTTAGAAGACGGTTCTGGCCTCGACTGGTGTTGTCAGCTGTTTCTCTAAGGACTTGACAATTCGATAGTTCAGGACTGGAACTTTCTACAAGTCTATCTGAGTCTCCAATAACTACTGGGTCCATTTTAACATCAATTAACATCAACTATTATAGCTGAACCTAACACTTAACACTGTATAAATGCAGATAATTTCCTGCTATCTGTTTCACCCAGATGAGGATGGGTTCCCTGTTGAGTCTGGTTCCTCTCAAGGTTTCTTCCTATTACCATCTCAGGGAGTTTTTCCTTGCCACTGTCGCCCTCAGGCTTGCTCACCAGGGACTATCTGAACATTTTGATTCATACACATTCACATTCCATACAAACTTAAATAATTCTTTTGATTGTGTAAAGCTGTTTTGAGACAATGTCAATTGTTAAAAGCGCTATACAAATAAAACTGAATTGAATTGAATTGAATTAAATTGAGAAGTCAATAACAGCACAATCAGACGAAGACTGAACAAGTACAGTTTGTTTGGAAGAGTGCCAGGAGAAAGGCTCTTCTGTCTAAAACAAACATGGAAACACAACTGAGATTTGCAAAACTGCATCTGAACAAACCACAAGGCCTCTGGAATAATGATCTATGGACAGATTAGACCAAAGTGCAGTTGTTTGGCCTTAATGCCCAGTGCCATGTTTGGAACAAAAACAGCATCCCAGCAGAAACACCTCATGCCTAATGTCAAGGCTGCGGAGCGGTGATGATTTGAACTTGTTTTACAACCACAGGGCCTGGGCACTTTGCGGGAATTGAGTCAATCATGAACTCCTCTGTATACCACATTATTCTAGAGGCAAATGTGAGGCCATTTGTCTGACAGCTAAAGCTTGGTGGAAATGATCCAAAGCACACCACTAAATCTAGATCAGAATGGCTAAAAAATAAAAGGATCAAGATTTTGGAAAGATGTAGTCAACGTCCAGGCCTCAACCCAATTGACATATTGCGATGGGACCTTAAGAGAGCTGTGCATATGCAAATTCCTCACAAAACTCCCATGAACTGAAACAATATTGTTCAGAAGAATGGGCCAAAATTCTACCACAACGATGTGAGGAATAGAGGAAACAATTACTTGTTAAAGGCTCTAAAAGCTTTTAAATAAAGGGGGTACTTAAAGGGGTAGATAAAAATTGCACACATGCTTTTTTGCCTTTTTTTTTTTATTTTTATTAGAAATAAGGGTTGTATTTGCCTAACACTAAGACCAGCTATGACCGGATGATTTATATTATGTTTTTCACACACACAAAAAAACAAGCATAGAAGTAAACAAGGGGTTACTACCTTTTAAACATGGTTGTAGGTACATCAGACAGGGTAATAACCTAAACTTGAAAAATAGAGTCACATCGTGAGAATATTATTAAATGCTTATGTCAACCAACTAGTCACCTCGAAAGTCAAAGATCCTCTAAATATACTGACCTTTTATGACACTGCCGATAAATATGTTTTGGGAAGCAAGACTCAGCAATCAGCTAATTTTTCTTGGTTCACATTCAGAAAGACACAGTAAGTCACACCCCTGTACAACAAACACAATGGCCAACATGCTGCATGACACATTTATGAAATACTCACAGAGTTGACTATCTACCCTGGAAAAAAATCTTTAATATCGTAAAAAGTCATGGCTTTTGTAAAGTTTGACTAAGAACCATTTTGAGATTTATAATCTAAGATGGTTTAGCCATATAAATAAATAATAACATAAGAGAGAAAAATAATCTGAAAATAATAAGACTGAGTTATAAATTGACATTCTAATAATTTATTTCTAAGAATCTAATAAGATTAATTCATAAAAAACACCACGTAAAGCACATAAAACCCATCAGTGCATCATACAGTATAACTGCACTTGAAGGGGTTACATATGCCTTCATTATATCTCTTTTCCTCTTTTTTCCTACTGTATTAAGTCCATGAGGGATATGATTTTACTTGTGTGCTTATACGAAATGTGTACTTTTCATTGTAACAGAAGTACATCTTTAAGTGCTTTAGAAATAAAGTGGTATGGTATGGTATGGTAAGTAGCCATGTCATTATACCAGCCCTAAGATTTGTGTGTGGGGGTCAACTTCCGGTTTGAGGATGACTACACCCATTTAATGATGTCACGTGAATTAAGTCATGTTAACAAAAGTTTTTGACTTCTTCTCTGGCCACAAAATTTATACTGATAGGTTGAACTGCCCCAGTCACCCGGGTGTCCCAGCTTACTTGAATTTACTCTGCATCAAATCACGTAGATTGTTTTTAATGTTTATTGATTTAAGCTCGTCCACACGTCACACCGAGCGGAAATCTGGGTGGGACGCGCGCACCGGACTCAACCAATCGTTTCCATGCTGATGTCCAGCTCTGATTGACAGCCAGATCTCACAATGAACATTTAAGAAGGCAGCGTTATATTTGATGGACACGAAGATGTAGCCAATCAGATGCTAGCATGTGCAAGTCACTGGCCAGTTGTAGTAGAGTTTTCTGTGCGGGGGGCGTAGCCGGGGTCGAGGCGGCTTTTGGGCGGTCCAGACAGTTTTGTTTCTGAGTGGAGTTGGTAATGTGGCAGTGTGGAGGAGCCAGGGAGGGGTGAGTGTAGGGCTGTTTTAGATGTGTACATATATCTATCTATATACACATACTGTAAATATATGCACAGAACAGCATTAGAGTAAGCGAGCTGCTGCGGTGAGAGCGATCTCCAACAGCTCGGTATTCATCTGGGACTGAAGAGGAGCATGGAGCCGTGAAGATGTTGGAATTAATCCCCAGAGAAGATGTTTTCCTTTGAGATATTTATTTAATTTATTTGTCTTTGGTTTTTGTACATACATTGCGGCCGGGTTGCCGGTGTCCAGGGACATTGAGGATGGACCAGGCGAACATCCTGAGGAAGTTCATTCAGGGGGTTCACGCCATGCGATCGGGGGAGCAGAGAGGAGAGGACAACTTCAGCTCGGACTTCATGGTGAGAGAAAGACCGCAGCCAATCTTCTTACTGCTCCAACACACACACACACACACACACACTCTCTCAGCCGC
This sequence comes from Channallabes apus, assembly GCA_030522415.1. Classification (NCBI taxonomy): domain Eukaryota; kingdom Metazoa; phylum Chordata; class Actinopteri; order Siluriformes; family Clariidae; genus Channallabes; species Channallabes apus. The sequence continues at coordinate 41,855,867 of CM060107.1, read as the reverse complement.
CACTCGCAATTCAGGAGCAGTTCAGAGATACGCACACGCGTGCGAGCGCTGTTGGGGCGCTACTTTGTACCTTTCGTATGAAATCCTTGTATCCAGACGGAGATACGCACGCGCAGAGACACACACACACACACACACACAGCGCTCCCCCTAACTCCAGCTAGCAGGCTTCTTCTGCGGCCTACCTCTCTCTTTCCTCGCACAGTTTCAAAGCAGTGTTCATCACACCTAACTCTCTCTCTCTCACACACACACACACACACACCTCTGCACTTTTATTTACTGAAACCTCCGTGCGTTTGCTCCATTTCTACAATTAACGCTGTAACGTTGGTCTTAATGTCTAACAAAGATGCTAATACCCCATGTACAGGCGAACTGCCCCAAAGCCTCCCAGCCTGTGTGTGTGTGTGTGTGTGTGTCGTCTTGTTTTCAGTCCACACTGAGGAGGTCTTCTCCACACCAGCGTGTTCAGGGCGCGTCAGTTTGAGTAAACAGCCTCGTTTTCCCTGCATGTGTGTGTGTGTGTGTGTAAAACTGTAAATATTTCTCTCACTCACTCACACACACACACACACACACACACAGCTGGGACACAGTTTCGCTCACTAATATTCTGTCCTTGAGGTTTTTGGCTTAGTACTGACCTGTACTGAGCTCTGGCTCATTCTCAAAGTGTGTTCTCATTTTTAATTCATGTTTTTTAAAAAAAGTGTAACTCTTTGTGAATGCTAAAACCCATATTTAATAGGCCGTCCTCTTGACTGGGGTGCCATTAGTTTGAGTCAGTAAAATGACAGTGTTAATGGTCAGTGGTGTCACACCAGTGACAGTAACACCAGTGACCAGTTCCTATTAAAGCTCTGTTTTTCAAGATGGCGTCAGCAGCATCACAGAGTACACACCATTCATTAATAATTCAATCCTTTATTTACATTAAAAGTATTCCACAGGATGAGTTAATAGACGTAAATGCAACGAAAAATAATTTCCAACTGTATTATTATTATACTGCAAGTTATGGTGCAGGTTGGCATAATCATCCTTCTCAACACTGACTTTGTGAGCAATTCTTTGTTTAAAATAATATTTGCTAAACTGATGACTGAAAAGCATTAGCAAAGTTTCCATTTTTAATTAAGATTTCTCATAATTCTCAGAGGCATTTCTGTAATACACAATATATACACTATTATAATGTACATGCTTTCAGTAGGGTTGCATTAAAATCAGTAAACAATCCTTAATGGTTTTTTTTGTTTGAAAAAAAAGGTAAATTCCACAGCATTAAAAAGGATAAACATGGTGCATTTACAATTTTATACACTTGATTCTTCTGTTGCTTAAGTTTGTGAATAAAAAAAAATTATGTATGATATCTTGAAGGTCAATAATATACCCTTTTTCATAAAGAAAAATGTATTAAAAAATATATTTTTAAAATGTATTAAAAAAAACATTTAAAATTTCACATTATTTGCAGTTTTACACACTACACTTCTGTTAGTTAAGTATAAAAATACACACAATTTCATACTATGTATGCTTGTTACTTAACGTGCCAAATATTATTAAAATATATTACACAATATTAAATATCAAAAATGTAATTCAAACTAAATATGGATTTTTCCCCCCCTTTAAACGAAAAAAAAAAAATCCATGGTATTGAAAAAAGCCATTATAAAATAAAAAAAAATATATATATATATACAGTTTTACACACCATATGCTTGTTGCTTAAGTCTGCAAATATCAAAAATCTTGTGTATAGCTTAAATAATACTAAATACTGTATAGGCTTTTCACTTAAATTGACAATATTGAAAATAAATTAAATTATATGCACAATTTTACACACTGCATGCTTCTGTTGCTTAAGTTTGTGAATATAAACAAAAATATATACAATATCTTTACAAAAACACATTGCTACATATTACAATATCAATATTTTGATCTTATTTCACCTGCTCCCAATTTCTGCCAAGTTAGATATTTAATAGTCATCATGTTTGTCAAACTAATATTTTTAAAAGTCTCCAAACTAGGGCAGCTGCTTTTCAGGACATGCTGCCGATCCATGTTTTTAAAGAAAAATTCAAGTCCAACAGATTTGTCACCACTGGGAGAATGTCTCTTGGCTATAATTGCAGATTATGTTAATAATGGCTGAAAACACATGTTCAGTTGCAGTAATGCGGTGCTGTTGATTTGTTTCATAGAAATAAATAATAAAAGGCCTAAATGCGGAGCAAAGTGCAGTGGTTTCTCTGTTAGAATGGTTTCCAAATCCTTTTAGGACACTGATAACCTCCCCTCAGCTCGTGACCATAGGGTTCAGTGCTGCAGGCTGACTTTCAGAACAACATAAACTGGGGGGAAAAAGTGTAATAGTCGAAAAGCTGCTGCACATGACTTGAGCTGCTACGTAGTGAATTGGTACAGTAATCTATGACCACCGCCGTTCAGTCTTCTGCAGTCTAGCAGCATGTTTCTGACAGGTGTGTAAACCATGTGCAAGTTAATCCTGTATCAGTCATCAGGATTGCTGTGTTTCACCAAAAAGGAAAAAAAAAGACTTCTTTCTCTTCCTTTTTTACTCTTTCGTTGTGTGGTGAGACAAGGTGACCTTAGCAAACGTGTTTCGATTACATGCACAGCTCATTGTTCCCCTTCTCACTCAAACATGGCAATATTCTTTAGATTAGAGATCATTCTGTACCTCTCACACACTGTTTTTTACTAGATTTAATTCTGATATTCTCCTGTAAAACAAATCTGTGTAGCTACAGAGGATGTTTTCACTTCCCCAATCTGGCAATCACATTGACTGCTCTTCCATTGAGCATGGGGCAGTGTGATTCTTGGCCAAATGGGGGTCTGTTAGGGCTAGGGTTGTGTACCGAACACCGGTGCCGTCTTGAACCGGTATGTACCAGACTGAAACAGAACGCGAATTTCGGTGCCTCATTTCGGTGCCACTTAAATGCCTGAACTGTCGATTGAAATATTTGTTCTCTAGATTCATATATTTTTGTAGATTAATAGTTTATTAGATTAAATTAAAGAAATTAAAAGCACAAATCATCCGGAAAGGAGAGACCATCCGACATGCGCGTGAATGCAGCAACTAACGTTACACTCGCTCTGACGGCAGCAGGCGGTCTACCGATAGCTTAGCATGCTAAAGTAAACAACTCTCGTTAAAATGCCTAAAACTAAATCGTCGAAAGTGTGGCTGCATTTCACAGGAAAGGATTCGGACACCGCGACGTGCAGCAAATGTTTCACAGCAGTTGCGTGTAAAGGCGGAAACACGTCAAATCTAATGAATCATTCGAGGGAATAAAGACGGAATAAAGTTAAAAGCAGAGGGAGGCACCGTGTTTAACAGCTTGTGGACAACAGCTGGCGCTATCAGTGTGGACGACTCCAGTCCCAGTCACACCAACTGTAGCAAAAAGGAGTCACTGATTATGATGCCGACAGCAGCCTTTCCGCAGGTTAGTAGTAGGATAATGTAATGTTAATAGCAAAATGCTAATCTTGCATTCATGCTAACAAATAGTCAAACGATTTGTAAAAAACTAATGTAACATGGATTCTGTTTATAATTGTGGCTTTCCAGCCTGTACTAGTAGTACTACAACAGTGACCCCATTTACCATTGTAAAGAGGCTATACATGTCCTGTGCAGGGCAATAAGTCAGGAAAGGATTCATATTTTGACAGAAAAGGCAAATATGGTGAAATTTCTGCAAAAGAATTGCTACAATATGAAGCTTACATATTCATATATACTTTAAACTTTTAATATATTGTTAAATTTTAAGCGTAACATTTTTTGTTCAATAAAAATTAATTCTTGAGTCATCCACTATAATTTTGTGGCTTAAAAGTATCGGTTCAGGCACCGTTTTGGCACCGGTTCCGTTTTCAAAGTATCGATTTGGCACCGGTATAGAAAAAAACCCAAACGATACCCAACCCTAGTTAGGGCCAGATTCTCCTCCCATAACCTGTGCTGCTTGACTCAGAATGGGACACATTGGACTTGTTTGGACCAGAATGTAAATATCATTATTATCCAGTTTTATTTTCTTGCCATGTGAGTGGTCAGTAGGATGTGATGAGGTTTACTCTGGAGCTGTGACGTGAGGTTGGGGATGTAAACGATGTCTGTTTTCTCCCAGCGACTTGAAACAAAGCCTGAGGTAAATAAGGCCATTATTACTGACCTTCGCTGCTGTTGCTTCCGGGATCTGCCACAGGAGCAGTTAAAGCATTGTCAAATATTAAAACCCTGTCAGGTGAACAAAAGTGGGGTTATAGTGAACATTTGCATGGCTATATTTCAGGTCGCCTCAGGTCCTTGCAGGCCATGCACACAGTACTTGACTCTCACAGTGCAAGCCACAGATCTGAGCAGCTCCTGCTGGGGTGGAGTTCATATCCAGGCCCAAAAATTTAAACACCAGCCTGAAAGAAACCCAAACTGGTGAAAATTTGCTGCGTTATTTTGAACAAAGCATTTTGTGTTGCTGATCAAAACCCCAGCGCATTTTGTTCACATTTACTGTGATATCGAGAAACTAGAGATGATGGTTATTAATCATTAATTGATAACTTGCTGTTAAGAATTTAATCTGTTAAAAACATACTAATTAATCATTTTTGTTTTGGATAATAATGATAATGGGTATGTTTGTGTAACTTCCATACCTATACATTTGTAAACCACATCACAGGGTGCATTTGCAGTTCAAAGTTTGAAAGGAATTGATGTTTTGGGAAAGAAACAACCAATCAGAATTGATCTTGTCAGTTGACTGGGCTACCCCACCCCCTTGTCCCTTGGATTTTGTGCAGCCTCACTGGACTTTTCATCTCTCATATGACTTGGTTCGCATTGCCGTGTGTGTGAGGCTCCCTGGAAAACCCCTTCACACTGTCAAACCTTTGTAAACTTTCTTCGACTTCATTCTTCTGAACTAAAATCTTTCTCTTTTGCAAGTCTTACAAAGGGGAAACACAGAATATCACATTATGTTCCAGTTCCTCTGAAACACACTTACCAGGGCTAGTCGATATTAGCTCGATTATAATATCGCAATATTAAAGTTCCAATATTTTAACTCCCCAAAAGGGGGTGTTAATGCTCCAGCTGAAATGTCCCTCAGATAACATCATTTTGATTCCTCAAACGCCCTTTATTTCACTTCTCCTCTAAACATGCTTTTTTAGTGTTTATGTAAAGCAACTGCTGAGCCACGCCTATTCAGAGAACAGAGCTGAGCAACAATCTGAGAGGAGGCTTTTCTTATGAGGTCACATGGGGGGGGGGGGTCTAATTGGCTAGTTTAAAGTCTTTGCAGCTATAGACTTCTTCTCTTGAGAATTGTCCCTTTTTATTCTATTATTCTCTTCCTGTCGCAACCAACCAAATGTATTCAGTCTTAGGACGGACACTGAATCTCCGTGGCTGGGTGTTCGTTTGAGCAGATTGGGTTAAGGGCTAAACAGTGAGCCTCGAACTTCCAACCCTCTGATCAGCAACCCAGAGCCTCAACCGCCCGACCCACCACTGCCACAATCTACTGCTGTATAATATACCCAACATAGAGTGTCAGTTCTGCTGATCTTTATTGAATATGGTGCGTAGAATGTTATAAACTATAACATAGCTCGCCACAGGTGTGTAAGCATGTGTAAGCTCAATCTGTGGTAGAGGACATAACCTGAGTAACATCATTTGATAGATCATTGAACATTGCATGAGGCTAAAACTTGCAGTTTTAGGACAGTGTACAGTATTGAGGGGAAAATTATTATTTTTTTTAGCCAGAACAAATGACATAAAGATGTCTGTCATGTTATGCTCAGTATCATACCGAGAGCTTTTTGAACGTGTTTGCTCATACTGTAGATCCTCAAGGACAGCGTCTTGGACACTGGGCATGACCTTATGAATGCACCTTGTGTGGCTTTTTACCCAACTGCATTGCAAAGCAGGGTTGTGTGGTGAGGGTCTGTATGTATTTATGGTAGGGCTGCAACTAATGATTATTTTGATAATAGTTTTAAAAATTAGCAATGAACATCGCTAGTCACACTTGCATGAGCACATACTAACGGAATCACCGCTGTAAAGTAAAACAACAACAACAACAAAAAAATAACCAGCTTTTCAAAGGTGAGGAGCTGGTTAATTATTTTTTTGTGTACACTCTCTCGGCTTTACAGCTTCACTCCTGTCAGTTTCCCAATCAAACACACAGCAACTCTTCTCTGTCGCGATTGTTTTCAAAGGTGAGGAGCTGGGGTCCGGTCTTCGTACGTCGCTAACTCAGTTAGCTGGATTTGATTGTTGTGGATTTGTCCTGATCTTGGATTGTTTCGTTCTCCGATGCTCATCTCGCACTTGTTGTCATAGCAACATGTCCGTAAGCTTGAACCTGCTCGGTAGCAGGTTTATTCCATGTAAACAGGATTAAGGCTGCGCTCCTGCTGCCTTATGATTGGTTGAAATGGTGAGGTCACATCTGATTGGTTAAAGAGCGCTGACGTGGACTGACTCACGGGGCATTTCAGCGCATAACAGGTTTTACAAAAAAAATTTTGCTCGTTCTTTTGTCATTTCGTCAACCAATCAAAGGGCTTGTGATCAGTGTTTGTACTGTCGATGCATATCGCCTTTTAAACCAACGCACGAACGCGCAATAATCCTCGACAACTCAATCTGGCCAAACTAATCATCAACAACAGGTGTGCTGGAAGAACCAACTTAGCCGGAGCGTAATTAGCACGATGATCTCATCTTAGATGTGTCAATTCATCCCGGATGTTTCAAGCGACGTACGAAGAATACCCCCCTGGTTCATTAGTTTTTTGTTGTTTTACTTCACAGCAGTGATTCCGTTAGTATGCGCTCACGCGAGTGTGGCCAAAGCCCGTGTGAACACTCTCATTGACTCCTATGTGTAGAAAACCCTCAGCGCTTAATCTGCGCTCACCGGACGCTACGAACGCCAGAAAAACCCTAGATTTTAAGGCGTTTAATGTAAATTGCTCCTATACCTTGGAGGACTTGAGGCACACGCTTTTTCCTGCAAACGTTTCTGTAACCTCCATTGCGCAAGCGACTGTGTATCTGTGTGTGTCTTTGTGCATCTTGTGGTTGCGTTCCTCAGTAACGTGAGCAGCCCAACTAATCGATAACGACATGACAACGAATTTCATTATCGATAATTGTCGATTTTATCGATTAGTTGTTGCAGCCCTAATTTATGGGTTGACATAAGTGTGATTAGTACAGCCTGAAGACCACACGTAGTTTCCACGGAAACTGTAGACTGTTTAAACACTGTAGTGGACAGAGTTTACCGGAACAGTGAAATGCTAATGCTCCTGCAGTTCAAGTCTAGTTCATATCCCACATGTGCAGAGAATTCACACAAGCCAGCAACAAGGAGCACTTCGGATATATGAGGAAAGAGTATTGCGCAAGCTGAGAACAAATACCGCAGTTGCGTAATATGATTAAGAAAGCCGTACTGTACAGAGTAGTAGATGATTCTGCTCATACCCTGTTGGTGATTTAGTGCAATGATTTTGAAGATAAAACATATCGTTGTCCAGAAATGTAAAAAAGACAATTTAAGCATTTCTGCCCTTTTTGTTTTAAGGGGAGCAAGGAGGGAGTAGTAGTAGTAATAATAGTAGTAGGAATAATAATAATACCAGCTGTGCACTGGATGGAGGATTTTTATGTGATGCTGGATTTAAAAAACTGAGCATGTTACAGGATGGTTGTGTAATGTCCACACAGCTGACCTTTTCACCAGAGTTCCTCTTCTGTGCAAAATGTGTTTGAGCTCTAACCACTGAAATGGTTAGGGATACATTTGAGACTGTTGAGTTATTTTGTGGCAAAAGCGAGCCGGATATGACGCACCAGTGTGCCGCTACGCTGCCTCCTTTCCTCCAGAAGGCCTGGAGTTCAGTGCGTGCTGAAGTTTACAGGATATCCCGTGGTATTCCCCGGAGGTTTTAGACGGCTAGGAAAGACTTTGGTGAAATATAGTAAGGGCTGAGGATCGTGTGCTGTGGAAGGAGATTTGAGGAACTACGACATAATACACTACAGAACAACGTAACCTACAGTAAACAAAAGTCTGTATGGGGGTATGTGCCAGTTAAATTCAAATTCAGTTAAAATTTTGTGTGTCACATACACTGCCATACATGGAACAGCTGGCAGTAATATGCCGGGGCCAAGAAAAATAAAAGGAAGATAATGTACAAGGTAGTTAAAATAAAGGGACAGAATTAGGGGTGGGCGATACACCGGTATACACGGTTAACCGGTAGAAATTTGTCAACCGATAGAGATTTTGGTCTATCAACTTAATCGCGGTTGAGATCATGTGACGTCACACGTAACGTAATGACGCAATACACATTCACTTCTATCGGAAGCCAAACACATCTAAAGTGGGACGAAACCGTGGCACCCGATTGAGCTGGCGTGGGCAGAACAAATACCCAGACCCGGTGGATCAAGTTAATCCGTGCTGCGCGATCCACCGGGCTGCGCGAATAAACCAGATCATCTCTGCGCTATCCATATAGTCGCGCTGCGCTGTCCACTGGGCCGCGCAGATATCTGGTTCAATCGGGTGCCACGGTTTCGTCCCACTTTTGATGTGTTTGGCTTCACATGCACTTCGACAATGGAAGAAGACGCTGCAGCAGCAGTGAGTTTGGTTACATGTGACAAAACCGACAATGTGGAGATTGTAAAGACAAAAGCTGCATCGTCTGTGGTGTGGAATTGGTTTGGGTATAAGAAAAGTGATACGAATGAGATGAACGTGATTTGCAAGGTACGCAAGTGCACTGTTTTAACAAGTGGTGGAAACACGTCAAACCTTTTCTATCATCTGAAATCCAAACGTCCAATCGAATATGGCCAAAGAAAAAAAAATGCGGCAAACCTCAGCAATTCACAGTTTAAATAAAATTGCATTATGTAAAACAGTTTCTTTGTGTTTGAATTTTTATTTATGCATTTTCAGATACAAATTGCTATATTGTGATGTATATCGTTATCGAGGTGGAAAATTGCTCCTACCGTGATAGAAGATTTTGGTTATATCACCCACCCCTAGACAAACTAAAATCCAAGTTTTCAAATAGAAAATTTGGAATAAATTGTGCAAGTAAAAATATAAATATCATTTATATAATTAGATATAATATACAAGGTCAATGGCATAAGAATGCGTGGCAGCATTGTGATTTTCAGAAGTAAAGATTGACGATGTCCATTATTGTTTAAAAGGAAGAGAGCAGTGCACACAGGGAAATTATTAACAGCCGAGGTAGTTTTGTCGAAAAGCAGGTTAACTTGTATATGTAACTTGCAAAGTGAAAAATAATAGACAGAGGTGTTGTCTGTGTTCAGAGCCCATATATAACCTGCAGGAAGAAGCTCCACCTCCTCCGTGTTGGCCTTCAGAGAGCAGAAGCACTTTTCTGATCACAACAGGGAGAGCAGTCCCAGGTCAGGTGTGGATGAACACTCGGCTGCTCACACCACCCTCTAGAGTTCATCTGTCCTGATGCTCCCAAAACACGCTGCGATGTTTTCTGTCAGGATGCCGTCAGTGGTGTAGGTATAAAAATTCCATAGCACGTTGGAGGGCAACTCCCTAAAGCCTGTAAGGTGGTAGAGATGCTGCCAGGCCTTCCTCACCACAGTGTCCTGTGTGATTTGAACATGGAGGTACCGGAAGCTGTCCTCTGTCTACACTGGGGTCCAGTGCTGATGTTAAGGTGGAGGTTTTTCCTCTGGCACCAGTTCCACAGATGTTTAATATCCACTGGGTAGGCCTTATTTTGTTGCCAGTGATCAGGCCCACCACGACAGTGTCATCAGCAAACTTGATGGTGGTGGAGTTGGTAGTGGACATGCAGTATGTGTACAGGGGGCTTAGGAGGGAGGCTGAGACACGACTGTCCAACTGTACTGCCTGTAGTCTGCCAGACAGGAAGTTAAAGATCTACTGCAAGCTGTGTGCAGGGAATTCTAGTATTAAAGCTGAACTATAGTCAATATTCAGCATTCTAACATAAATTACCTTCCGACTGTCCAGGTGGCTTAGTGTTGTATGTAGGTGTGAGATGGCATCATTGGTTATCAAAATACAAGCCTGAATGAATCCTCCTATAAAGCTATAGTAAGTAAGAGCTTATTTAATACAGATTACACCCTTGGAGCACCCGCCCACGGTTTAAATAACCGAATATACACTTACATTTTTATATTTCTCCATGCCGATGTGGACACTGCGTAGTGTCCCAGGTTACAGCTGACCTTTAATCATGATCCTGCGTTCTACTGCTGAAATATTTAGTTTTACCCCAAAAACACGAATCCCTCTAACAAGCCCTCCTTAAAAGGAGATTTCTTGCTGAAAAAAGAAACCGCTCTTTTGCTGTGTTTTTGACTCGTAACTCACACTAGAGCTCTTAAATGAAATGTGTAAAAGCTGGCAGGACTGCTAGTCTAATGCAGTACAGCCTCCAGCATACATCACTGGCGTACATAATGTCATTAAATCACACAGGTCCACTGACCAATTAGAAGAACGTGCGAACACATGCCTCAGAGGCTCAAGCTGTGTTCATAGGTGTGTTTGTGAATGCGTGTGCATGTGTGTGCGCGTGCACACCAATGTTTTTGAGCGTGCGGAGCATTTCTATTTCTGTGTGTGAACGTGTAGACCGTCGAGCCTGCCATTTTTAGCCCTTTTGATTTCTGTATTCAAGCAAATAGCACTCTCACACCCTCACACGCTGCCACCTCCATCTGTGGATCCTGAACATAATTAAGCATCAGTAGTAGCTCAATTCTGCAGCAGTAAGCACAATAATCTAACTGCTTCTCCATTCACTAGAACTCTGTTATATTTGGGGAGGGATATGATTGAGTCATTCTTTTTTGTGACACTTCATGTATCGCCACACTGTAAATCTTTTGATTTATTTATTTTTTATTAAATTAAACATTTTTAAATATCTTTGTATCTGAAGTGTTAAAACATTTCCGTTCCTATATAATACCGCACGCGGTGCACTCTAAACTATTAGCATAAATTTAAAATTGTAATGAAATCTGGAAAAAAATACATGGTCAGTATATATAAAATTTGGTTCCAGCATTGCAATACAAATCGAATCTGCATCTAGGTATCGTGGTAGTTTATCAGGTGGTCCCTGGTGATTCCAGTCGCTACTGGATGCAGACATACAGTAAGTGCAGTTTACACACACTAGGGGTAGTGAGAATCATCTGGATATCTTCATGTGTGTATATTCACATGCATGCTCAGACCTTCAGCATGTAATGTGATGTGCAACAATGGACACCACAGCTTAGTGTAGACATGGACAAAATGGCAGTACTAGTCCTCGAGCATGTGAACCCAGGAAGACAGTCTCTCTCCAGCATGAGGAAAAGCCTTTTCCCTCCAGCAAGTTAGAGCTCATGCCTCCTCTCGCTGACACGGTGGTATTTTGGGAATGAATCACAGAGGTAGGGGAAAAAAACAGCCCAGGGAAGAAAAGGGTGGCGGCCAGTGGAGGACATTCTGCTCCAAATCATCCAGTGTTAGCAATCAAGCTAATGTAGCGCGCTAGTCAGGAGCAGGATTAATAACATGACTAATGATATATTGCGGGCAGCCGGTGGATTTGATCAATAGTCCACAGAAGGCACACGCTGGTGGTGTGACACTCAACAGAGTAGTGAGTGAGTAAGGCCAAGCTCTGGACAGTACAGAGGTGAAGGATATCCAATCGAGCTAGATTGCTATATAGGAAATTCTGACTAATTCAGATCATCCCCAGCTCGCCTAAGATGAAAGTCACACTCATTCCAGACTCATTTTAAATATACAAATGCACAATAATTGAACCCTTTCTGTGTGTTCACATGAAGCTCTTTGTGTTTGAGAGCAGCATAGAAGTGGAGGAAAAGCAGCTGATGAGCCAGTAGCGTGATTCAACTGTGTCATTGTTCAACCCCAGTGCTGACAGCCGTTTCTGCCCCTACCACACATGCACAGACTCCACCGCAATTTCCTCTGTTACGTGGGCAGGCAGAAGGGGAGAGAGAGAGAGAGAGAGAGAGAGAGAGAGACAAAGAGCTCGTTCGACATTAGGGCTGGGAATCTCTCACCACCTCCAGATTTGGTTCCCTTTCATTTCCTGGTGCCACTGTGGAATTACAAAACAATATATATATATATATATATATATATAATAAATATGTATGTGTTTTATATAAAACATAAATTGTAAAATATATTCTCTTCATTGGGATTCAGTTCAATTGTATTCTTATAGCACTTTTAACAATGGTCATTGTCAAGCAGCCCCGGTATGACCAGGTCTTCCTATAATTTTGGTTTATTCACTGTTTGATTTTACTTTACTGTGAAGCAATACATAAAATTGCTTGTGTGGGTATAAAAAATATGTCGAAGTATGTGTTGCATAATGAATAAACATGAATTTTGTAAGAATACTGCATGTGAGTTCATGTTAGTCCAGCCAGGGTGGAAAGAGTGTGTGTGTGAGAGAGAGAGAGACTCTAGCTGCCTTATTTCCTCTTCCATTGTGCAAGGGAGTTTGCATAACTGAGGAAGAGAGCTTAGCACATCCTTTTTAAGTTGATCAAAAGTGAGACTGGCCACATGGCAGACAGATTAGAGCATGTGTGTGTTCACTTGAATAAAGGTCCCAAATGTTGCTTTTTTAAATTATTTTTTAAACATGGTTTACATGGTGGTTTATTCTTGTTTACATGAGTCTCAAAGCTCCCCCAAGGTGTGTTAACGTTTTAGCTCAAATACTCTTCAGATAATACTTTTCATACCCTTTATTTCACTCCTCCTCCAAACGCATTGCTTCAGTATCTGTGTAAATGAGCTACCGTTGAGTCATGTCCCTCCAGCGAGCAGTAAAGCTGAGCAGTAAGCTGGGAGAGGAGATCTCATGTGAGGTCACAACAGGAGGATAATCTAATTCGTTTATTTAAACTCTGGTTAGTATATAAAAAAAAATAGTAGGGGTCCTTTAATGACCACTCTTCTGTCATCCTGGTTATTTCTGAAATCTGCCACAAGATCACTTGAATAGAAAACGTTTCATCATTTGCTAAAAGAAAACTTTTCATTGACTCACAAAGAGATGACTATTTTCAGATCTCTGTGACCCTGTGCTGAATGTGGTGGCAGTAAATAAAGCTCCTTCAGGGATCTCTGTGCCTTCAGATATCTGGCATTTCTGAAACCTCCTTTTTGCTGTTCTCCAGTGTGGAGTGTCCACTAGAGGCAAGCTCAGGTCTTCTCACGCTGGTCACGATGACGAGCTGTTGTATTTAGATACTGAGAGTACATGGTTTCCGATGATCCCATCGGTGATGTGGCTTTATATAGATATAGATATCCTGTAGCGAGTTTCCCAGTGGTACAGAGGCCTCAGTGGCACACTCAACAGTGGATTGCTCTTTTATCAATCATGCTCTTCATCTTGACTTTTCGTATCCTTACAGCAGATGGTTGCTTGTGTAAGAATTTCGCATTTCTATTCCGGCACCATGTGGTTTGTCCTACGATGAGGAGCTCCACCGCTGCCACACACCCCTGCCTGCCTGTTTTATCCTCTTTGTCTATATTTGAAACGGGCAAATGTGGTGTCCATATGACATGCTCTATCCTTTTGTGCCCGGGTTAGAACTAGATTAGATGAAACTGGAGTCTGTGATCCTCTCATTGTTCTTGGCATGTAATGTCACCGCGGACTACATCACAGTAAAAGATTCTGCAGTTGGAGATTCTCAGTGTTTTTATCTCAGAGCTGTGGATCATTTGTACTCCTCATATTTGTGAGTTGTTTAGATACTTGGACGGCTCTCAGTAATTCCAGTCTGTCTGGATTACCTTTATATTGACCAGAGGAGTGCTGTTTCAGTGACTGATGAAAATTTAATTAGCATGAGCCCAGAATAGCTGTAACTGCATTACTGTAGGTTTGAGAGCATGCTGTTTTCCAGTAACCTGCTCAACACGCCGTTTCTGCACTGAAACAGACCAAAATAATCGCATCTAAGCAGCGATTAGCACAGTTCTTTAAAACTACCCAGCGGACTGTTGGCGATGGTGTGGTCAGGATTTAAATCTGCCTAGACCCTAAATATTAAACACATTACATTGTTGCATAGAGCTGGTTTTCAAACTGTCTGGAGAATATAAAGCCTTGGCAGGACCGGCTTTGTTTCTCTAACATTCTCCAGCTTTGCATTATTCATTTGTTTGTGGCTTGAGAGAAGAAGGCCGAGCGTTCAGGCAAACCCTCCTAACCCAGATGCCCACGCCAGTTTCTCACAGCCTGAGACAAAGCATAAAGTTGGTGACCTCACTAACCACAGTGGCCAGGTCTAGATATAGGATGACCTTTGTGTCCTCTTCACCTCATCAGTACAAGCTCTCATGGTACACGCTCGAGCGCACATGACATAATTTCACACTTGAGGGCGTCCCCGTTGACCTCAGAGTCTTGTGAACATATACAAATGCAGAAGCACTTCATCACCTGACTTTCTTTCCTAATCGGTTGTTCCTCTCTCATGCTCATTGGCTGATGCTCATTACATCCTGCAAAGTGACCTGGTGTGAAGAGAAGGAGAAAGTGTTCAACAATGTGGTGGTGTTTTTTTTTTTTTTTTTTGCTATATTTTCTATTCAGACTAATTGTGTCCGTTTCTTTTGAAAACAATAAGATGATCCAAACACTAGTCAGTGTTTAAGTTAGAAATAATGATTTTGATGGGAATAGTGAAAGTGTTCTTCAAACTTTGCTGCCAAAGGTGTTTTTTTAATTTACTTTTTTATTAAGGCAATTACAGCCTGGCAGATATTCTAGCTGTCAATTTTTCAAGATAATCTGATGAGATTTTAGCCTGTGCTTCCTGGAGCATCTCCCACATTATGGATTGGCTTGATGGAGTCTTCCTCCGTACCATACGGTCAAGCTGCTCCCACAACAGCTCAATAGGCTTCAGACCCGGAGACTGTGCAGCTCGCTTCATTACAGTCAGAATTCCGGCTAACGTTATCATTTTGAAATAGGGTTGGGTATCGTTTGGGTTTTTTTCGATACCGGTGCCAAATCGATACTTTGAAAACGGTACCGGTGCCAAAACGGTGCCTGAACCGATACTTTTAAGCCAAAAAATTATAGTGGATGACTCAAGAATTAATTTTTATTGAACAAAAAATTTTATGCTTAAACTTAACAATATATTAAAAGTTTAAAGTATATATGAATATGTAAGCTTAAAATTTTAGCAATTCTTTTGCAGAAATTTCACCATATTTGCCTTTTCTGTCAAAATATGACTCCTTTCCTGACTTATTGCCCTGCACAGGACATACATAGCCTTCTTTACAATGGTAAATGTGGTCACTGTTGTAGTTCTACTAGTACTAGCTGGAAAGCCACAATTATAAACAGAATCCATGTTACATTAGTTTTTTACAAATCGTTTGACTATTTGTTAGCATGAATGCAAGATTTGCATTTTGCTATTAACATTACATTATCCTACTACTAACCTGCGGAAAGGCTGCTGTCGGCATCATAATCATTAGACTCCTTTTTGCTACAGTTGGTATGACTGGGACTGAGGGTCGTCCACACCGATAGTGTCAGCTGTTGTCCACAAGCTGTTAAACACGGTGCCTCCCTCTGCTTTTAACTTTATTCCGTCTGCCCTCGAATGTTTCAGTAGATTTGACGTGTTTCCGCCTTTACACGCAACTGCTGTGAAACATTTGCTGCACGTCGCGGTGCCGGAATCCTTTCTTGTGAAATACAGCCACACTTTCGACGATTTAGTTTTAGGCATTTTAACGAGAGTTGTTTACTTTAGCATGCTAAGCTATCGGTAGACCGCCTGCTGCCGTCAGAGCGAGTGTAACGTTAGTTCCTGCATTCACGCGCATCTCGGATGGTCTCTCATTTCCGGATGATTTGTGCTTTTAATTTTTTTATTTAATCTAATAAACTATTAATCTACAAAAATATATGAATCTAGAGAACAAATATTTCAATCGACAGTTCAGGCATTTAAGTGGCACCGAAATGAGGCACCGAAATTCTCATTCTGTTTCGGTCCGGTACATACCGATTATATAGGTACCGGTGCCGTATTGGCACCGGGTTTCGGTACCCAACCCTATTTTGAAATAGAAATTTTTTTTGTGAATTGCATGAAAATGTGTTTTTCTTTGAAAAACAAAGTAATTTGCAAGTGATCCCAATCTTATGCGCGGTGGTGTACATGTGGTTAACGAGAAGTCGTTGTGTCGAATCATCTGCACGTCAGGAGAAGATCCCACAAGATAGATTTTTCCATCAATCCTCATATTCGTTTTGTTTTTTATATAGACTTTTTTGGTTTCAGAGAACCTTTCTCCGTAGATGTTCAAATGTACAAGATGTGTTGTGTTTTGTGTGTGTGCTCGCGCTATAAATACAGTCTGTTAACCCTGATTATTGTCCCCTCTTTCTCTCCCCACAGAGATTACGCAGATTATCGACCAAATACAAGACGGAAAAAATCTATCCCACTAATGTTGGCGAAAGAGAAGAGAATGTGAAAAAGAACAGATATAAAGACATACTGCCATGTAAGTAAAGCACAGCGTGTTGTGTGTTTAATCAGCACACTGTTGTGTATTGCCCCGGTTAATCATGTTAACGTTACTGTCTCTCAACCCTGCAGTTCTCATGTGAATGAGACAGATTAGCTGCGCAGGGTCATGTACTGTGTGAGTCCATGGCGAGTTACTGGCCTGGGTTCCTGGGTCGAGACTGATATCCTGTCCGGGCTATTAATATTTCATTCATAGATGCCTGGAGGACAAGAGTTTTTCCATCCTATTAAAGGAAAAAGTCAATTTTGTTGACCTCTTTTTTTTTATTTATTTTTTTAAGTAAAGTGCTGTGTGTAAATGCAGTGCACTTCATGGTTGAGCAGCATGGAACAGTTAAACAGCATTGTTAGCGCAGCGATTGCTTAGATAATAAACAGGCAACACTACACATGCTGATGGACACGTTGTTCCTGTTGGGCAGCTCGTGGTTCCTGTCCGCAGTAGCCACTAGTCTTGTTAAACCCGGGGGAATCCATGTTCGAAGCATTTGAAGCTCTCAATGTTGTAACGGGTCACCCATGGATGTACTGATTTTGATGAGTAAGTACTCCCTGAATGATGGCGTATGAGCGGCTCCGATCGTTAGTAAGACCTGATCATCCTCGGCTCCATCCATAATTTAATCAGTGAATCTCACACCAGAAATGCAGCATTTCCAGTGCTTCTGGTCTACACTGAAGACATGAGGTTTAAGGTTGTATATGAGACAATAGAACAGAAATTCAGCACTGGTTTAGGTTTAGTTTATTTATAAAGCACATTTATAATAGCCGTGAGACTGACCAAAGTGCTGTACATCCACATCATAATATCATAAAAAGGCTAAAAATACACTATACACACAAAAATGTAATAGGCTAAAAATGCACTATACATACAACAACGAAAATAGGCACAGTAGCGCCTGGTAGTAGCACTGGTATCCTGATATTTAACATGGTCGGGTTCTGACGAAAGGATCCGTGTTTTCAGGTGGCCAGAAATATCAGAACATGTATCTGTGATCAACTGATTGAATATTTACCCCACTGAATGTTTACTCGTGGTTTATCCGTGTTTTTTTTTTTTTTTTTTTTTTCCCCCCCATGTGAATACTACAGATCAGATAGATGTCTGGAAACCAAGACAATTTGAAGCTGAGAAAGGATCAAACTTTTCATTTTGATCTTTGATTTCAAACCTAAATGTCCTCGGTGTATAAGAAAAAGCTCTAGAATTGTTCTTTATGACAGCGTCACAAATAATGAGAGCAGTTTGTAGAACTCCCTTGCTCATTAGGAGCGCAAGGTTGTTTTCACGTGAGCTAGTTTGCAAGGTGAATTTAAATGTTTTTCATTTCTTCTGTCTTTCCCACCCTTCAGTTGACCACAGTCGGGTGAAAGTGATATTAAAGACGTCCAATCAGGACACGGATTACATCAACGCAAACTTCATTAAGGTAAAACACATTTTGTTTGTATGCTTGTGTGTGTGTGTTAGGGCTGCACGATATATCGAAAATAATTACGGCATGCGCGATAACCATATCGCAAAGAGTTGCGATAAATAATTTATGTGCCAAGCATTTGTGTGTCCAAATTTGACCAATCAGATGGGCCCTTACTATGTTTATACCCGCTTATATCTTTATACATATATGATCAGAAGACTTGGCGATTAGCCATTAGCCCTTTGTAGCGTGGACGGTAAACTCAAACGCGGAAGCAAGTGAGTAGGCAGGATAACCACGAGAATTAGTTTAAGGACTCTCACAGAAGGGGAGTAAGGGAAAAACACAAATTTAACCCGCGTCCTATAAACACACACTCGAATCAGAAAGTAAACAATCTGAACCGACATGCGTGAACTCAGTGACTAAGCTGTATGTGGTGGTTTGTTTACTCCTCTTATACTTCCTGGTTCGCGCCCGCATTACTTCCGGGTCCTAGTGCCGGTCGCGGAGCGAGTGTGTGTGTGTGAGACAAATAGTATTTTTTATTTAATTTTTGTTTAATATTTATTTTTATTAAAAAAAAACGTTTGTATCGCAATTTTTTGTGTGCTGATTGTTTTACCACACTGGCTCCAGAATAGATATTTTTTTTACGTTTATACTCGAGATGCACCGGTTAATTGGCCAGTGACAGGATTTGCCTGGGTTTCTTCTCAATCATACACGACCAGTTGTCAACTGAGCAGCCTTGGAAAAACCTGTTCTGTGGCGCGTGTACAAGCTTCCAGTGGTGAAACACAAACATGTTTTTAAGGCATTATTTTTTTTTTTTTTAAAAAAGGGGTGTGTGTTAAACCTCTAATCAGCCTTTTTCTTCAAGCTCTGAGCAAATTTGTTTAAAAAGCAAATCTTTACACACGCATACGCCAGTCTCACACCACAGCGAGCACAGTTTAGTCGAAGTTGAAACTTGCCTGCTTTTAAAGCCACACGTGCCCGTCTGCGTGCTCACAACTGCTCAACATTTATAAAATCGATACTTAAAGAAAAACTATACAGCAAATCTGCACTGAAGTATCGTGAATTGCACAAACTTTCCTCAAACTGTGTTGATGCTTTTTGAGGGAAAGTGCCTTTTTATAGACCAAGTATAAAAAGTGTTTTAAATCAACATACTTCATGAATCTTGGTAAATTCGTAAGTGAGTAGTAATGAAATTGGAATGAGAACTTTTGTCCACGAAGACACTGTCCATGTGTTTTTAAACTCTAGTTTGATGTTGTGCTTGCGTACAGGGAGTGGATGGGCCTGAGGCCTACATTGCCACACAGGGCCCGTTGCCCAACACTGTTCTCGACTTCTGGAGGATGATCTGGGAATACCATGTCGCAGTGAGTAACCTTCGCTGCTTTCTCACATTGTGTGTCCATTTCCACAAGTGCTGATATTAACGTCCAGTCTTTAGAAAAACACATTAAGCTTAAAATCTTTTAAATTTGGTAATGATTTGCATATGGAATTAGACATAATGGGTTGTGCTGTTATGGGAAAACAGTCAATTAAAAGTGCTGTTTCAGGCCTAAGCTGATTCTGTGTTCGTTCTTTGATGCCACTGTGATTTGGCAGCAACTACAGTGATTTGTCCAACAATGTAGGACATGATGCGTTTTTTTATTTATTTTATTATTATTTAAATTTTTTACAGTTATGCATTTTCTGTTATGCGAGGTCTAAGTAAATTTTTGTTCTTGCTATAAACAGTCATTCCCTAACCAGCCTTTGGCATTACAATCTGCAGCTTGTCATTGTAACAAGAAGCTGAGAGGTGTAAACTCCTGCTACGCGGAAGCCTCCCTGTTTGAAGGTTTTTGTTCGACTCGGATTATGTAGAGCGTCTACTGTCCACCTTCCCTGTTATTGAGATTGCTCAGCGATGCCCAAAACTCTCATTCAGAATACAAAATAAAGATGTCCATATGAGAGATTTAGTTTTAGATTTAGTAGTTATCAGATCCTCAGTTTCAGCAGTCTAGTGCTATATAACAATGTTGGTATTAAATTATTAGGAGGAAGAAAACAAGTGCGTAAAAGAAACCCACAAGGGGTTTGGGTTACTTTCTGCTGTATTTATCAGTTGTGTTTTTAAATGAAAACGATGTAATCTCGTGGCTTTTATCCTGCAGGTCATTGTGATGGCGTGTCGGGAGTTTGAGATGGGCAGGGTAAGAGCCATCATTCATGCTTTTTAACGTGCTGAGGACAATATGGAGTGTTTATGTACCACAGAGTTAGTTGTATGTAAGAAAATTTCTATTATGTGACCGAATGAACGATGATTCTTTCTCCAGGAGTTTACCAACTTCATAAAGCTTTAATCCTTATTTTATGATTTGGAGTTGATGGTGTTTTCTGACTACAGAAAAAATGTGAGCGGTACTATCCCCTGTTCGGAGATGAGCCCATGTCCTTTGGCCCTTTCAGGATCTCCTGTGTAAGTTTCTACTTCCTTCACTTCTCTGCAGAATATTGTGTCCTTTAATTAAATGATGGTTATTATCGTTCATTCCAGAATAATTCCTGATTTTTACTGGTTTAAACGTTGCATCAGGTGATATATGAATTAGACAAATAATTTTCTAAGCATGGTCTCATTCATACGTTGTGTTTCATTCAGTCTTTCCTTCAGGCTTCAAATGAGTCAAAACAAATCCAGTTGTATCTTTTGTTTGTCTATATTTCAGGAATCAGAACAACCTAGAACTGACTATTACATTCGTAGCCTTACGGTGGAGTTTGACAATGTGAGTATCTTCCTAATCTCCTTCAATCTGTTGACATGTGCATCCCAGTTATCATCCCATCCATCATCTGTTCCTCCACCTGTTTCCTCAGGAGTCTCGTAGAATAACTCAGTTCCATTACATCAACTGGCCAGATCATGATGTTCCTTCATCATTTGACTCAATATTGGACATGATTGCACTGATGAGGGAGTACCAGGAGCACGATGATGTTCCCATCTGTGTACACTGCAGGTACGGTGTGCTTTACTTTCATCCCTTATTTTATTTCGGTTGTGTAAATTAGACGGGTAAGGTGAGCCCAAACTGCAGCAGTCGAGGATTGAGGTAGCTGCAGTCTCATTAAGCACTTTTACTGTCTGCATTGTCCTCATGTTTATAAACTATATGTGCTTCTTCCTTGATTCTCTATGGGGTGCCACTGACTTGGCAAGACTGAACGGTGACATCATGTCTGAGTCTTAATGCCTCCTTGCTCACATCAGTGTGTGTGTGTGTGTGTGTGTGTGTGTGTGTGTGTGTGTGTGTGTGTTAGGGAGAGAGAGAGACCGAGTCAGGCCTCCGAACTGCATTCTTGGGCCTTTTCAATACCTTTGATCTGAAGCTATAATTAATCGCAGTCAGGAAGTACCTTCAGGCGAGTCCTTCATGGCCCGTTTAATGCCACATGGGTCGTCTCCGCGCTCACACTCAACACACACATTTTAAATGAGTTTTCTGGCTATGTGATGTTGGTTGCTGTCTGAGGAGAAATTCTTCGAAGCTGTGTATTTTCCTCCGATCTCCAAACTTAACACGGGGCGTTTTCATGGAGCCCGCTTAGTTCGAGAGTTATTGTACTAAGATTGAAGGGAACTTGTAATGCTACCCTAGAGAAGGACATTCTAGACACTTGTGTGCTTCCAGCAGGAAGAACCATATAAGGATATGATGGTCAGAGGTGTAAATACGTTTGGCTGTGTAACAAAGCTCGAAAACGTTTCTGCAGCCGCGTTGTTCAAAGTCAACAGTCCTGTGTTCTTGCAAGCTAGACCTACAGTATCTTCTCCGAGGAGTCTGATGTACGCTGTGTTTTGGCAATAAACAGCAAACGGACACCTTGTTTCACTGAACAAAGCAGGCTGACCGTCCTGATAGGTGACTAACGAAGACATGGCAGCGAACATGCAAAACTCACCACTGACATTCTGTTTACCTATAATACTATTATGCTAAATACATTTTTTTATTCATGTTTAGGCATTCTTTCCTTTCTTTTTGCCATTTTCTATTTGGCTGGAGTTTAAACAAGCTTATTAGAGTTTTCTCCCCTAACCTTATATGAGGTTACCTTATATATGAGATGAGTCCATCTCTCAGCTTGTAAATGCGGAGTATTTATTTTAACTGGAGCGCGCACACACACACACACACACACACACTCTGGGGGAGCTCAGAGTGTTAACTTGTTAAAGAAATAGTAACACACGGGACCTTAAAGTATCACATTGCATCCTACAGTGAGTTTATGTACAAGAGATATCAGACATTCTGCATCCTCAGGATGAACACACTTGAATTCTCAGACTGGACAATGTTCACTTATGTTTGTGTGTCTAATTAGATTGTTCTTATTCTGTCCTTCCTGATTTGCAGTGCTGGATGTGGGAGAACAGGCGCCATTTGTGCCATCGACTACACATGGAACCTGCTAAAAACTGGGGTAACCTGGTTGTCCTGTCTCTGTATCAGTGTTTTGTCTTTTCAGGTCTTCTCGTACAGCGATTGCCTCAATTTCATTTAGCTATTTATTTTTAATTTACAGAGAATTCCTGAGGATTTTAACGTGTTTCAGTTGATTCAGGAGATGCGAACACAGAGGCACTCGGCAGTTCAAACAAAGGTGAGCTAACACCTCGGAGGAATAGAACCTCACATCTTTAAACTACTTCTGTGCTCATCTAGTTTGTCCCCCCCCCCACACACACACACAGGAGCAGTACGAGTTAGTCCACAGAGCGATCGCCCAACTTTTCGAGAAGCAGCTGTTGTTGTTGGAGAGTCCTACCAATTCAGAGCTAACAGATGGCATGGTGAGTGTCCACGCTTCACTATTCATCCAATGTCCAGCATACACTCGCAATCATGTGTCACCCAAATAACTAACCATCCCCTAGTTCAGGGGGGAGAAACTATTATTCACAATAGCAAGGGATCAGAAGAGAGACACCTCCCCCCCCCAAGCAACAGAAAAAAAACCACACTGAAGTGTGTGCGAACCTAAAAGGAGGAACAGTTAGCATTTGGACAAGAGCCAGAGCTAACATCCTGTTTGTAAGGCAGAGGAATTGCAGACATAATGCTCCCAAAATGCCCTTAGAGCCTGAGAATCAACCCACATCTGGCACTGACAACACACACACACACACACACACACACACACACACACACACACACACACAGTGCCTCTGTTCAGTAATCATGACTTTGGCCACTTGGCCATGGCATCAGACATGTGTCTCTCACACACACACACACACTCACACACACACACACACACACACACACACACACACACACACACACACACACACACACACACACACACACGCGCACTGTGATTCTATCCAGTCCAGAGCTCAAACCATATTCTGACTCGTATTGTCTTAACTGCATTGGTGTGTCTGTGTGGTTTTTGTGTGTACCTGCCCACTACCCCAGGATGAAGGCAGTCCGGAAAAACCCAGCCAGAATTCGGATGAGGACCAGTGGGACACGCCTCCACCCAAACCGCCACGTATTCGGAGGTAACGCCCCCCCCAGCACACCTCCAGTGTGACATGACGTAAAGGAAGGTTACTGTGCACGACAAAGTATGTAGGTGGTTTTTACGTGGCTTAGTGCTGGAGCGAGGACGTAGCTGTGGATTATTGTGTCTCATGTGTCTTTTGTCCCCCTGTCTGGAGTGTGTTTGTTGGTAACGTTGGACAGTCTATGGAGCTCAATATGAGACGGAGACGCGAGTCGTTGTTTTACATGCTGTTCCTTATTCCTCTATTTCCTCTATCTTTGAGCTTATTTTAAACTGAATGTACTTGTGTACATAAACACACAGGGAGTGTTCAGCTTACAGTAAAGGATGGCTGTAGATGTTTGAGTGAATAAAGCCGTGTGTGTGTGCGCAAATGCTCATACATTGAAATTTGTGTGGTGGTATAAGGCGCAGAAGTGGAGCTCTGCTCTGGGGGATTGTTGTTCCTACTGTAAAATGTGCGGTTCTCACAGGTGGAGAGAACCGCTGCGTTTGCGTTCTCTAGGAAGTGGGAAGTCGGACCTCAGAATGATGTCATGTTTTATTTTTTATTTGCAAGAATAGATGTGTGTTCTTCTCGAGACAGTCAACTGTAATCCAGTGTTCTAGATTCAGCAGGTAAACACACGTGTGTGTCGATTGATGCAATGTTTGTCCATTCTTCTGTGTGCTAGAACTCGTTAAAGGGACACGTTCACTGTTCACGCTGTAAACAGCAATGCTGACTTGATGTCACTTGCTGAACTCAAGGGAATTCCAAGTTGAGGTGTGAAATTACGAGACATGACTTGGGCGAATACAGCAGAAGACAGAACTGTGTGATTGTGTACTTCAAATTGAGCTTATGAGTTTTCACAGCAGGTTACATTACACTGACTCAGGTATTTACTGCGTATGAGCTGCTGGAAAAGAGAGAGAGAATGAGAGCGCATGAGCTAAGAGTTCGAGTGACTTTAACAAGGGCGTCCTGTCTCCAAACCACTGAGTTGCTTCACATTTGTCTTCTGTTCTTGTGAAGCATAAAGCCTACAGATCTGTTTTGTCAAATCACACACACACACACACACACACACACACACACACACACACACACACGCGCGCGCCAGTAGTTCGGTGCCTCTCGTGGGGTTCATGACCACATCCTCCCGCTCTCAAGCTGTGAGTGAGATTACCTTTAAGTCTCAGTGTTTTTGTGCGAATACTGTAGATTATTAGTGGAGCGGAATTGACACCCAGTTCTTTTTTTAGGTCAAGAAATTACTTTCAGTCCTTTAGTGTGTTAGACGAGCACATGGATTAAATCTCTATGTATTTTATCAGTAAAGGTGTTTTCAAATGCCATGGTGAGACTCTTGTTAATTAAATTTAAGACTTCTTGTTCTATCTCTAGTTCTCTTATAGAAATTATCATTTTCCTTTTTGATTCCACTGAAACTTTAATTGTTAGGCAAAAACGCATGGGTCTGATATCAGTTATTTTCCCATAAGATATCTGATCCATTTTTTTTTTTAACTCCAATAGTATCTTGAATTACTCTGATTAGTAGAATCTCAATATTGAATGAAGTCTGCCCCCTTGTGGTCACTCTGTTTCCTGCTCTTTGCCTCAGTTCTCAGGTTGAGGGTGAAGTTCAGGAGGAAATCCTGCAGGCCCCTGAGCCTCGTCCGGTGCCGCCCATCCTCACTCCATCGCCGCCTTCTGCGTTCCCGACGGTGAGCGATGTGCGCCAGGAGAACGATCGCTATCACCCCAAACCCGTGCTGCACCTGCTGGCTTCTGAACACGAACCGGACCTCAACGAGAACTACAGTGGTGACCCCCAGGGAGTCCCCACCATGCCTGTCTCAGTGCCTGCCTCAGTCCCTTCATCCTCAGAGTCCAATAAACACACCCCTCTGAGTGTGGAGATCAAGAAAGTGCCCTTGCAGGAGGGACCACGTAGTTTCGAGAACAGTAGTGCACTGCAACGAACACATGCTTTCAAAGTGCGCTCCAACAACAGCTCTCAGTCACAGGATTCGGAAAACCCGCCCCGCCCAGACCACTTGCCTCTGCGTGCCAACAAGGTGGTCTGGACACGCTCTGCAAACCCCACACCTGTCTCCAGCCTGACCTCTGGCACCACCCCTGAGAGTGAAGGGGCTCCCCTCAGGACCGCGCTGAGCTTCACCAACCCGCTGCACTCCGACCACTCGGACCCTGAGGACGGCGAGGACTCCCTGCCTCTTTCCAGTCACGTTGACTGCCAATCTAATGTCTCCACGGCAACCGGCAAAGTTTCAGCAGCACCCCACGACGACAGCGTTCCCCGGAAGGTTACCTCAATGTCCATAGCTGGTGTTTGCTCAGAGGCAGATGCAGAGACGGGTATGTCTAAATAGGAAGGCAGAAAATCATCCTCACACACACACACACACACACACACACACACACAGAGACAGAACTCACCTGCACTTACACTTGTATTAGTAAACATTTAGATAACAACATAACCACTACTCCAAAGGTAAAATGTAGAACAAAATTCTTTCTCAGTTTAAAGTCTAAAAGCCTGAACTGTAGGACTTTTAGTTTTTTAGCATAATGTCCATGTTGTTTCTGTCAGGTCAGGATGAAGCCATCAGGACCAGCTCATTTATCTCACGATGGAAACAGGCAAAGTCTCACTAATCACAAAGCCTGCTGCTTTTTCTGCATGAGTAGTCTTGAGTGATCTTGGGTCAGATTAAGGGACGCTGATTAGGATTGACTAGGAAATGTTCTTTAAACACAGCAATGTTAATCTGTTGTGGACAATTATGTGCCTTATTTAGTTAATCAGAAAATCAAAAACTCTAAAGAACTTTTTCCAGACAGGATAGAGTCCACTAAAAGCGACGTAGTGCTGTAAACATGCAGGAGATGTTTATTTTGTTATAAATGGGTTGCCAAGTTTAAATATTGGGTAGAAAGTGTTTAAAAATTTTTTTATTTATGTATGTATTTTCTCCACAAAACATGAGCTTTTTCCCAAATTCAAAGAAACTCAATCTGATCTAGAACCCTTAAGAGAACCCAGGTTAAATCTAGAATCCACAAGAATGTAGAACTCGCAAGAACCTGAATCATGTCTAGAAGCCTCCTGGAACCCAGGTATTTAATGAAGTAGTTCCAATTTTGATTACTTCATTAATCACTTACCCTCAGGGCTTGTGTGCACTTTTAAATATGTCAGCATATTCGAACCATTCAGATTAATTTTTAATAACGAATACCAGAATTGAACTGCTTAACCAAGCTTAATTAAGCTATATTTATAACAGACACACAAAACTGTGATATTGAAACAAAGGAGTTATTAGATTCTTCATCATTTCATATGTAGAAAAGAATTTGATCACACACACACACACACACACACACACACACACACACACACACACACACACACACACATGTTAAAATCAGGGTCTATGTAAACAGTTAGAGAATCTCTAATCAGAATGGTTTTAAAGGGATTGACGAGCGTATTGTCCGTGTGAATGTAGCTAGTGACTTCATCAGATTCCATTTGAGACAGATTTCCATCTGCGGGACTGAAAAGAGCCGAGTCACAGATTATTAATCGTGTTATTTATTCAGACCTGTTGATGATTTCTTGTTGTGTGCATGTGTGTGTCTGTATGGCGAAAGAGTGCTCAAACAAATTAGAGCATGCCTGATCAGTAGTCTGTCCGCACCTGAATGGACTTCCTCTCCATTACCTCTCAGCATATCTCTGCTTTTTACTCACTTGCTTCTTTGTTTTAATCTGTTGGTGTCTGGGACGTTCCTGCCCTGCTTTTTATATTAAAGGACTGCTCTTTCCTCTCTTCTATACAACTAAGCAATCAGAGTTCATCTGCGCTAAGATGAAGAGACGTGATTTCGAGTTTGGACACGTGATTTCGGACTGATGTTGGATTGGTTCGGCTGCATGCGCTGTGGCTGTGGAGTTACGGGCTGATGGGCTGAGGGTGAAATGAAAGTAGTTGAGTTTCGATTAGATTTCTGCTTGGATTTGAGGCAGCTTGTTAAGAAGCTAACTGTTTGTTTTGTGCTCTACAATGTATGGCCATTATAACGCTTTATTGAGCGTTCTTTACTGAGCAGACATCTTTCTTAAAATTCTGTTTGTATCTCTGTGGAAACATTGCCTGATTAAGCGTCGTACCATAACTTTTAAAATAATAGTAATAATATTTTCTGATTTAGCTTTTTAATGCTTTTTTTTTTAACCTTTATTCCTGTGCCAACACGGATTTAAAACTTACCAAACACTCCAGCT
Source organism: Channallabes apus (assembly GCA_030522415.1). Classification (NCBI taxonomy): domain Eukaryota; kingdom Metazoa; phylum Chordata; class Actinopteri; order Siluriformes; family Clariidae; genus Channallabes; species Channallabes apus. The sequence goes on along the minus strand of CM060107.1, from coordinate 41,827,746 downwards.
AAACAAGTAGAATTTATATTATATTGATACATCCGAGGTAAATGTGCCTATGTTGCATGTCGCAGCAACACATCAGGCGTTATAGCAAGATTTTAATACTAGAACTGTCTCATTAAATACATATGAAATGTAATCAATCATTTATTGTACGATTCAATTCATTGGATTAATGTCAGTTGTGTAATGTAGAAACAATTCATGCCTTTTCAATTTTGGTGAACTTAAAAATGTTATAAACCAGGCTTTAGCGGAAAATACACACTCTCGCTTTCAATGTATTATGCGCGAGCGTCACTTCTTCTTTTTGAGTTTATGTGTGGGTTGTGCATTACTGCCACCTACTGAACTGGAGTGTGGGGCGGATGATTTGCGGGAACACTTATTTTGAGACATGACATTTAAATGATCTCACAAGTTACATAGCATTTTTATGTTTATTAGATTTTAGTTTTTAGTAGACTTTTAATATGGCAACTTAATATATTATTGGAAATATAACTGCTTTAGAAAAATTAGACAGTAAACATTAGGGCTTGTACATGGAATACAATCATCGTACTGTCCAGAAATTGAATCGACTCGACAGTCTACCCATGATTCACAGCTTTGCTATTCAGGCCATGTCCAGTATTACCAGGGATACAAACATTTCATGTCAGATGATTCGAGCTCTGAACATGAAATTCTTTGTTTAATACAGTCCAGTGCTGCTGCATTTGAAAGCCCCTGTATGTGCCCTGATGTATGACTCAGGCTGATTCGGGTCAGATTTGGCTGTGCGTAGTTCCCTGCCCTCCTTTTCCTATCTCCAAGCACTCTATGGTGTGTACGAGTGTGTGTGTGAGCAATCGGTAACCGTGATCTTGTGTGCTCCAGACAGCGACGAGAGTGACGACTCGCCTCCCCCTCTTCCTGAAAGAACCTTTGAGTCCTTCTTTTTGGCCACAGGTGCGTCCCAGCCATCTGCTTCCCTGTCCGGCCACACATGGGCATCAGAAGCAGCCATGGATCCATTTTAACTCATGTTTGTGTTCATGTCAGGGCTTAAAGGGCAGGAAGTGGGGTAAATATTCAAGACTTTTATAAATCGAGTGTTTTCGCATTTCTGTTCCCTAAATAATGCTTTCATAAACACATGCTGGTTATAAGAATTAATGTGAACTGTATGATAAGCTGATATAATGTTTATTGAAACTTGGTGAATTTAATTATATAGATTTTTATCCTGCTGATTCATAACAAAATTCAGCTTGTTCAGTTGTTTTTCTGTGATAAGTGGTTTCTCACATGTGGGCAGATCATGTTTTGACTATTATTAGCCTGACTCTGTGTGTGTGTGTGTGTGTGTGTGTGTGTGTGTGTGTGTGCGCACTTTAACATACAAACCCATTTTCTGGAAGCAGCACATTTGATTATTGATATAAACATTGGGGTTCATGCGGGAATCAGTCTGTGGCTGAAACGGCAGGAGATGTATACGTATGCCCACTCAGATATGTTAAACCTCATCACATCCCAGCACAGATAAACCAAAGCATGACATGAAAGGCAGCTGAGAGAGAGAGAGAGAGAGAGATAATAACCTAAATGGATGTGAAAGAGTCTGCTGATCGTAACTACAGCACAGATCTGTGGGGTTTTATTCATTTACCTGATTATTGGTAAAAGTCTCATAGGACTTGTGCAGTAATACAAGGGGTATTCAAGTCAAACCGGGACTTGTGCAGAATAAGAGAGCACAGTTGTGAGAGTAAAACTCCCTTTATTGCTCTTTATATCCTCTGCTACACGTAATCAGCCTGCTTGCTTCCCGTGTAAAACGCTGGTCTCCCAGGAACTGGTTTGTGTGTAGTTCTTCAGGCTCCTTTTCTATCACGAAGTAGTTCATGATACATACGAGTAAATTTACAAGAAATGTCATCAAAAGTCTCTGTTTGACTTGAACACCCCTCGTACTGCTGTTTCCACAGAATAATAATGAGGGCCAAATCACATACTTGCATCAGGCCATATTTCATGATGCACTGTTACAGTTGCCTCTGCTTACTGTACTGCGGTTCTTTTTTAGCTTTTAAATGTTGAACTGATTCACTGTTTAATGATTTGAACTTTTACATTTAAATTTAATGGATTAAAGCTTAATTTATATTCACATTTCCATTATTCACAGAATTATTCAACACAAATGTTTCAAAAGCTTTAGTGTACATCATACACTCCTAGCACAGAGCGTTTCTTAAGAGTTGACGAGATATAAAGAGAAACTCTGCTGTAAGCTTCTACATGGACCCTGGAAGAGTTCTGAGCTCTAATCGGTACTCTGGGTTAATTAGTCTTGTTGTGTAGCAGTTATTAAACACATGCAACACTCCTGATTGTTTATTTCTCAGAGCCTCTGTTATCTGTTCTCCTGTATTACTCCAGATCCAGTGGATGTGCAAGTCGAGGTACATGAATGTACAGGAGCAGTAGGAGATTCCTCTCTCCAGGTTGGACCAGAAACGTACTATTGAATCTTTTTATATTTCATGTGAAAATAAAGTAAATAAAAAAATGTGCATACCTATGCTTGAATCTTACAGCGAGCAACTAACAAGCAAACAAAACACCAGACAGGTATGTATAATGTTAATGACTACACACACACACACACACACACACACACACACATATATACATACACTGATTGGAATCAGGGGATATTTAGTTTCTTTGGTATTTATTACGTTTTAGATCATGCGACACGTTTTCCCCCCTTAATAAAAACTTTAACAATTCTTATTTGTAATTCTAATATTTAAGTACAAAAAAAGAACTCACTAATTTTGTAATGCATCATTTTAAATGCTGTCTGTAACACTCACTTTATTAGAACGAGGGCAGGAGAATGGAAAGCACTCTGACTTCAACAAAGCAGATGCAAGAACGGAGCCTGAGACAGTTTCACAAATGGGTGCGTGTTCTTAATCTTAACTTAATTCACCAAATGAATACATTTGCTCCTGAAAATCTCATCATGCTTCCCTTTTGTGCTTCGCTTTGCCTTTATCAGGATTTGGAAACCGCTGCACGCAACCCAAAGGCCCAAGAAACCCTCCATCCGAGTGGACATGATCAAGGACGTTCACAAGTCGACCCTGAACACACCATCACATACACACAGACGTAATCCCACTGCTCGGCTCTCCTCTTAGTGTTATCGGAGAAAGAGGATCTCAGCACCGTGCTTCAATCAGTCTGTGATCCAGATAATCTTCCATGCTGCGGTCTCACACACTCCTGCTGCTGCTGTATGAGGACTGACCGTCATGGGCTCTCCGCACTGGTGCTCCCCTTTCTCCTCACTGGGACCACAATCCTGTTTTATTTCTGTCTAGTGAAAGCAAAATCGGATCGGACAGCCCAAATATAGTGCACTGCTGTCTCGGGAAATTCCCTCGTTTCTTTTCTATGACAATTCAGTACAGTATATACTAGTGTATAAATATATATACACACACACACCTCTTGGGACTGAGAATAGGTTGTCTGTTATTTTCCTTCTAACTCTTTGATGGCCCTGTATGCATCGTTTTATAGGTGTGCTATTGCTTAATATTCTTATTAACAGAAGATGTAAGAAGTCTGTGCATGAAGCCCCATGTACTGTGACCTGTAAATTATTTGCTCCTGTTATCACAAGTTTTTTTCTTTTTTTTTTTTTTTTCCCCTTTTCAGTGTTTATAGTCCGCCCCCCCCCCCCCCCACACACACACACACACTTACCTTGTTTTATTAGATGTTTCCTGAGATATAACAGGCTCAAGATTGTAATAATGCATTTTTGTAAATTGTATTCCAAAGGTTATTTTTGTATATGCTCCACCCCACGCTCCTGGCCTCCGAGCCTCACTGTGCCTTTATGCATGTCCCGCGTGTGTGAGCAGTGCGCGTGTGTGTGTATAGGTACATGTGCAAGTTTGATCAAAAGAGGGATTTAAAGCAACGTATTCAAGCCTCTGGGATCCTACTCCTCAAACCTGTTACTTTGTTGCATAAATCAATCAACTTCTCAGTTCAAAAAAAAAAAAAAAGACTTGAAGAGGAACTTGCACTGTGGTCTGTCTTGCTTCTCATTAATGAATCGTGTATGTGCGCGCGCACATGCGTTTTTAACATGACACTTTAAAAAGAAAACCGCTAGTCATATCTCCTTTACTGTAATGACAATAAAAAAGTGCTCACTAGACCCACTTGTAAACACACTAAACCAGTTCACCATGATGGAAACCAGCTGTGGGAATTGTGTGATGAGTGTGAGGGTAAGGACAGTGTATACACGATGGCCTAAAGGGTGTAACTGTGCAAACCTGAGCAGAAAAAAAACTTTGTAAATGCACTTTTGTTACTATTATAATCTATGCAGTCCAATGCATTATTAAAACCTGGAAGGATAGTGCTGAACTGTCAGCTTCATGGAAGAACTTGTGAGAAACACTGAAAGAAATAATGTATGAAGATACATACTTATATGCTTGGTCAAGTTGTATTATGAAAAATCGATAGTAGAAATGACACCAATTTTAAGTAAAGAAAGTAAGAGCACTCCCCATACACACACACACACGGAGAAGAACTCAGAATTGAGAAGAAACCCAAAAAGAATAGTGTTGTGCTAATTAGGCTCTCTGCCTTCTTAGCATCGACTGATGTGGGTGATTTGATTGTTATTGATCAGTATTGAATGACAGCAGCTGTGTATCTGTCTAAAGGAAAATATAAGGAATAAAAAGCATGATATAATTAAATTAGAGTACAATTATTCACTTTCAATTAAATTCAAAGCAAAAATATGTCGAAAAAACCTTATGTATAATAATGTGCACTTTTAATTCCCTTTACATTAAGATGCCCAAATAAATCTCAGTTGTGTTTCACTCTCCCCTGTGACGTCCTCTCACTGGGACTGGACTTGACGTCTCCAGTAGGGCCTTTAGTGCTGTTCTGTCTCCTATCAGCTAGCATTCGTCTTATGGTCTTTCAAACGGTTTCTCACCACTCTATTTTTACCAGACTTTTATATTAAACTTATTGCTACTATTTTGTTAATACATTACAAAGCCAAAAGTATATGGACACAGCCCTGACCTCAACTCTACTGAACCCTGCGTGCACCCCAGGCCTCCTCGACATCCCAGCAGCTGTAAAGTACTTGACCCTTAATAATGCTCTTGTAGCTAAATAAGCACAATTCCTACAGCTATACTCCAGAACCTATGTTAGTTCCATCTTTATTCGTCACATATACAGGTACATCTCAATAAATTATAATATAATTGAATAGATTCATTTCAGTAATTTAATTAAAAAAGTGAAACTTGTGTGTGTATATATTCATTATACATAGGCTGATATATTTCAATAGTTTATTTCTTTTAATTTTGATGATCATTTATTATAGCAAATGAAGAACTCCGGTTTCCTCCCACAATCCAAAGATATGTACTGTAGGTTAGGCTAATTGGCGTTCCCAAATTGCCTGTAGTGCGTGTGTGTGTGTGCCCTGCCGCGTGCCGTAAGCCTCCTGGGATAAGCTGCAGGTCCCCATGACCCTGAATACAGGATAAAGCGGTATAGAAGATGAGTGAGTGAGCAATTAAAGACCCAAAATTCAGTATCTCAGAAAATGTGAAAATTGTGAAAAAGTTCAATATTGAAGACTCTCTGTCTCACTCTAATCAGCTAATTAACTCAAAAGGTTCCCTGAGCCTGCTCTCTCAATCTGGTTCAGTAGGCTGCCTGTTTACAGAGTGCAGTATCCATGCACATTAATGGAAAGTTGAATGGAAGGAAACAATGTGGTAGAAAAAGGTGCATAAGCAACAGAGATAAATGCAGCTTTGAGAGTGCTGTGAAATGAGGCCCATCCAAGAATTTGGGGGAGATTCACAAGCAGGGGACTGCAGTGCTTCAGGAGCCACCACAAACACACCCAAGACATGGACTACAACCGTTGCATTCCCTATGTTAAGCCACTCATGAACCAGAGACAACAACAGAGGCATTGTATCTGGGCTAAGGACAAAAAAACCTGGACTGTAGCTCAGTGGGCCAAAGTCCTCGTTTCAGATGGAAGTCAATTTTGCATTTAATTTGGAAATTAAGGTCCCAGAGTCTGGAGGAAGAAAGGAGAGGCACAGAATCCAAGCAGCCTGAAGTCCAGTGTAAAGTCTGCACAGTAAGTGGTTGTTTTGGGAACCACGTCATCTGCTGGTGTTGGTCCAACGTGTTTTATCAGGTCCAAGGTCAGCATAACCATGTACCAGGTTTTAGAACAGTTCATGCTGCCTTCTGCTGACCAGCTTTATGGAGATGCTGATTTCATTTCCAATAGGACATGCCACCTGCCCACACTGCCAAAAGTACTAATACCTGGTTTAAGGAGCATGGTATCCCTGTGCTTGACTGCCAGCAAACTAGCCCAACCTAAACCGTATAGACAATCTATGGGGTATTTTGACGAGGAAGATGCTAGACACCAGGCCACCCAACAATGCAGAAGAGCTGAAGCCTGCTATCAGAGCAACCTGGGCTTCCACAGACTGATCGCCTCCATGCCACACCGCATTGCTGCAGTAATTCATGCAAAGGGAGCCCCGACCAAGTATTGAACTGCTGAACATATTTATTTAGAGAACTACTTTTCAGTAATTCAACATTTCTGTTTAAATCTTTAAATAAAATTATTGCTCTCAAGTAATATTCTAATTTTCTGGTATTTGAACTTTGGGTTTTAACTGTAAGCCATAGTCATCAAAATGAAATAAAAATAAATAAATAAACACTTGAAATATTTCTGTGTGTAATTATTCTGTATAATGTATGAGTTTCACTTTTTGAATAAAATTTCTGAAAAAAAATCTACTTTTCGATGATATTCTAATTTATTGAGATGCACCTGTACCTGTTCACCGCTACACAGTGAAATTTGTTGCAGCTTCTTGTAAGTAGGCTTGGGCCACAGCGCACGGACAGCCATTTTACGGCACCTCTGGTGCAGACGGTTAGGGACCTTGCTCAAGAGTCCAACAGCGGCAACCTGGCGGAGCTGGGGCTCGAACCACCAACCTTCCATTCAGTAGCTCAGAACCTTAACATGCTAAGCCAAGGACCCTCTGCAGTCCAACTAGGGACCGTGGAGGCCAGTGGTGATTTGACGGTGAGGTGATTGTTTGCTTTACATCTCAGGGAGCCCTCATGTTTGTGTTTCCTTCTGGCTCTCCCCTTTAGTTATGCTGTCATAGTTAGTCCTGCCGGAGTCCCTGCTTGCACTCTACAGTAAATATACATTCACATTAGACATTGTGACTGTGACCATACCTAATTGCAATCTCTCCTCCTCTTCTCTTCCTCCCCCTCTTTCTCTTTCCTCTCTCCCCCTGTCTCCCCCTTTCACTCTTTCTCTCTCTCTCTCTGTCGAGCTACACATGTGGTTCCTGAGCTGCCAGTGATCCAGACTCCCTCTGCCCTCCGGACCTGTCTGATCCATCCTGGTGCCCGGTTTCTGGTTGGAGGTCTCGTCGCATGGATGCCCCGTGTGTCTCTTTAGGATGCGTCTGGTGTCTGGGGATGATTCTCTATACTTAGAAGATGGTTCTGGCCTCGACTGGTGTTGTCAGCTGTTTCTCTGAGGACTTGACAATTCGATAGTTCAGGACTGGAACTTTCTACAAGTCTATCTGAGTCTCCAATAACTACTGGACTCCATTTTACATCAAGTATTATAACATCAATTAACATCAACTATTATAGCTGAACCTAACACTTAACACTGTATAAATGCAGATCATTTCCTGCTATCTGTTTCACCCAGATGAGGATGGGTTCCCTGTCGAGTCTGGTTCCGCTCAAGGTTTCTTCCTATTACCATCTCAGGGAGTTTTTCCTTGCCACTGTCGCCCTCGGCTTGCTCACCAGGGACTATCTGAACATTTTGATTCATACACATTCACATTCCATACAAACTTAAATAATTCTTTTGATTGTGTAAAGCTGTTTTGAGACAATGTCAATTGTTAAAAGTGCTATACAAATAAAACTGAATTGAATTGAATTGCCACTGTATTTATTATGTATGTGTAAGAGTATTTCCAATTGCATGAAGACCTCAAGTCAACATTCACATGCGTATTTTCTCACTCATCTTCTATATTGCTTTATCCTCTACTCAGGGGGGTCTGGAGCCTGTCCTAGGGGGCTTATGGCAGGAGGGGGGTACACCCTGGAAGGGTGCCAATCCACTATGGGCAATTTGGGAACGCCAATCAACCTAACCTGCATGTCTTTGGACTGTGGGAGGAACCGGAGTACTCAGAGGAAACCCACCAAGTACAAGGAGAACATGCGAACTCCATGCACGACGACCGGGTGCGAGAATCAAACCCGAATCTGCTAACCACTAGAGCACCTTATAGTAATATAGAATAGAGAGAATATTTAAAGAAAAAATGGGATGTTCACATGGAAGTACACATGGATGTCAAGGACAGGGTGCATGTACTCTGGGTCTGTCTTTTTAAACAAGTTACTTTCTTCAACATTATGTAGAAAAGCGGGGATACTTTTATTTTGACATGGGTTACACACGGCTTCCGGTGCACTTCCGTGTCGAACGCCACCGTGTGATAGAGCAGGGCTGTTCCAGGTCGAAACGAAACAAGAGTGCCACTGCTGCAGCACAGTCTGTAGCACTGACGTGTCAGACAGTTACTGTCCAGGCACACCACTAGGTGGCGGTAAACATCACGCCCCCTCACACACACACACACACACACACACACACACTTAAAACAGCTGCACATTGGAATGTTCCAAACAGCTTAACGTCTTAACGGTTAGCATGTTAACGGTAATCATTTGAGAAAATAGAATTAAAAAAAATCGTCTTTCTTTTCAAGTAGTTATATTGATATTAGTATTTATTTCTATTTCAAGTTGAGTTGGGATCCTTTGGAGTGACGTCAGTGTGTAACCCTGGCCCACGTGACGCGCTAGCTCCGCCTCCAGGCCTCGTTTCCTGGGCGATGCTGCATTAGTATGAAGTGCGGAGGGAGAAGCGATTAGCCGAGCGCGCGCGGGGGTCGTTCACGTCGCGCCTAGCGATAGATTATGTTCAGTCATGTCTGAGTGTGTGTGTGTGTGTGTCTGTGTGTGTGAGAGTGTGTGTGAGTGTTGGTCGGGATGAAACGAGCCATCGAGTGTATTAAGCCGGAATATTGGATCCCGGTGTGTAGATAAATCATTCATTAGTACACAGTCATGGCCGGACTGATCAAGAAGCAGATCCTCAAGCATCTCTCCAGGTCAGTGCTCTTCATCATCATCACCACCATCATCATCAGGACTCAGAGACACAGACAGAGACGGAGAGGTTTAACTCTAACCAGCACAGATAGATCAGTAGCCAGTGTGCCGAGCTAGCCGGAGTGTGAGAGCTGTACAGTACAGAGCCTCTACTGGCGACCTGCGAGGGGCTCAGGCTCAGTCTGAAGGAGGACATCGTGTCTTCCTCTGCTGGGGACACGGGGTTACTGTGTTCTGTCCCTGTCCCTCTCTCTGTCTCTGTCCCTGTCCTGTCTCTGTCCCTGTCTCTGCCCTGTCTGTCCTGTCCCTGTCCTGTCTCTGCCCTGTCTCTGTCTCTGCCCTGTCTCTGCCCTGTCTCTGTCTCTGTCCTGTCTCTGCCCTGTCCCTGTCCTGTCTGTCCTGTCCCTGTCTCTGTCCCTGTCCTGTCTGTCCTGTCCCTGTCTCTGTCTCTGCCCTGTCTCTGTCCCTGTCCTGTCTCTGCCCTGTCTGTCCTGTCTCTGTCCTGTCCCTGTCTCTGTCCCTGCCTCTGTTCTGTCTCAGCCAGGACACTTACAGGCATCAGTGCAGCTCTATACACACACACACACACACACACACACACACACACTCCATTGTGATGTCTTTAGTACAGATCAGTCTGTGATGATTGTGATGGAATTAATCAGCATAAATCACCAGAATATTTGCTATAGACCGGTTTTATAACCAGCACTCTTCGCCGGCTCTGTTCATGGGAAAGTTAGCTAAATCACTCTCCGAAAAAGACGCAATGTGGTGTCGTCTATTTCCTCATGATCGTTTGCACAACTAAGTTGTGAAGGGAAAGAAACGGGGGGAATAAGATTTTATAACTGTAAATATCTCCATGAAGAAAGTCACTGCAGTAGTGATCAGTGGTTGGAGCTCGGGAGCGGTGGGGATCCGTGATTTGGGCGTCGGGGACAGTGATTGGATGATGGCCTCATTTGCTCGTGACTGTACATGCCCCTGATGGTGATTCAACCAACCCTGATGAGTTAACTCGTGCAGTCAGTAGCAGTGATGGGAACTGTAGAGCTGCTAATGTTTGACCTAAAGGTCTTGCATTTTGAAATTGCCACCAAATCTACAGTCTCCTACAGTCTTTAACGTTGGTCCTAATGACATTTTTTTTTTATTTTTTATTTTATTTTATTTAGACACTTGATTCATTTGGGACCGGATGTTCATGCCGAAATCACCAAAATCGGTTAAGAGTGAAGTTAACCCGGTATCGTCGGAATGATTACACCAGCGAGCAGGGATGGACTAGAGCAGGGGTGTTCACCTAAATCCTGTAGAGGACCAGGAGCTCACACAGGCTTTACCTTTTAATGCTTGGCTGTTATTAGTACATGGCTATTCATAAGACACCCTGTTTGCATTATTGATTCTTACGGGTGAGCTGGAAGAGCTGTAATCTAATCCACCCTCTCTAAATGACTGTGTGTGTGTGTGTGTGCCGGGGTGTGGGGGGGGTCTGGTAGATGAGTTGACATTGTAAATTAACATTCTTGATCAGAAACATTAGAGCTGGAATGTTGTTTTCCGACACACAAACAGGTGCTACCAGTTCCACAGTCCAGGCTGACGGCTTTAAACATATAAATGCAGCAACACCTATTATTGGTAAATGTGTTTAGGATCTTCATGGTTTTGTTGTTGCGAATGACACTGCAAGCTGGAGTTTCTGTCTGATTACAAACTCTGGCGTGGCATGTTTGGTCCTGCTCAGTGGATCAGGGTCGAGCTCGTGTAGACGTGGTCCGTGTGTACGTGTAGACGTGGTCCAGGTTCAGCAGTGGACCTGATCGATGCTAGCTGCTTGTAGGTGTACAGGGACTACAGCATTTGGTCATAGTGTCATAACATAAAAACCTGTGATCCTGTGTTCACACTGTGACAGGACGGTGACGGTGTGCTTCCATCCCCTGGTTGATCTGACCTGAAACCAGACGTTTGTGTTTTTACCAGTATGGCGTAGACTGTTAATTATATACCCAGTGAACTGACCTTTGTTTCTCCTGTACGAGAAAGTGTTTTTGCTTCCTTTTCTCAGCAAGGTTGAACTGAACCGCTGTGACCTTACAGATTTGTGGAAGTGAGAATGTGTACTTTCTTTATGCAGCGGCCCGGCTGGTCTCTCTGGCAAGCACTGGTTTCACTGAAGGCGTGAAACGAGACATTTCCTGACACGGGCTTCACAAGACAACGTTACCCTGAGATAATTCTGACCCGGATAAATGATCAACTTTTAATAACTTTGTTTCATTATGACGGATTGACGGGTTTCCAATATTATAATATCAGGTATAATTATAAAGGTGCTATTTTAATCCTATAGGCTACAGATTTTTCATGCTGGCTCACGTCGAAATGTGGAACAGAGAGCCATTAAACCTAGAAACACTCATCAATCTAAACCAGTGATCAACCTTTTTGCACCACAGACGCGTTTTATGTAAGACAGTTTTTCACGGACCGACCATCGATATATACAACGTGCCAGAACACAGAGTCTGAGCTTGTTTCCCTGTGACAAGACGTTCCTATCTAGGAGTGATGGGGAATAGTGACACTGAAGTGTATTACTCATGTCGAGTCTGCTCCGTAATTAGATGTTAGGAAAAGAAAGCAGGGTTTTTTGTGCTTTTGAGGCGATTTCAGGATATTCCGCCTTGATTTGAATTTGAAGGCTGTCTTTAACACACTTTTAAGGCCACCTTTATTATACAGAGCGGGCTTGGAGCATGTGAATTACATGTTGCGATGTGCAGACGGAAGTCAGAGGGAGACGATCTGTTACATTTTCAAAATAAAACACCCTGCAGACTCTGATAGTCAATAAAATGGAAATAAAATAAAATTTTGCGTTCTTCTTGTGCAGCCTGGTACCAAATCATCAATGGCCCACTACAGGTCCGCGGCCCGGTGGCTATGAACCACTGATCTAAACCCCTTATCCTGTGTAGGTTTTAAGGAGGTCTGGAGCAAGGAGCCTATACCAGGGAACTCGGGGCACCAGGCAGAGTACAGTCTGGCTACGGTGCCAACTCATAGAGGGGAAGAAGTGGTGCCACACACACACACACACACACACACACACACACACACACACACACACACACACACACATTATGGGCAAATTAGAAGTATCAAGCCTTTGGACTGTGGGAGGAAACTGGAGAACCCGGAGGAAACCCACCATGCATGGGGGGGGGGGGGGGGGGGGGGGGATGAGGGTGCATGCAAAACCCACAAACACTGAATTAATGAGATCAGGCTCAAACCCTCAACCCTGGAGGTGCAGAGACAAATGTCTATCTTCTAAAAAAAAAAAATCTATTTTACGACCATAATCAAACCCACTAGTACTCCAGATCTCCAAGTAGCCCAAAGAAGCTCAGTTATTTTGATGAATTATTATTATTAGTTAAACGGTAATAGTATTACCTTTAAACTTATGGAGCTTTAACGCTGTCAAAAGTTTGGGATTAAAAGTCAGGTCTGTTCCAGTTCACCAGCAGATTTAATTGAACAATAACATTATCATGCCAAGTCAAATATCCAGGACTCTGAGTTGTTGTTGGCTAACATAAGCATCTGCTAAACTTACCAAGTGGCACCAGCCACTCCATTAACTCAAAAGATGAAGCAGCAGCAGCAATGCTCCTACAAAATATGAGTATTTGTAGAAAATGTAAGTGGTTTTTAGACCATTTAATGTTTATAAGCTAACCAAAATAATTACAAAAGTCTGCATTGATTCTGAAATAAAAACGCACCCATAGATTCAATTAAACGAATCGAGCAATAAACGATTGAATGGAATTACATAATCGATGAAGCTTTAGAGCCCACTGTAAAGAGCTAATTTTCATACAAGCAGCTATCAGATTTCATTCTGACCAATGGGAGATGCATTAGCTATGAGCTTTAATGCATGTAGGTCAGATCTTATCAGGACGTGATACAGACTACACCAAGGTGTAAACTGGTTCTTTGATTTAGTGTACTGGCCCGTTCTTTCACCTTATGAAAAATGAATGCAGTCGGAGAGACAGAGGAAACTTGGATATGAATTGAATGTGTCTCATTGAGCCTGACTGGCCTCCTGCCAGGGTGAGAGCCGCTCCAGTCGACTGGGTCTGCTGTGTGGACACGAGCGAATAATGCTGTTTTAAAATGGATATTTAACTGGCCGGGCATCTCAAGGACAGAACAGCTCTTATCCTGTGTCCTTCTGCCCTCGAAATTGTGTGTGTGTGGGTGTACTTGTGTGGGCGCGCATATATTGTGTGTGTATATGTATATGTATATGTGTATATATATATATATATATATATATATATATATATATATATATATATATAAAATATAATTTTTTTAAATATATATTTCATACATAAACATCAGGGTATTGCTTTTAATGTATGAAATATATATATTTCAATTCAATTTTATTTGTTTACAGTATATAGCGTTTTTAAGAATAGTCATTGTCTCAAAGCAGCTTCACAAAAATGAAAAGAAAATTTATGGAAGTATGTATGTGTGAGAAAAATAATGAGATAATAATGAGATAGTCCCTGATGAGCAAGCCAAGGGTGACGGCGACGGTGGCAAGGAAAAACTCCCTGAGATGGCGATAGGAAGAAACCGTGAGAGGAACCAGACTCAACAGGGAACCCATCCTCATCTGGATGATAACAGATAGAAATGATATAACATCATGTGTGTTGTGTAGCTGAAAGTTGAATATAACAGAAGTTCTTTAAGAACATGATGAGCACAGCGATGAGTCAGCAGGTGCAGAGGGCAGATGGGGTCTGGATCACTGGGAGCTCAGGAGCAGCATGTGTAGATCCAAACCGTCATGAATATCTTGGCGTGACCTCTGTGCTATATTTATACACACACTGTGTAAATGCTGGGGCTTTGAACAACATGTCTTTAATAATTTATACTGGAGGCCTCAATGGCTTCTACTGTGTCTGCTGAAAAATAAAGGAATAGAGAGAGAGAGAGAGAGAGTTCTTTATTGAAAGGAAGTAGTGCATCACTCGCTACTAAACTTACCGATGGTATAAATCAGACCTGTATTGTATCTTTCCATTATAAATAGGTTTATATTCAGCTTGATCAGAATTATGTGAGCACCATTTTAAGGATAACTCATTAATCCAGAATTAAATGATAAATAGTTATTGTCACCATTTATGAAAATGGGCAAAAATTCATATATTAAAAGCAATACCCTGACTCTGATGTTTATGTATAGTACGTCGAGCACAATTTTTGTTTCATTGTTTCTGTCTTCCTGTCACGTCTGACAAGTTTAAAGACACTTGTTTCACTTCTTCATGCTGCACATTATGCTGTTGCCTCTGTCCAAGTGAACATCACTTTTCATTTCAGAGCAAAGGTTTTAGATTCAAATCAGGACCAGGAGATTGTCATTGCATAACACTGATTTGTTTTTCTTTAGCGCAGATGAAGGCTCCATCTATGGCGCGGGCTGTACACACTGGTAGACTTGTGGATTGAGATATCCTCACAAAAGCCTTTTGGCCACCAGCCACAACGTTCCCAAAAGCAGCAGTGATCAACCTGCATGTTTTATAGCAGGTTGCAGGTTCTGTTTCTACATAACTGTAAAGTAAAACTATTAGAACGGGTAAACTAGTGAGGGTGTTCAGTGTGACCATTTGTGAAGGTTCAGTTAACTATAAGCATCCGTGCTTAACACACCAGAGAGATCAGCAGTGAGGGCATCCGCCTTACTCTTATGTGCAATGCTCCAAAGTCCAAAGCATGCTGACATGCTGCTTGTGTGTGTGTGTGTGTTTGTGTGTGTTTAACACCAGCAAACCACTTCTTCTTTCCTCTTTGGTGCTGAGGGCTAGCATACAAATGTTTCGATTTTTTTTGTATCGGAAGTATTGTTATTATTGTTATTATTATTATTATTATTATTATTATTATTAGTAGTAGTAGTAACACCCTTGAAACTATTTGTTCTCCTTTTTAATATATTCCTCATACTTTGGCCTTTAATGTGATTCATATGGGTGGAGTGTCACCAGGATCATCAACAGGAATCACTTGTTTTTTTTTCCTCCAGGAATCAGTCTGATGGTTTTTCCTAAAAATCTAATTTTTCTTGATAATTATTTTCCTCATTGAAAATGAATGATCTCAATTTTCCTGCAGTCATTTTTAGTCAGATCAGAAACCTACACACGTCGGGTCAAACTGCTTTTAAGCCTGTGGCCACAGCTTTGACAGAAGACGTACTGTATCAAACTTTATACAGTATACTGTACCATTGAAGCGTCCTCTCTTACACAGTACAAAAATAAAAGCTCAATCACTAACGGGTCCTGAGATGGAAGGCTCTAGTACTTTACTCTAGGGCTGCACGATAACAGCAAAAATTATTATCATGATTATTTTGCTCAAAATTTTTATCACGATTAATAATGACGATTATTCCTATTATTATTATATAAACAGTAAGACACAAGAAGACTCTTGTTGTTTATGCAACTTTTGATCAGAAAAAAAAATTATTTCACTAATTATCAACCATTTATTAATAAATAATAAACACTCACTTATTCTAAACTCATCTGGGTTCACAAACATTAACATAATAGTATGTGACTAATAAAATATTTTTTAACTTTTAAATGTATCTAATTTGATAGATTAGCAGAATAAAAATGATGATTATTATACAGACATATGACTCATTGTCATTATAATATCACTAAAACTACAACAACAATTAATATTTTTAAATTGTCAAATTGTTCAATATATCTGGGGGAAAAAACTAAACTTATTGATGGCTAAATGAAGTCTGTGACCAAAGCAGAGTAGCCTCGGCCAGTTATTCACAGATGCTGCCCTAATGATATTAGCTGTGTTGTCCGTTGTGATGCACACAAGTCTTTCTTCCACCAAGCCCCAAACGGACATCGCTTCTTCCGCTGTTTATGCTTGTGGGGAAAACGAAGTTTGCAAAAGCTTGCTTTTCATCTCAAACTCGCAGTCAATAAAATGAACTGTCAAGCTCAAATACGGTTCCGCAGTTCTGTTTGATCATAAGTCGGTCGTGGCAGCAAAATATTCAAGGCTGAGAATTTCTCTTTCTACTTCTTTTCGGCATTTCGCATACAGCGAGGGCAGCGCAACATTGGAAAAATGTTTGCGTGAGGGAATGCTATATCTTTTATCAAGTGTTGTGATAATTTTTTTGAAACGCCTCACGGTGGTTACTGGACACATATCCTTGGCTATATGGTACGTGATCGCCTCTGTTATTTCCCCGTGTCTTTGCGAGCTAGGCAGATATGGTATCGCGTTGAACAATGTCCCTGATATTGTTGTCTGTGTTGTGAATGGCTGGGAATTTTTTGTTGTTGCTGTTTGTGACTTGAGTCGTTGAAAGTCTTGATAGTGTACTTTGTGGTGGCTTTTACGGTGGGTGATGAGGTTTGTTGTGTTATCTTGGGACGTTTGGACGTAACAAGAGCAAAGTTTGCACAAGACTTGTACCTGACACATCACATTCCTCGAATCCGAAATAGTTCCAGACAACGGATATGACCCCTTTTTAGGAACTAACGAGCGCACCTCTGCACCTTCCTCACGTTGCTCCGCCATCATATGTATATTCTGACTTACTGTTATTGCTGCTATTGACTTCTACTGCTTCCGAAAGCGCTTGCAATCTAGACGCAGTAACGTCATAGTGACGCAGTCCGTAAACTCCGCCCATAAAAAAAACAGTTTGGTCTTTATACTGTAAAATCGCGACGATATTTATTAACTGATCGTGGGTCATAAATTTCGTTATCATGATAAAAATACGATTAATCGTGCAGCTCTACTTTACTCCAATAAAAGTCAGTGTATGAGGGAATATCATGTAGTGATGGGTCGTTCATGAACGATTCGTTCTTTTTGAAAGACTCTTTAACTTGACTCAGAAGAACGAGTAGTCTCGGAGAGTGATTCGTTCATTTCCCACTGGGTGCACGTGTGCAAATCATCGCAAAACCTCCGCAGGTTATGTACAGGAAACAGAATTGAGCGATTCTTTCTCGATGACTCTTTTAGTCCGAGTGCTTCGTTCTTTTGCCACATGACTCCCATTGACGCTATGCAGTGCAATAGATTCAAAAGAACGAACGACTCGGACTAGAAGATATGAGAGGTGAGCTACTCATTCTGTTATTATAATATGTCCTTAGCTGCAGTGTAATATTGTAATAATATGTAACTGGAACTATAACCAAATGTTTTGTATTTAGACGTATTGTGGGGTCTGTTTATTGAAAATGTAACATTTTATTTTATTTCTTATTGAAATGAAATAAATAACTCAAAAAGGATTCGTTCATTTTAACGAACGAGATTCAAAGAACCAGAGTCACTAAAATGATTTAAACTTCCCATCACTAATATCATGTGGCTTTCTCTTTCTGTAAGAGACGCACAAGAGTAGGCTAACCGAGCTAAGCCACACCCCCTTCCACTTACACACACTTGGCGCACACACATAAAGGCTGTGGAGATGCTCATATCTCAGGAACCATATGTCCTAGAAAGAGATTGGGCCCAAGCTTCATAATTTCTCTAGTTTCATCATAAAAGCATTGTGAACATTTAAACTCTGTGTCAGCTTGTCATCATGGGTTCTCTCTTCCCCTCTCTCTCTAGGTTTGCTAAGAACCTGTCCCCAGATAAGATCAACCTGAGCACACTGAAGGGAGAGGGTCAGCTGACCAATCTTGAGCTGGATGAGGAGGTCCTCCAGAACATGCTGGATCTGCCTACATGGCTGGCCATCAACAAAGTCTTCTGCAACAAGGCAGCAATCCGGGTGAGATCTAGGTCCACTTGTCTCTTCCTGTCAGCCTGTATCAGTCCTGTGTCAGCACAAAAAACCAGGGTCAGCCTCGCATGAGCCTCATATCGTCTCATATTGGTACTAAATCATCCCTGTATCAGCAATGTGTAATCCCAGTTTGATAACAGTATTGCCACATACTGTATCTACAGTACATAGTGTCAGCCCAATATTAGTAGCATGTTAGCACCCTATTAGCCTCATACTGTATCAACACCTTAATGGCTCATTTCTTGTACATTAAAACTCCCATATGATCCCCATATCAACACTGTATGGACACAGTATCAGGTCAGTTCAGTTTTATTTGTATAGCACTTTTAACAATGGACGTTCTCTTCAAAGGAATAAAAAAACAAATCGCCAGTGGTCAGGGTGGCAAGGGAAAACTCCCCGAGAAGACATGAGGAAGAAACCTTGAGAGGAACCAGGCTCAAAAGGGAACCCATTGACCAGAGTATGATCATAAATAGATTCCTTCTTAAAACTGTTTGAATCAAATGCAATCCGAGCTAACTTTATGGTTATTAAGGGGAACCTTCTTCAGATCCATCATGTGAACCTATCAGCAGAACATGTACTGTACGGCCGTCCTCAGCAGCAGGTAGTGGTCTGTGTGTGATGAGAACGCCAACCAGAAATGGTGCTGTCACTTCACTCAAATGTCTGAATTACTGTGAAGGATTCTTAGCTCAGCATAATGCGTGGAGTGCGCACACACGCACGCACACGCGCAAACACACCCCCACATCCACACACTGGCACAATGCAATGAGTTGTTGGGTTTGGCCTGTTGTTAAGGCCTGGTTAGTTGAGCAAGGTGTGTTTTTCCTGTACGGTGAATGTGCTCGACTAGTTTATGGTTGCGTTCTCATACACACCAGCTTATTTTCTGGGTTTGGACAAGAGCAGTGTGTGGTCTTTGTTATTACAATCTTAATCCTAATCCTAAGTCAAATGAATGCCTTTGCATATCTTATATCTCATAGCCAGGAGCTGATTCAGGCAGGTCAGTCTGGTTTTAATACAAACACTGTAATAAAAGCGAATAATGTTAATGTTGGAATCAAGATGTGGTGTAGACTGGTGCTGCTGGGAATGAATTTCTAAAGAAAGGCTACAATGTATCTAAAATATCTGACATTTTCAATCCAATTCAGTCACATTTTATTTATATACTGTAGCTCTTATCAATCGTCACTGTCACAAAGCAGCTTTACAGAAATAAAAATTAATGGAAATAAATAAGATGTGCAGAGTATAGTATAGACTATAACTACTGGATTGTATCTGGTTAAATGAATGATGTGGCCGTGTGTGTGTGTCCTATCAGATCCCATGGACCAAGCTGAAAACACACCCTATAAGCCTGGTGAGTATTAACAACACACTTCACCTACTATACCTGGTGTCCGTTCTTCACGGTAAGCCCAAGATATATATTTTGTTCAACTGTCTTTCAGTCACTGGACAAAGTTGTAATGGAAATGAGCACTTGTGATGAGCCACGGCCACCCAATGGACCCTCTCCCATAGCAACAGTCTCAGGTCAAAGGTCAGGATAGCTTGCATGTCACCTGAAGCATGTGCCGTGGCTTTTATTTTCTTCTGTGAACATTACAATTTTTGCTCCTCCTTCCTGTTTCAGTGAGTACGGTTTCGCAGAGAAGGTGGTAGAGGGCATTTCTCTGTCTGTGAACTCCATCGTCATCCGGATCAGTGCCAAGGCCTTTAACGCATCGTTCGAGCTCTCTCAGCTGCAGGTCTACAGCGTTAACACCAGCTGGGTGACCAGCGACCTGCGCTACACACGCATTCTGGACCCTGCCCGTGGGGAGGTACACACGTCTGCTTAGACTATATATATATATATATATATATATATATATATATATATATATATATATATATATATATATATATATATATATATATGAAAAGAGAAGGTGTCGGAAGGTGTGTGTTTAAGGTTCAGTGTGTGTGTTATGGTGTAGATCCTGACCTTTAAGGAGATTAGCTGGCAGATGATTCGGATAGAGGCCGATGCCATCCAGAGCTCTGAACATGAGGTGCTCAGCGCCCCGATACGTCTCATTACCAATCAATCTAAGATCAGAGTCACGCTCAAGAGGAGGGTAAGTGTCCTCTCTGTTTCTCTACACTCACTGTCCACTTTGTTAGGAACATCTGTTCTCTAATCAGCCGATCACATGGCGACAGCACAACGTCCAAGGATTGCCAGCCTACAGCAGTTGTAAACTGTATGCAAGTTTATAAGTCTTTGTCCATGGATCTTTGTCTTTTGTCCATGAGTCCAGTCACACGTACTGTATCGCGCATGGTCATCTTGTTTTGACGCCGTGGGTCACATGATCACAACTGAACCAACAGTTTTTCTCTTTCTTGTGCTGTGGAATTGTGGGTAATCGTCTTAGTGTGGGTCTCTTATTAGTATAATCAACATCCGTGTACTGTACTGTTTACTATAACACTGTGACTGTACGTGTAAAACATATTTTATTTTGTGTCTCTATGCATGTGTTTGTACAGCGCACGTGTAAAGCAAAAGCAAGTCTCATAAGAGGAGGTTAAAAATCCATTTTCTCTCTCTGTATCAGTCTGCTCTTTGTGTCTGTGTACACACACGCATTGGACACCATGCCAAACACGCACGCACACGCAGACCCCTCACACTCTCACCTTTACAGACACACACACACACACTCTTTCTGCTATACACAGAAACACTGCTCTGTCGCGATTCTTTTCTGTAAAGTGCAGGTTAATTAGTTTTATTTTTACTTTACAGCAGTGATTCCGTTAGTGTGTCACTCAATCGAGTGTCGTAAGAGAGATTTCTTGTTTATTTTTCCGATAGGGAGGAGCTCCTTACTTTAGCTTTACACACACAGTGTGTCTACATGCACAAACGGAAACACTTATCTGTCGGGATTCATTTGTACTTTTTTTAAAGGTAAAGTGCAGGTTAATTTGTTTAATTCTTACTTTATATTTTGTGTTAAATATTTTTAGGTATTTATTTTTTTCGTGCTGTAGAACGAATAATTTGAGTTTCCATTATTTCTTATGGGAAGTTTTGAATTGGTTTACGAGTGTTTTGAAATATGAGCCCCTATCCAGAACGAATTATGCTCGTAATCCGAGGTTCCACTGTATTCTTTTTAAACACACCTTTCTTGATGCGTTTTCCAATGTTTGCTCCAGATGAAAGACTGTCATGTCGTGGCGTCTAAACTAATCCTGATCCTGGACGATCTGCTGTGGGTGCTGACGGACTCGCAGCTCAAAGCCATGGTGCAGTACGCCAAGTCTCTGAGTGAGGCCATGGAGAAATCAGCGCTGCAGAGGAAAAGCATGGCAACTGACTCTTCTCAGGTGTGTGTGTGTAAACAGATCTTCTAACTCTAGTGACGTTCCTGATTTTTATTTCTTTCCACACTGTAAAATAATTCTGAAGGCCTACAAAATATACAGTCAGTTGATATTGAGATGTATCTGTTACTCGTGATCTGTAAAGTCTTCATAACGGCTCTAATCCGAGGTCCAGTTAATTGGTGATTTTTCAGGCTGGTAACTCAAAATGAATTTCTTGCAAGAACTATTCAAGAACAGCTGACCTCCATGTCTTAAAATATCCACCGACTGTTGTTGTTTTGTTCCCTAATGCCATATATGTTATTTCATAGTTTTTGAAAAAATCAAGTATTGTTCTAGAATGTAGAAAATAAATCTAAAACTTGTGTCCAAACGTTCGACTGGTCCTGTCCATCTCTTTTGGTCTGCTGGCTGTTAATTACTTTGACGGTTTTCTTCTTGCATTTGCACTGTAAGTCACTGTGTATGTTCTCGTGTGTGTTAGGCAACGGCGGCGCCCGTCTCTGCACAGCAGGTACACACACAGCAGGCCTCGGCTGCAGTAGACCCAAGCGCCTCTATGGCTCACCTCTTCAATGCCTTCAATGTGTGTGAAACCTCCCACCACCTGCAGATCACACACCTCGACTTGCACATCTGTGATGACATCCATGCCAAGGACAGAGGTACGGCACACACACGAAGTGAGAGACAAGCATCTAATACCTTGTCCTCCAAATGTCCGTCTCATCTCTCTCTCTCTCTATTGCCCCAATCACCCCCCCCCCCACAGGGATTGATAAGAGGATTCAAGGTGGGGCCATGCAGCTCTCTTTCAGTTCCATCACTGTAGACTACTATCCGTTCCACAGAGCAGGTATAAACATATCTGAAACTGGCTGGTGTGATGCAACACCGTTATTATTCCTACACCATATTGCATCGCCACAAATATCCATAAGTCACCCTGTTTGTCTGTGCGTAGGTGAGACCTGTCAGCACTGGATGCACTACAGTGACGCCACTAAGACCCGTGAAGGCTGGGCTCGTGCTCTGCTGGAAGAATATAGGTCTAACATGGAAATGCTCAAAAATGCCATCAGTGGACAGTCCCAGTGCTCTCCTCAGCACGGTGAGTTTCCCGTCTCTCTGATTGGCTGTGTCCAGCTCCTCATCATGTAGGTCTCCTGATCCGTCTTCAGTGTTCGATTCATAACCGCACAAGACCAGGGGTCGCATTTATTAAAGTGTGCATAGAACAAATACAAATCCTACATGTACAAAGTTCTAGATAATTATTTCCGGTATGCAGAGGTGTGTGGACGGTGCTAAAGAGCTCACACTTTAAAAAGCTCTGCTTAATGCACAGTGTCATAGCTTTACATAAAAAAACACTCCTTGTGTAGAGGACTTGGGCATGCATGTGGAACAGGCAGGCTTTGCAGGCCTTTGAAAAAAGCAAACCTCTGTTTTATTTGCTTTATCTATTAATTCAGCATTGGGATAATTAATTTTGAGTCATCTATCTTGTATGACTTCACTGAAAGCTGTAGATGGGTGTGCCTTATGATCAAGTTATTTGAGTCATAATCGGTTTACAGGTGACTTTTCTGCCACACTGAAGTGTTTCTTTGACACAAGGTGACATCAGTGTGTCCACCTCCTCTTAATCATATTCCGTGTGTGTGTGTGTGTGTGTAGAAACATGCGTTCACTCGGTCTAAGCACAGGACCATGCATTCGCACAGTGGATAAATCAGTAAATGTCCAGGAAATGTTTCTGTCGCCTCCGCTAGACTTTTGATGACCTGGAAGAACGTTTGCAAAAGCTTGGAAAATGTGACCGCAGGGAAATCTCTCATTGTTGTTGGCATTTCTGCTGAGGTATTTGGAAATGAAACACGCTGTGCATATAGCAGGAGCCCTGTGAATCCAAGGCAATCGAGGGACTCGGAAATAAATCGTCTTCTGGGTGACGCCGGACAGTTTACAGGTGTAGATCAGTAAAAGTACTCCGTGTAAGCTATTTGTGAAAGCATGCTGGGAAGAGTGTATACTGTATACTACTATACTCTGGCCTCTAAAGATCTTGAGTGAAGAGGATCTGTCAGTGTACATTTTTTTTCCTATGCTTTTTTTTTTTAGGTTGATGAAATTGGAAAACTCCTTTTTGGACGGAGATATTTGACAATTTCCTTTTTAGAGTTGGACAGGATTTTTTAATTATAAGGGCGTGTGTAGAATGTGCTGCGTCTCCTGTGATTGACGCCAACTTTTATTCAGGCTTCTGATTGGCCAGTGTGACTTTATGGTTAGTATTATGTCTCCTCCTGCTGGCTTGGCATGGTTTGACAGCGTGTTTTTGCATTTTCTTGGGGACAAAGTTTTGTTTTGTTTTTTTAAGACAAAAGGAGGAAAAAAAATATTTTTAAAAGTACTGTGTATGTATGGACTAGACTTGAAGACATATACAGAAGTACCTCGGCATACGAATTTAATCGGTTCCGGATGAGAGTTCTTAAGGTGAAATTTTTGGATTGCAGGACAGTTTTCCGCTTTCATTTTGTAAATGCAGATAATCCGTTTCAGCCACCCAAAAAAAAGCCATTGCTAAAATTCTTGGGACAGACGATTCTATTCTTCTTCTTCTTTGTCTTTCAGCTGTTCCCTTTCAGGGGTGGCCACAGCGAATCATCTGCCTCCATCTAACCCTATCCTCTGCATCCTCTTCTCTCACACCAACTAACTTCATGTCCTCTCTCACTGCATCCATAAATCTCCTCTTTGGTCTTCCTCTAGACCTCCTGCCTGGCAGTTCCAACCTCAGCATCCTTCTACCGATATATTCACCATCTCTCCTCTGAACATGTCCAAACCACCTCAATCTGGCCTCTCTGACTTTATCTCCAAAACATCTCACATGGGTTGTCCCTCTGATGAACTCATTCTTGATCCAATCCATCCTTGTCACTCTGCCTCCACTAAATCTTGCTTAAAATGCAAAATAACCCTCAAAAAATATGTAAAGCTGCTTCACTTGGCTTTCACAATTCATGAAAATAACACAAACATGACGCACGGACGCAAACAGGTTTTGAATGGATTCGGGCGTGAGCGCAGGTTTTTCGTAGGCACAAGACGACACTCAGTCACTCGTATGCTAAAAATGCTTCGCATGCTGAGGCAAATCTCTTGCAAAATTTCAGTTGACATTGCCTGAACATTTCTGAGGCAAGGTGTTCGTATACCGAGGTACCACGTACATCTATGATTACATCATGAAAGCAGAGTTTGCAGTAAATGATGGGATTATGACCTGGACATAATGTCTACTAGGGATGCACCGATACCACTTTTTTGGAGTACGAGTACTTGCATTTCGGTACTCGCCGATACCGAGTACTTAATAAAAACATGATTTGAATTTACAGAAACAGACGTGGAATGGTTTCGCATGTCATATGGCAGGTTGCGGCGTGAAACTCTTAAATTACTTGTGTTAAATCCGCTACCTTTCGAGCCTTCTCTGGACAATTTCGCTGAGCACAATTTGCACTCCGCCTTTGTTTTGTCATCTTCATCCACTTTGAAGTAGTTCCACACGGCTGACATGTCTCGCCTCGCCTCGCCTTCCCCCCGCTCTGAGTGCCGGCCGGGGCCTGGGGGCGGGCACTCGGCGCCTGTGATTAACCCGTTACATGCCACTCAAACATAGACATTTCTCAGACCACGGTATCGGCCCCCGGTATCGGGGGACTTTTAACGAGTACTTTAGAAAATGTGGTATTGAGGCCGATGCCTGATACCGGTATCGATATCGGTGCATCCCTAGTGTCCACTGTTCATTTGTCTATATGTCTATTAAAGTGATTTGTGATGGAGCAGTGTTTCTGTGGCATATCTTGAATGTAGAATGGGCTCGAATTTAGCATTTTGTGGAAAATCATGCTTGGGAAAGCCTAGGAGACGGTGTTTGTGAGGAGAAGTCTATCCAAGCTCTCGGTTATTAACACCAAACCCACTCACCCGCACTGTGCTGAAATCAACACTGCCTTTCACTGGTCCTTCCTCTCGTACAGCTACTGTATACACTGTAGCTAATTCAATGCACAGATTCCTTCCCTTCTTTCATTTAGTAGAAGACAAATCATTATTATACCTAATGTTACTGAGACTTAGCATATCTTAGCATATCTTAGCATATCTGAGATGTTAACGCATCTTTTCTTCAGAAATGTCCTCAAAGTGCTGAATGGAAGCGAGTGGCCAATAGTAACGGGTTGTGTGTCCCCATAGAGGAGCCGAACGCTGGTGTAGTAGTTAGGCAGCTGGACTCTGGCGCTGAAGCTTGGGATCCGTTCCCACACTGCTGCTGGTGCCTGGAGCCAGGTACCTCTCTGGTGTGCATTTGGGGTGCCACATACACACACAGAGATGTGCACAGGGCCGCATGTCTGACAGGTCAGATTTCTTTGTGTTTTTTCTTCTCGTAGGCAAAATCTCTACAAACACTAGTACAGCCTTTTCTCAAGCATCCAGCCCCAGTGCCCAGCTCATGTCCAGCTCCATCGTACTGCGCATGGCCGACTTCAGTATTTACCAGGTGGGTGTAGGCACATGTGTGTATCAGTATTGGCCATGTTGAATATTTGCAGAATATCCCCTAACTAGTTCTCATCACATGCCTTGTTGATCTGTTCCAGGTGTCAACAGCGGACCAGCGGCGCACCTCTCCTAAGGCTATGATATCCTGTAATAAAAAGACGCTGTACCTCCCACAGGAGATGCCTGCTATCCATATGGAATTCACAGAGTATTACTTCCCTGATGGAAAGGATTATCCCAGTAAGATGACACTCCATCTGCTAATAACTGTTGATTCATTCTGTAATATACACGTAGGTACACCTTGCTAGTTCTCCTTTTGTCTTCAGAACTGTCTTAATTCATCATAGATTTAACAAGGTGCTGGAAACATTCCTTAGAGAGTTTGGTCCACATTGACATGATGGCTTCACACAGGTGCTGCAGATGCTTTGGCTACACATCCATGATGTGCATCTCTCGATAAACCACATCCCAGAGGTGCTCTACTGGATTGAGATTTGTTGACTGTAGATCCCATTTGTATAAGTGACCTCATTTGTCATGGTTAAGAAACCGGTCTGAGATGGGTTTAGCCTTGTGACTTGGCACGTTATCCTGTGGTCATAAATGGATGGAAAAGGTTAGCAAACTACTCAGGTAGGCTATGCACTCAATTGGTACTAAGGGGCCCAAAGTGTACCCTCAAAATATCCCCCACACCATTACACCACCAAAACCAGCCTTGAACCATTGATACTGGATGGATCCACACTTTCATGTTGTTCATGACTAAATTCAGATCCTGTCATCTAAATGTCACAGTTAGAAATTGAGACTCCTTACACCAGGCACCAGGTTTTTCCAAACTCCTATTGTCCAATTTTGGCGCGTCAATGTGAATAGTACCTTTTTAGTTTCCTGATCTTAACTGACAGGAGTGGCAACCCGTGGTGGTCTCCTGCTGCTGCTGGAGCCCGTTTGCTTCAAGGTTTGAGAAATGTTGTATTTTTGTTTTTGCTCTTCAGCATTCCCCTGTTATTTACGTTACTGTTACCTGTCTATCAGCTCAAAGCAGCCTTGGCCAGTCTCCTCTGACCTCTGGCATCAACAAGGCATTTTCCTACAAATGACTGTCACTCACTGGATGTTTTTTCTTTTTCAAGACCATTCTCTGTAAATCCTAGAGGTGTTGGTGCATGAAAATCCCAGTAGATCTGCTAGTTTCGGGAAATACTCAGATCAGCCCAACATCCATGCCGTGTGCTCAGTCACTCCCATCACCTTTCTTCCCCATTTAAATGCTCAGAACTTCAGCAGATCATATTCACCGTGTCTACATGCTTAAATGCATTGAGTTTCTGCCATGTGATTGGCTGATTATGATAAGTGAGTATATACACCATTAGGGGTGAGCCATTTATATTACACTCTTCTTGGTGAAGTTAGGACTATGTTCATGAGGGATTATCTTGCATTTGAAGTAAAATCACTTTTTTAAATAAGACTACCCTACTGGCAAAGGCTTAAACCAATAGCGGTACCTGTGACCTTCATGATATGTTAATTAGAAATACAAAATTTCTGGTGCAAGTATTTGTATTTCACATTGGCTCACCCACAGATTGAACATGTCAGTTAGTCTGTGACGTGGTGATTAAACAGATGGTCATTCTGGCCACAGTGCCCAAATGATGAGGCCTGGCCTCAGGGAAATCGGTGTGTTTCTATTGAGTCACTGGCGGTTTTGATTTGTGCTGAGTGCTCCAGTGAGGACGGCCGCAGAGGTGCGATTAATAAGAAAAATCTTTGGAGCGTTCCCTGTATGTGTATTAGCTCTGTTTTTCCATGTGCTGTGTTCAGTAATTATCTACAATATACATGAGTCTTCGAGCAGGCAAGGATGTGTGTGTGTGTGTGTGTGTGTGTGTTTTGCAGTTCCCTGCCCAAACCTATACGTGCAGCTCAATGCCCTGCAGCTAGTCGTGGATGCACAAAGCCTGGTGTGGCTCAACTTGTTTGCTCTGGATTTGCGCCACAACCTGGTCCAGTTTATGGAGCTCTACAAGCTCAACGACTCCCAAAAACCAGATGAACACATCGACGTGAAAGTAGATGGTCTTATGCTAAAGGTAGAAAAAAATCTGCCGTTTCACAAACCCACATACAGACTTCTACTGTACAGTATATAGATTACAATAGAATGCAAGCCAATACCACTGAACTTTTAGTATCATCTTAAAGAGATCACATGACGACATAAAAACTGTGTGTTTATATTTGTACAGTTGGTGGTCCCGGGTGATAAGAGTCAGTCCCAGCCAGATCAGCCCCGCTCCATTTCAATCCAGACATCTGAAATGGTGGCTACGAACACGCGGCACTCGGCTGGCTGCTCCCGCTCGGACCTCGAAGCTCTGCTGCAGGCTTTCCGAGAGCAGGCGTTCTTCACCTCCTCCACATCCTCCTCATTTCCCGTACTTCATCCAGTCTTCCAGCGGCATGCACATGAGAGGGACACGTGCCTACATGATGTTTACCGTGGCCTGGCAGCTCCTGCCTTCAGCACTACTGCCCTCAGGGCACCATCAGCCACTGATCTGTGGGCCCTACGCTTCACCCAGTTTTGGGTGGACTACGAGGGTCCTCGAAGCCACCGGCCCTCACCATGTGTTGATTCCTTCCCACTTACCCTGTGGCTGTGCCAGCCTGCCCGCTATGTTCAGTACCAGCAGAGGACCAAGGTGGCTGCAGGCTCAGGGATGATAACGACTGACGTCAGTGATCGGCTACAGAGGAAAAAGCTGTTGAAGGAGTATTATAGCACGGAGACGCTGGACAACCAACCAACTAATGGCCTGCACAAGCCTTTCTCTCTGGATGGACTGAATGCTGCTGAGTCTTCCTCTGTTCCCTCCTCTTCTTCAGGCTCAAGAGACGCGGACATGCAGGTGCTGTTACATGTACAGAAGAAGCTAAGTGTGCAAGCTAACCATAGTCAGTATGTGTTCCTGCTGAAACTACAGCAAACACTGAATTCACTACAACGCACATTGCAGCAGGACCTGCAGCGGCATGGCTTGGCACAGCAAGGTACCGGAGGGACGTATGGTGCATGTGTGGGCATCCTGGTGAGCAGTGCAGAGGTCGCACTGCTGCTGAAGCCTGTGCCATCAGCCGACGCAGACACTAGCCCTCTGGGCTCTGAGCTCTCACCGTCTGGGAGCCGAGCCACTCTGGAGGTGGGCAGTGAGGCAGGGGACAGCACTACAGGCACATCTAAGCTCACTTGCCCTGTGGAACAGCTGCTGTGTGTGGACACAGAGATACAGAGCCAGAGTGCTGCACCCCTCCTGCCTTTTTCAGCAACCACCAAAACCGAGAAGAAAAGTTCCACTGAGGAGACAAATGCATGCTCAGGTCCAGAGGAGAAAAGGAATGAAGCAGATAAGCTTCAGGAGGGCAAGGAGGCAAAACCTGAGCCTAAAGCACTGCAGAGTGAGGCTTCCCAGGGCAGGACTATGGCAGGGGACTCCATGGGTGAGCCGATATCTAGGGACTGGAATGACAAGAACCAGGGAACCAGACTACCTCAGTCTATGTCCAGGTAATCAACCATGTCCATTATACTCATGCCCTGTGTCCTTCACAAATGATCAACTAGAACCAAGGATAATCAAACAAAAATGCCAAACAGTTATGCATTTTTGTTAGTTCTTGTTTACTCCGATCAAAACAGCAAAAACATTGTATATCTGTGCATAATGTATTCGATAGATCTTAAAAGATTACAGTAGTTAGTATCGATTGTATAATTTCTGCAAATTTAGGGAAAATGGTGTAGGTGGCTTAGAGGTTAGCGGTTAGCACTTAGAGGTCAGTGGGCATGGAGTGTGCAAGTTCTCCCCGTGCTTGGTGGGTTTCCTCCGGTTACTCCGGTTTCCTCCCCCAGTCCAAAGACTTGCAGGTTAGGCTAATTGGAGTTACCTGTAGTGTGCACAAGTTATCTGTAGTGTGCACAAGTTATCTGTAGTGTGCATGAGCGAGGGAGTGTGTGCATGTGGGAGCCCTGCGATGGATTGGCACCCTGTGCAGGGTGTACCCTGCCTTGTGTCCCAAGTATACAGGATAAAGCGGTATAGACTATCAGATTGAGTGAGTGTGAGTAGTGTTATATAATATATAGCATGATTATGGAATACTGTATATTGTATATTTTTGAATAGGAAAATATTAAATCACTATTAGAAATGAAATAGTTCTTTCTATTGTGGCAGTGGTGGAACTAAATGTAGTGGACCCTGGCTTTCAGGCAAGTATAAAAAAACAGATTTTGTTCAGATTTGTAAAATGAAATGAGTGTTGAGTTAAATGAGTACTGTCATGTTTGGTAAGTCCACGTCAGGACCGCACACCCACTGCCTGACTCGGGTTCAGCCAGATGACCAGTTTTCAGTTAGATCAGCGATCTGGTGATGTCCAAATTATTCAGTACAAACATATGATCCAGCACGATGTCATCTTGTATATTTGGATCTGCACCTGCCCATGACCCAAGAGGAAACCCAGATGTTCAAGTATGACATTGAACTGTACGCATGTCTCAAGGATGTCATGGCGTTCCTTCAGTGATCTGATGTAATGTGAGCATATGCAGCATGAGGACAGAGGGTTCTGTCTGTAATTCATGCAAATCATAGTTGGAATGGAGTAGATGATGAATTTATAATTATTATTTTTAAATTTTACAGGACATTGGTGTCTTGCGTATGTCAAATAAAAGCGAGTCGTGCCTAAGTGATATACAAGCAGAATTTACAATGTGTTGCACTGTCTAAGACTCAAGAACTCACACGGTACTGAATAATCTGTGCACAGGCTCGAGCTCCTACCAAACCACTTTGGAGTTACTGAGCAGCTTCACTCCGCTAGGAGTAATAAATATGAGTGTCCTCTCACTGCAAGTGTCCCATCTCTGCCCAGTGAGAAGTGATCTCCACACAGTCACATTTGTAGTTACACCTCCTGTTTCAGCTCCTTTCTGAGGGACTGCTTCTCTCCATGGTTGTGAGAGGGTGAGGTGGCATGCTTTCAAGCACTTTACAGCTTGATATGAGTGATAATACAAAGATGCCTCATGTAGCTGAGCTCACCTGCCAGCTGGGACTGCCATTCTTGAGCCGGTAGTAAATTCTTAGGTCAAGAACAAGATTATATAACCAATGTATAACTCAATAATAACTAAGACACCGTGGAGGTTTGCAGGACCTCTCGCCTGGAGATACAGTAAGAGGGAGAAGGGGAAGGGAAAGGAGGGAATGCCTGCCTCCATATAAAACATCAGTTGGTCCTCTGTCAACCCTGTCCATGGCAGTTATAGCTGAGGTCCTAGCCGGCTGTACAGGTCTTCAGATTACTTGTCTGTCTTCAACCTGCACCACCACTATGGACCATGGTCTCGCAGCAGCCCACGGTGGCCTGCTGATTTACCTGCTGTTGATGGATTTCATTTAGTCTCTGCGAGGTATGAGGTCTCAAAAAGCAATTATAGATTCTCCCAGATTTCAACACTGCTGCGATATAATCTGTAACTTGAGCAGGTCCAATGTCCGTCCATGTCCACCAACTGCAGTGAAACTCAAACTAAATAACCCTCAAATCTTATTGGAACCAAATAGCAATTACATTAATTATCAATGAAATGATTGTATAAGTGCATTTACTCATATCTTACAGTTTGTGTAGGCATTTGTGGAAGTGTTCTTCATCCACTCAGTGTTTCTGGGTGTGTGTGTGTATGTTACAGTGGGCGCCTGATGAGGGATCGATCGCAGTCGTCTTTTTCTGTGACGTATAAGCACATGAAGAGTCCTTCCCTGCAGTCTCTGGACAACATCTCCATAGACAGTTCCTTACTGGAGGACTGTGATTCCTACAGCCTACCGGAGAGAGGTATCCTATAGAATCCTGGGAACTCTGGAGTTCGTAAAAAACACGGCCAGATGATGGAATTTTGTAGTAGTTCAGCAGTGTTGTGTAGTGTAGCTAAATCAGGTGTTTAATGTTCAGAAGAACACGAGCGCCGTTCTCAAGTAAAAAGTGTTATAATCTATTTTTCCTTTCAAGTCAGTCTGATAGCTTTACTTTTTTTGTGACTTTTTTGGCTTTTGGCTGACTGTATCTAGTCTGTAAATAAAATCTAAGGTTGTGAGCTGCCTTCCTGAAGACATAGGGATTTTACTGTATGTACCACAGAATCCACTAGGTGGCAGGATTGCATCATGAATTAAAAGTGTGTAGAGGCAGTTCCATGCCATGCAATTGTAATGTGTATGTATATATATATATATATATATATATATAGATAGATAGATAGATAGATAGATATAGATGTATGTGTGTGTGTGTTTGTAGACGATGTGTCTATATCTGGATTTAAAGCCCTTTCAAGTGACCCGAGTGCTGCTGAGCGTGCCACTGAGGCCATGGTGCAGGATAGAGAAGATTCCCAGTCGCTCGAAGCAGTCAGTGCCACCTCCCAGAGTACTGACGAGAACATCAAGGATCTGGTACTGACATTTTTCACTGACATTTTTATCTTTGTTATGCTCCACCACTTTCTTTTTTGTTGACATCTTGCAATCTATATCTAATAGTTTTATCTTTAACTGTTTTTGCATCATGTATACAATTAAATGCTTGTGTGTGTGTGTGTGTCCCCCACTGCAGGTGTCTGTGCTGGTCCTGAAGCTGCACTCTGTGTGTGCCTCACTGAACGTGAAAGGGGATAACTCTACTCTAGCTCTGGAGGTGGGGCAGATCCGCACCAATCATCTCGGCAACATCAGTCTACGGCAGTATCTTAGCAACCACAGTCTCGGTAAGACCACATCAATAGGTCTTCTATGTGTGTGTGTTCGTGTGTGTGTGTGTTTCAATCCTGACTGTTGAAAATACATAAATGTTAATGTGCATCTCTTTAGGTTTTGTCTGTTCCACACCACTAATTACTGCTCAGAGCAGTGAAGGTAAAGTGTTTGTGTGTGTGTTTGTTTGTTTGGGAGTATGGTGTTGGATTTGATTTTTGTAAATGTCTTAGATTTGTGTGTGCCGAAATATTCTGTCTGTCCCAAAAATTTGAGAGTCATACCGAGCTTATTTTTAAGCTTACTGCAACTGAACTGTTAATCGATTTAGACAAATCTATATAATGGTTTCAAAAAGCCTTCCAATTAGAACACGCACACACGCGCACACACACACATTATAAACAACATGCATCCCAAGAATGTAGCCATATCCAGTAGGGCAAATCCAAAGCATTGTTCGACACAGGCAGGGGTCAAAACATATAAATGTGTAAGAACAGCGAGTCTGATAACAGAAAGAGGATGCAACAATAGATGAAGTGTCCTCGTCCTTTGTGTGATGGAACTCTCTGGTAGATAGAGGTAGTCCTAGACACTGCTGTGGTGGGTTGGTGGTCTAGAAGGACAAACAAGCCGTGCCTCAGAGATGTGTTGACATCTTCTCATTGTCCAAACCTAGGAACTAAGGACACATCAGAAGGCTCTGGGAGCTTTGGGAGACAGTGAGACAGGGAGTTAATTTGGGGTTACTAGAGGTGGACTAGTCTATTATGTTGATTGCTCCTACAATATGACCTTAAGAATCCTTCAGGTTCTTGATTGAGACGTCAGTCTTGGCCAGGAGACGGGGTCTGGTCCCCTGAGGACAGATAAAATTAGTCATTGAAAAATTATAAAAGGAAAAATTATGGAAATAAGTTAGAAAGGTTTGAGGAAATATGTATAAATTATAATCGGATTGTCCCTAGAGTTAATATGGAGTTCACTTTCGTTATATTGGACGCTCAGGTACAAAACTATTTGTGGGAATTGCAGTCTATTGAGAAGGAAACATAGACATGAGAACTCCCTGAGAAGTAATCTGTCCCGCCTCCGCCAACAAACCTGTGTGATCAATGAGAGCGGGAAAGACAACGTCTAAAAATACCAGTTCAGCATAATAGTCTACGTCCATGAGTGCAGCAGATCTGCACCTTTACCTACGACAGACCTATTTACAAAATGCTTTGCTAAATAAATTGGTTTTTATACTAGACTTTAGTCCCGAACATTAATTGGAAGGCTATTCTGTAACTTGCCCCCTGTGTTCTTCATACGAGGTACTGACAAGCAGCCTGCAGCCTTTGATCGCAGTACAGCAGGTGTGGCGGATCATAAAACACTAGCAATTCACTGAGGCAAATAAATAATTGCATGATGAAAAAAGAACTTCTGTGTTATTGCTCATCTGATGATATATTTGCCTAATACTATGACTCACTATAATCATCTGATATTTTTTAAATGACTTTTTTTTTGCTCAAAAACAGGGGAACTAACTTTTAAACATGAATCTAGGCAGTGCCTTTACAGATGCTCCAGCAGGAGATTTGAAAATGATTAATGGGCTCTTGAACACAGAAGGCACCATTTTGCAACACCATGCCATGCAGTGTGGATTGGGCTTTTATTTGAGTCGATCACAACGATGACACAAATCACAGCCCCAAAGTAGACTATTTAGAGAAAAAGCAGTCAGCTGGAATTCTTTCTGTAATAAATTGGCCTGTGCAGTCACCAGATCCCAACCCCACCAAGCTGTTGTTGAGCAGTTTGACCCTGTGATTTACTCACAAAGCCAATCCAATTTGGTGGTGGTGCTTCACTGAAGCACGGCGTGACACGTCCTCGGATTACCTTGATAAATTGACTGGCAGATGCCAAAGGTCTGCAAGCTTTTTATTGCTTCTTTGATGAAAGCAAAAAAACATGAACATTTCAGAGTGACCCCAAACTTTTGTGTACACAGACAGACCATGCAGCTAACAGATCTTCTGCACTATTTCTTTTTAAATTAAAGGGCAAAAATCTTTCCTAGGGAATCGACTAGTCATGTGGGTTCCTCACAATGTACTCTTAAGATGTTAAGGAATTCCCGTCCAATGGCCAGCTTGAGGCAGGACTGAGGAAGGATGGCAGGGTTGAGAGGTCCTTTGGGGAACATTTGGGCAGTCATGACGGTGTGTGTTAAATTTTTTGTTCTTAAATCCAGGTCTGTAGGTTGGGGTGAACTTGACTGAGAAAGAGAACCGTGCCCACCAGGCTTGACATGGGTTTAATCCAATCACTAGCTTTCATATAATTGAGAAAACCTTGCTTCCAGATGCATCTGCATAGACTATAACAGAGTAGTATATAGGGTGTGCTGGTATGGGGGTGCTGGTGAAACAATGTTTGACTTAGAAATTGGCAAAGCCGCAGTATCTTTGCTCCCTTCGGGATATGGTTGCGAACAGACGGTCACAGCCTCTGTTTCTCCATTACTTCATCTCTATAACCTGTTTATCCAGAATTCAATCCAGAAACTTGCTAGAAGGCTGGAAGAACTCTCATTTCTCAAGTTTTACTCTCATCTTGTGGTTTTATTCCCCGTTTTAAACAGATGTGTTGGACATGCAGGAGGTGGTCAATATGACCTCTACAGTATAAACACAGATTGGTTTGGGAATTCTTAGAGCACCTCCTTTACAAACACCCTGACCATAAGACCTGATTTAATATTCATAGTGTCAAGTCATAGTTATGAACCAAGACCTCTCATCACCCTTTAATACAGTATGCCTGAGACAGTGTGCACTATGTAGCTTTAAAATTGCACACTTTATAAATAGTTTGTGTCGACTCATTCCATCACAAGTTTGTGAAATGCTAAGGCAAATAATATGCCAACGGTGTGTGTCTTGTTTAAGGAAGAGCAAGTGCGGCAGGGTGATCGAAAACTCCTTTATGTCATCGTTTGATGAACAGTAGTGGTTGCTTGTGGACACTCAGATAGTGAAAAACTGTCTCTTCTGCTAATCTAATCCCACTGCATTTTGCGTTCTGTCCGTCTCCTAACTGACTCTCCTCCCAACCGCTCTTCTCAATATGTCCACAGTCTCTCTAGGTCTGTGAATAGAAAGAAGAATTTAAATACGACCACTTTAGGGAATCATTTTTGTCACTAATAACAAAAATGGTAAAAAAAAAAACCTAACTGTCCACTGCGTGATTTACAAAGCCATATGCCTGTCCTCAGGCCAGCACTTATTATTTTACCTTAGAAAAGTGCCAGTGGATCATCTGGTTTCACATCGTCATTCTGGCTCTCAAACAGAATTTCATGCAAATCATAGTGGGAATGGAGTAGATGATGAATTTATTTATTTACTTAAATTATTATTATTTTTTTTTTTGTCTTAAAGTTATGAAAGTGATAGTGAATGAATATCCATGGAATCATGAAGCTTATTTATAGTACATGCACTTAATTGGCAGTAGGTGACTAACGTTCAGTTGCCAAGTGTGTTTTTGCTTGTCTTTTCCTCCATGTCCCCATGATTCAACACTTGAATCGAAAGATTTCATTGTTAATGACTGCTGACTATTCAAAGTGTGTGTGTGTGTGTGTGTGTGTGTGTGTGTGTGTGTGTGTGTGTGTGTGTGTGTGTGTGTGTGTGTAAGGCTCAGGCTCAGACCAGGAGCCCCGCAGCAAGCAGCTGCATCCAGAGGTCCGAGTCCGGCTGGAGAGTGGCCCAGAAGCAGCTGCTCACTCCCCACTGGCCGAACACAATGGCTTCCTGCAATGCCAGCTGCAGGCCTTAAACACCGACCTCTTCATGACCTCTTTGCGAAATCTTTCCACCTTTCTAGATGATAATTCCGCTTCTCATGTACTCCCGATGGAGATCACGATCCAGGATACACACATCAACCTGAAGGTACTGTGTAGACACACGTTGAACCTTGGTGTTTGAACAGAACAGCTGGAGATGCAACATAACATGGGTGATGTTCATGTGTTCGTGTGTGATGTAGGATGATGGTCACCGGGACAGCCCTTCAGAGTCGGAACCCAGTCCCATGTCCTTACATATCCACAATCTCCTGGTGCTGCGCAGGGATGATGGCTCCTTCCATATTGGAGGTTATATTTATTAATTTGGCAGTTTCATGCAGTGTGACTTAGAGCTGAGCTAAGCAAGATGAGGGTTAAAGGGCTTGTTCAAGGGCCCAACAGTGATGGCTTGGAAGTACTGAGATTCAAAGTTGCAGTGTTCTAATCAGTAGACCATAGCCTGACCTCTGAGCCAGTGCTGTATTTGTCCTCATCCTGTTTATAATTTAGTCACCTTAATTTCTTTCCTGAATGCTATTATTCCTTTAATTCCTTATATGTACATGCTTTTAAAAAAGCCCATATTTTCGGTTAGTAACTGATGTCTGGTCTCCTGTCCCCTTTTCCTCTCTGTACAGTTGAGCCCGCTCCACAGGTAGAGCCTCAGAAGATGGAGCCTGTTCCTGACAAAACACCTACTTCTGAATGCCTATTTCTGTACGCTCCTGAAGTGCGTGGTGTTGTGGCTAGCGAGTCAAAAGAAACACAGACTGCACCTCAGTCACCCACAAGACCCATCCCCAGCAGCAATGAAAAGGTACGCGGCAATAAATCCAGCTGTTTATTTAAATATGATCACTGAGCACTAGCAACAGTACATGACGTGTAACCTGTACGCTACTTGCACACAGACTCGTGACGTACTTCCGCTTTGAAGTAATAGTGCTCGCTGAGTTCCGGTTTGTCGGCCATTGTGTTGGAGTTTGGAGGAAATGTTCAGAAAAAAGTGTGTTTATAGATTTCAGAGACAGCAGAAGGTATAAAACGTACACTGTTGTGTTCCGCTGTGTACATCTTCTGCGAAGTTCAACGGAACTTTAAGTTTTCACAGTTTTCCTTCAGATGTGGACCTTAGAAAACGGTGGCGGCTTGTGAACATACGCCGAGACGATTTTTGTTCTACCAGCAATTCTAAGGTTTGCAGTAAACATTTTAGCAGTGATCAGATTATTGAACCGCAAACACCAGAGGCACGAAAAAAGCTAGTAACTGGCGCTGTACCAGTGCTTTTAGCCTGGAATTACGCCGTTAAAGCATCGCGGTCCTGCTGAAGTGGTATCCGTCGAACCCGTACCCATGGATGTAACGATGGATCATGATTACTGTAGCATTCCTTCATTATTAGACCTGGCATGTGTTAAAATAGAAGAACTTTCTAATGAAGTGGAGGAGCTGAAAAAACAGCTACAAGAGCTACACGTTCAGCGTGACTGTACATTTACAGAACACAGTACAGGGTAGTATTTACAATGTGTTATTCAATTCAGTTTTATTTGTATAGCGCTTTTAACAATTGACATTGTCTCAAAACAGCTTTACACAATCAAAAGAACAATTTAAGTTTGTATGGAATGTGAATGTGTATGAATCAAAATGGTCAGATATTCCCTGGTGAGCAAGCCGAGGGCGACAGTGGCAAGGAAAAACTCCCTGAGATGGTAATAGGAAGAAACCTTGAGAGGAACCAGACTCAACAGGGAACCCATCCTCATCTGGGTGAAACAGATAGCAGGAAATTATCTGCATTTATACAGTGTTAAGTGTTAGGTTCAGCCTAATGGTTGATGTTAATTGATGTAAAATGGAGTCCGGTAGTTATTGGAGACTCAGATAGACTTGTAGAAAGTTCCAGTCCTGAACTATCGAATTGTCAAGTCCTCAGAGAAACAGCTGACAACACCAGTCGAGGCCAGAACCGTCTTCTAAGTAGATAGAATCATCCCCAGACACCAGACGCATCCCAAAGAGACACACGGGGCATCCATGCGACGAGACCTCCAACCAGAAACGGGGCACCAGGATGGATCAGACAGGTCCGGAGGGCAGAGGGAGTCTGGATCACTGGCAGCTCAGGGATGACAGATGTAGCTCGACAGAGAGAAAGAGTGAAAGGGGGAGAGAGGAAAGAGAAAGAGGGCGAGAAAGAGAAGAGGAGGAGAGATGGCAGTTAGGTATGGTCACAGTCACAATGTATAATGTGAATGTATATTTACTGTAGAGTGCAAGCAGAGACTCCGGCAGGACTAACTATGACAGCATAACTAAAAGGGAGAGCCAGAAGGAAACACAGACATGAGGGCTCCCTGAGATGTAAAGCAAACAATCACCTCACCGTCAACAAACCTGAGTGATCAAATGAGAGTGAGGAAGACAGCATCTAAACATACCAGTTCACCATAATACTCTAGTCCATGAGTCCCCCAGATCTGCTCCTTTACCTTATGGCAAATCTATTTATAAAAATGCTTGGCTAAATAAATAGGTTTTTAGCCTAGACTTAAACACTGAGACTGTGTCTGAGTCCCGAACACTATTTGGAAGACTATTCCATAATTTTGGGGCTTTGTAAGAAAAAGCTCTGCCCCCAGCTGTAGTTTTCATAATATGCGGTACTGACAAGCAGCCTGCATCCTTTGACCGAAGTAGGCGTGGCGGATCGTAAGACACTAGCAGTTCGCTCAGATACTGTGGCGCGACACCATTTAATGCTTTATATGTCAAGAGTAGTATTTTAAAATCAATGCGAAATTTCACAGGGAGCCAATTTAGTGAAGATAGGATAGGGGTGATGTGCTCATATCTTCTGGTTCTAGTGAGGACTCTCGCTGCTGCATTCTGGACTAGCTGAAGTTTGTTTATGTACCTAGCTGAACAACCAGACAGTAAGGCATTACAATAGTCCAACCTAGAAGTGATAAAAGCATGAACTAGTTTTTCTGCATCGTTTAGCGACAATATATTTCTTATCTTAGCAATATTTCTGAGGTGAAAGAATGCTATCCTGGTGATATTATCTACATGAGCTTCAAATGAAATGCTGGAATCTACGTATAATCACGCCGAGGGCTTTTACTGTTGCACTTGATGGATCTAAAGTTACGGTGTGATCTAAGATTTTACTTCTAGCTGTATGCGGTCCTATGACTAGAACTTCTGTCTTATCCGGATTAAGCAGAAGGAAGTTAATTAGCATCCAATTTCTTATGTCCTGCACACATTGCTCAACTTTAGTAAGATGGTTTTTCTCATCAGGTTTTGTTGAGACGTATAGCTGTGTGTCGTCAGCATAACAATGAAAACTAATACCATGCTTACGGATTATGTTGCCCAGAGGAAGCATGTAAAGGGAAAAAAAGCAGTGGGCCTAAAACTGAACCCTGCGGAACGCCAAACTCCACTAGAGAACATGCAGAATAATCACCATTTAAGTCTACATACTGATAACGATCGGTCAAATAGGATCTGAGCCAGGAGAGAGCTATACCCTTAATTCCTACTACATTTTCTTATCTGTGAAGAAGAATAGCATGATCAATGGTGTCAAAAGCTGCACTGAGGTCGAGTAATACAAGCATAGTTACACAACCCTGATCAGAGGCCAATAGGAGGTCATTTACTACTTTAACGAGTGCTGTTTCTGTGCTCTGATGAGGCCTAAATCCTGACTGATACAGTTCATGTATGCCATTTCTATGTAGATATGAGCATAGCTGCTCCGCTACTATCTTTTCCAGAATCTTAGAGATAAAGGGGAGGTTTGATATTGGCCTGTAATTGGACAGCTGACAGGGGTCGAAGTCAGGTTTCTTAATTATTGGTTTGATAACTACTAATTTAAAAGATTTTTTAACATAACCAATGCTGAGTGAGGAATTAATTATTCCCAACAGCTGTTCTGTTATTATTGGTACTATCTGTTTAAGAAAATGTGTCGGTATAGGATCTATATACTTATCTTAGACAAGAGTCTTATGAGGTAGACTAAGAGCAGTATATAGACTGTTACAGGGCTGCTCTATATCACTTTATCATACATACAAGCTCTATTTGCACTATACAATATGTCTGCATTTGCACTACTCTGTCTGGTTTGCACTCTCTGCCATGTGCCCTTACTTGTATATTGTATTTGTTTTTTTATATTATATGTATAATTGTATTTATTCATATTTTTCTTTGTATTTTTTAAATTCTACTTTATGTATTTAATGTTATCTGTTATCCACCAAGGGTCTGAGAGTAACGCAATTTAAATTCTCTGTATGTCCTGTACATGTGGCAAAATTGATATTAAAATCAAAGTCAGCTTTATTATGTTCTTATATAATACAGTGGCTCGCAAAAGTATTCAGCCCCCTTGAACATTTTGTCACATTACTGTACAGCCACAAACATGAATCAATTTCATTTGAATTCCACGTGAAAGACCAATACAAAGTGGTGTACACGTGAGAAGTGGAACGAAGATCATACATGATTCCAAACATTTTTTACAAATAAATAACTGCAAAGTGGGGTGTGCGTAATTATTCAGCCCCCTTTGGTCTGAGTGCAATCAGTTGCCCATAGACATTGCCTGATGAGTGCTAATGACTAAATAGAGTGCACCTGTGTGTAATCTAATGTCAGTACAAATACAGCTGCTCTGTGACGGCCTGAGAGGTTGTCTAAGAGAATATTGGGAGCAACAACACCATGAAGTCCAAAGAACACACCAGACAGGTCAGGGATAAAGTTATTGAGAAATTTAAAGCAGGCGTAGGCTGTTGAAGCGATCATTCAGAAATGGAAGGAGTATGGCACAACTGTAAACCTACCAAGACAAGGCCGTCCACCTAAACTCACAGGCCGAACAAGGAGAGCGCTGATCGGAAAGCAGCCAAGAGGCCCATGGTGACTCTGGACGAGCTGCAGAGATCTACAGCTCAGGTGGGGGAATCTGTCCATAGGACAACTATTAGTTGTTGACCTTTATGGAAGAGTGGCAAGAAGAAAGTCATTGTTAACAGAAAACCATAAGAAGTCCCGTTTGCACAGCAAACATGTGGAAGAAGGTGCTCTGGTCAGATGAGACCAAAATGGAACTTTTTGGCCAAAATGCAAAACGCTATGTGTGGCGGAAAACTAACACTGCACATCACTCTGAACACACCATCCCCACTGTCAAATATGGTGGTGGCAGCATCATGCTCTGGGTGCTTCTCTTCAGCAGGGACAGGGAAGCTGGTCAGAGTTGATGGGAAGATGGATGAAGCCAAATACAGGGCAATCTTGGAAGAAAACCTCTTGGAGTCTGCAAAAGACTTGAGACTGGGGCGGAGGTTCACCTTCCAGCAGGACGACGACCCTAAACATAAAGCCAGGGCAACAATGGAATGGTTTAAAACAAAACATATCAATGTGTTAGAATGGCCCAGTCAAAGTCCAGATCTAAATCCAATCGAGAATCTGTGGCAAGGTCTGAAAACTGCTGTTCACAAACGCTGTCCATCTAATCTGACTGAGCTGGAGCTGTTTTGCAAAGAAGAATGGGCAACGATTTCAGTCTCTAGATGTGCAAAGCTGGTAGAGACATACCCTAAAAGACTGGCAGCTGTAACTGCAGCAAAAGGTGGTTCTACAAAGTATTGACTCAGGGGGCTGAATAATTACGCACACCCCTCTTTTCAGTTATTTATTTGTAAAAAAATGTTTGGAATCATGTATGATTTTTGTTCCACTTCTCACGTGTACACCACGTTGTATTGGTCTTTCACATGGAATTCCAATAAAATTGATTCATGTTTGTGGCTGTAATGTGACAAAATGTGGAAAAGTTCAAGGGGGCCGAATACTTTTGCAAGCCACTTTATATAATAATATATATATATATTCTTGCATATGGTTATTTTGCAAATACGATGCACGTCAGTAACGTTAATCCGTGGGAGATCCTGGAGACGGCGGGTGTAGAACGTAGCCATTGCTAAACTGGAACTGACTAAGCCCTATTGAAAAGAACGCGCAAGTAGGTGTACAAGTAGCGCATTAAAACCAAGAAAACATGGTCTAGCCAAAAGGTTTAGTTGTATTAAGGACAACTATATTATACAACCAAAAGATCGTTATTGCATTTGACTCATGTTACATCCATGGAGCAGAGACCCTTTATCAGTGTGAATTATTGTCTACAGTATGTTAAAAATAAAATTTTAGCAACATCTATTGTGAGAGTGCGACATCCTTTTAAAGCTCAGCGTTTCAAATTTTAAATGCTGATCTGGTGCATCTTCTATCCGCAGATGCTAATGGAGGAGAACGAGTGTTTGAAACTAGAACTATCCCGAACCAAGATGGCACTTGCAGAGGCCCAGATGGAGAAAGACTCCTTGTTGCACCGTATGAAGAACATCAAGCTCTCAAGCTAGAGCTGCACAGATGCATGGAATAGCCAGCAGTCTCTCTTCTCACTTCCTCTCATCTTTCCCTTCATCAAGTCTTCTGTTTTTATGATGGACTGCCCATATTTTTACACTTTTCAGACTGTGGGGATTCGGAGGAATCTGTTTGTCTTCGTGAGTGTGTGTTTGTGTGTATACACACTTGTCTTAAATAGTTGACTCTGAATGTCATATTTTGAAATGAATGTCTTAAAATAAAAGACAATTTGCACAACACTGAGCTATATATAACAAAATGTACATATTAATAGTTATTTAGCTATGAGCAGATTGTGCTTGTGTGTACAGTATGGAGAAATGCAGAAGAATGTTTTTGTAAAGAGTTTTGAATGGTCCTGTTTTTGTGTAAGTGTGCGTGCCTGTGTGCGTGCCTGTGTGCGACAGAATAAGAGGGAGAGAATAAGGGAGTTTTTTTTTTTTTTTTTTTTTTTTTTAATAAATTGATTTATTATCTGAAATAAGCATTTTCTTAATTGCTTCATTCCATGCACACTACAATGACTTCCATAACACCAGATTGCACATAGCTTTTGAATTTTTGTGTGTACTGTACGTAGTGTTGTGTTTAGAATGCAGCACTTTTCTAACTGTACTAGTTGTTAGCCAGTGTGTTTCTG
This sequence comes from Channallabes apus, assembly GCA_030522415.1. Lineage (NCBI taxonomy): Eukaryota > Metazoa > Chordata > Actinopteri > Siluriformes > Clariidae > Channallabes > Channallabes apus. Next base: position 41,783,665 of record CM060107.1, on the reverse strand, counting down.
CAATCATAGAAGAACTCTCTGGTATGTGAGTGTGCATATGGAGTGTGTGTGCACTAACATTCATTGTGTTGTAGGACATTCTGTACAGTATATTCATAGGATTAGGGTTTTTTTATGAACTAAAGTGCTGCACAGTGTTTGCAGTTGCCGTGCTGCCTGAGCCTCTGTGGAGTTTTTCACAATAAGACCATTGTGTTATAATGAGATAATATTTCTAGCTTTTCTGTATACACGCTTGTTTTTATTTTTTTTTTTAATTCAGAGCATTTTTCAGCATTTGCCTATTGTAAGGGTGTGACTCAGATGGAAACCAAATTGAGTTGAATTAAATGTACTGTTTAAGGGATTTCTTTTTTGTGTGTTTATGCTGAAAGGGCATAAGTCCTATGTTTGTATGTGCAGTAGTCATTTGTGTATTAATGCTTCTTAGTTTAGACCAAAGCTGTTCATGTTCTCTGCCATGGCTCGTGCCCTCTCATTACCACAGCCTGTCCTCAATCTGATCAAAATCAGCCGTACTCCATACGGAGAAAATGTACCGATGAAAACATCAAATAATTTATTATGGAAAAGCTGCTGGAACAAATGAAATAAAAAATAATAAAACCGAATCTTTCTAGAATGTGGCTGTTTTTCATACATGCCTTTTCTTCTTAAGATGCAATAATACAAATGTATTTTTTTTTTCAGATTTTGAATTTTTAAAGCTAAAATAAACAGTTTGTAGTGATGTTATTAGGCTCTAGTGTCTCCTTTCCTTTGAACATTTTTATGTTTGAAGCTTTCAGGTTGGTGTCGGTCATATTTTACATGAAGTACACACAACTATGGCAACAGCTGCATGACAAGATTATTATCAGTTTCAATTAGGATTCAGTGGTCAAAGTGAGGTTGGACTGTCCCAAAGACAAATAGCTAAAAGTTTTAGGATACCCCTGCACTGCACTGCGGTAATTCCTGCATACACTTTAACATGAACTTATTTTGTTATCTTTAGCCTCCCCTTATCCCCTTATTTTATTACATTAAATTAATTGGAACAAATGTTTTCTTGCAACAAGCTGCCAAGTGCCTAAAGATATGATTAAAAAAAAAAAAAGAAATCAGCAGCAACCTCATTTCTCCTCTCGTCTGTTCCAACCATTCAGCATTACCAGTATAATAATCAGTGGCTTGATCATCTGTCATCATCTGCACCTGTTTCTCACTGGTTCATGCCTTAAGTTAGATGCTTTTTATGTTTAAATAATTTATAGGTCGCTGTGTGGCTTAATAAAAAAACCTGAACCTGGTCAGGTACAGGGACTGGACTGAAAATGAGGACCAAAAAACAGCCAAAAATGGGGGGTAAATGTGAGAAAGTCTGGCTCTTTGGGAGTAAAATATATAAAGTGTACTGTACTGTATATGTCAGCTACTTTGGGCTCTTTGCACAGGTGGCTGTAGTGCACTGCTTGTTCTGGTGCCTTTCTATTGACAGCATTGAGTTTTTTTTTTTGATGAGTTGTGCTGTGTTGGCTTTGTGTTTACCCATAAGGTGTTTATCACAATCAGCAAAAACTTTTCAGGAAGCAAAAAACTCACCCATCTATACCACTTTATCTTGTATTCAGGGTCACCTGGTTCCCAGGAGGCTTAGGGCACAAGGCAGGTACACCCTGGACAGGGTGCCAATCCATCACAGGCCATACACACTACGGGCAATTTGGGAACTGCGATTAACCTAATCTGCATGTCTTTAGATTGTGGGAGGAAACCGGAGTACTCAGAGGAAACCGACCAAGCACAGGGAGAACATGCAAACTCCATGCACACAGAGACAGGAATTTGAGCCTGGCTGGGAATCGCAAGGCAACAGTGCTAACCACTACACCACTGTGCAGCCGGAAGCAAAACTTAAAACAAAATTGTTGTGCAGTGTAATCAATGTTAATGTGTTAATGTTAAATGATGACCTCTTACATGAAAGTTGATACCCTAGCTGACATGGAATACCGCAGCAATCATCTGGTACCAGCCAGATACTTTTCTTCTTATTAGATACTTTATAGTGACAAATTCCAAACACCAGATGGTTCTGAATTTCGGGTATAGATGTACTGTATAGATATATAGAGCTAAGATGTGGATGATGATGATGTTGGTGGTGGTGTTTGCATCACTCGTGTACTTTATTAGATCGTATTATTTGGCCTGTTTTTTTCCCAGGTCATGCCTGTAATAGCATTCTCTGTAAGATGGCAGTAGCATGGCAACATTGACAAGATTATTGTTGTTTCTTAAGATTCAACTTGTTTTCTAGTTATGGCCTAAACTGTTCTGCCTCAGGCATATTTATAGGTCACTGGGTTCTCCTTGCTGTCTCTTTCGTCTTCAGATACAGACTGCTGGACGGATATTGCTCTATTTATTGGCAGGGACTGTAAATAAATGTTACTCAGTATGAGGCATTGGTGTAATTTACTCCACAACAAAATAGTTCTTAAACAAGATATTGTTCTTGAAAGCACGTGAGAGACAAAGACAGAGGATGAGAAGTGGGGTTTGGAAAAGATCTGGCACACAAAATCAGGTTCTCGGTCCCTCCTGGCAAAGACTGGAGCTCAGTGATTCTGCCCAACACCCGGTGGGCCTACAGCTGCCTCTCTCCCCCACTCTCTCCCTCTCCGTCTCTCTCTCTCACTGTTTCTCTCTCTCTCACTGTTTCTCTCTCCCTCTCTCTCTCTCTCTCCGTCTCTCTCTCTCCGTCTCTTTCTCTCCGTCTCTCTCTCTCCCTCCATACAGGAAGTGATGCTGCGAGCTCATAACACTGAGATGGATGTAGAGCCAAGACTAATTCTGTGTGTGTGTGTGTGTGTGTGTGTGTGAGTGCGCGCGTGCGTTCTCTATTTCTCTCGCGGTATTTCATCAGTTTAACCCCTCCACTGCTCCGTGTGTGTAAAATGCGCAAGCCCATTGTTCCGTCTCCTACAGCGGCTGGAAAGTTTCATGAGCGAGGCGAGAATGTGAACACAGTGCGGCATTACGGTAACGGCGCAGAAACACACAGGCTACAGAGGTTCTGCCTCAGCTCCACACCCAACCTCTCTCTCTCTCTCTCTCTCTCTCTCTCTCACACACACACACACACAGCATGAGATGTAAGATGCTCTTCTAACAGGACACACAGACCGGCGGACGTTCAGAATGAGCGCGTGTCTCGCTGCGCGCGCGTGTCTCTGTGTGCGTCTGTGATCGACAAAGGAATCCGCTCGTGTTGTTGCTCTCGGAGGTCCGGGTGAGCGCGCGCAGGCAGCCGGCAGGTCTGGCACGAGCTCTCTCTCTCACTCTTACTCTCTCTCTCTTTAACAGCGTAACAGCGCACGAGCATGGATTAACCGGAGCACGGCGTCGCGCGCCCCTCTGTCTCTTCACTCTGAACAGGATAAAGAGGATGATCTTTGTGATTATGGTCTCGTGCGAGTGAAATCAGACCCTCTCCGTCTCTGTTCGACTCGGTCTATCTACCCCTCTACCCCCTCCTGTTCTCCTGTCCTCCTGCCCCGGGTGGACGGTGACAGCTCGGGATGGGGAAGGATCAGGAGCTGCTGGAGGCGGCGCGCACCGGGAACGTGCTGCTGGTGGAGAAGCTGCTGAGCGGAAAGCGGGGGCTGCTGGGCTCAGGGTCCGGCTCCATCGCCCTGCCCGGCTTACTCAGGTAGGTCTCACTCGGGCAGGTCTCATTTAGACAGGTCTCACTCGGACAGGTCTCACTCGGACAGGTCTCACTCGGACAGGTCTCATTTAGACAGGTCTCACTCGGGCAGGTCTCACTCGGGTAGGTCTCACTCGGGCAGGTCTCATTTAGACAGGTCTCACTCGGACAGGTCTCACTCGGACAGGTCTCACTCGGACAGGTCTCATTTAGACAGGTCTCACTCGGGCAGGTCTCACTCGGGTAGGTCTCACTCGGGCAGGTCTCACTCGGGTAGGTCTCACTCAGGCAGGTCTCACTCAGGCAGGTCTCATTTAGACAGGTCTCACTCGGACAGGTCTCATTTAGACAGGTCTCACTCGGGCCACTCGGGCAGGTCTCACTCGGGCAGGTCTCATTTAGACAGGTCTCACTCGGGCAGGTCTCATTTAGACAGGTCTCACTCGGACAGGTCTCATTTAGACAGGTCTCACTCGGACAGGTCTCACTCGGGCAGGTCTCATTTAGACAGGTCTCACTCGGGCAGGTCTCACTCGGGCAGGTCTCACTCGGGCAGGTCTCACTCGGGCAGGTCTCACTCGGGCAGGTCTCACTCGGGCAGGTCTCACTCAGGCAGGTCTCACTCGGGCAGGTCTCATTTAGACAGGTCTCACTCGGACAGGTCTCACTCGGACAGGTCTCATTTAGACAGGTCTCACTCGGGCAGGTCTCACTCGGGTAGGTCTCACTCGGGCAGGTCTCACTCGGGCAGGTCTCACTCGGACAGGTCTCATTTAGACAGGTCTCACTCGGACAGGTCTCACTCGGACAGGTCTCACTCGGGCAGGTCTCACTCGGACAGGTCTCACTCGGACAGGTCTCACTCGGACAGGTCTCATTCGGGCAGGTCTCACTCGGGCAGGTCTCACTCGGGCAGGTCTCACTCGGGCAGGTCTCACTCGGGCAGGTCACACTCAGTAGACAAAGTTTCTTGCTTTTTCCACCAGCATGTATTTGGGAAAGGATTGTAACTGAGTCTTGTGCCCAGTATGGCCATATTAGGTATGTGAATGGAGAAGAGACTGCCTGCAGTTGCTCGTGCACTGCAATGTGTTGCATTACACATGTTCACATGCATCAACTTCATTATACACAGTTTAGAGCTGGACACAACTGTCAGAATGTGACAATAACTTTTTGCCCTGACCCTTATTAAAAAGACATTGCTTTGCTCTCTCTCTGTCTGTCTGTCTAATGTGTACTGTAAGTAAGAAAGAGAGAAAAACACGCATTGGTACAAAAACAAGACCCTATTATATTTTCTAGTTCCCGAGGATTAGTATTGCTGATAAACGTAATCATGAATGAACTAATTACTGGGAGCTGGGGAACATATGACTGGGCAACGTCCAAGTACCTTTAATCCTGCCATCTGGTTTCCAGTAGCATCTGTAAGGACAGTAAACAAATATGATCAAAACAACAACAACACTTGTGTATTAAAACTTTCATCAGTTGTTGTTCTTGAAATAGGTTTCTTCTAATTCATGGTGCAAATAAGTTTCTGAGAGAGAGAGAGAGAGAGTGAGAGAAATCCAGCTTAACAGATTGAGTTCTTTCATTCGTTTTTATTCCCATTCGCCTGGAATCTCTTTCGGACTGGTTATAATGGCTTTAGGACAGGAGATGAATGAGGAGCCGTGCGTGCTGGTTCGTAGTAAGCAGCCTAAAGAATCAAATCTGTCTCACCTCCACATTTGTTTGTTTGTGTGTGTGTGTGTGTGTGTGTGTGTGTGCACACAAGATTGAGAAAGATGCTCCCCATTTCTCCAGGCGGAAAACAGCCTCCATTCCTTACAGAGCTCATTCCTCTCCTCCCCAGCCAGGCCTCTAGTGATTGTGGGCTGCTCGTCTACAAGCTAGTGATTTTTTTAGTAACAGGCTCTGGCGTTGCTGTCTGGTTTTTGTTCTCAGGCCTGATGTGGACCTCTTGTGTTCTCTCAGAGTTTCTGCTGGGTGCTGAACGTGTTTGCCCCTTATTCAGGACTCAGACACACTGGGTGGTCTATTTTCAGTCTATTTGCGCATATAATGTCTGTCCCTGTCTCATTCTGTCTCTCTCCTGTGAGAAGTCTCTTGACTAGCTTTATTAATTAAGGCCGTGTGTGCGTGTGTCTGAGTGTGTGCATGAGTGTCTGAGTGTGTGGGAGAGGGAGAGAAAGGTCAAAGCTCACATTCTGCTGAAATTTGATATCATGATCATGTGTTCGTCTCACCTTTCAGGCCATAAGGTCTTATAGGAAATACCAAAGCTATGAATCATTTTCATGGACATTTTGTCATCACACACACACACCGAGCCAAGCGTACTATGCACCACAGCTGATGTCCAGCTGTACAATCAATGCTCAGTTTGCTCACAGTTCTAATGTATCATCTGCTCAATAAAGACAGAGAGAATCTACACGACTGAAACAGTACTGTATCTTGTATAAGAAAGCTTCGTATGTATCAAGCTTATGAGAAACTTAGTATTTACTTTAGCGTAACACATGCAACTGAGCGCCATGCTATGTGTAACAGAACGTGGTAAGTGTAACAGGTAAGTGTAAAGTGGGCAAATTAGCATTCATGCAGGAGACCTGTATTTATAAGATGCGAGGAGCATTTGTGCGTCTTTAGAATTTAGCTCAGATTGTTATCGATGGCTTCTCATCTGTAACCAAATTGGCCAGGAAGTTTAATAATCATAATTGCTCAAGACCTACTGTATAGGCAGCAGAAGGAAAGTGAAGATCGGGGGGAGGGTGAAGAGTGCGGCGAATGTGTTGCTCAAATATGAGTTCTGCAATGATGAGACTAATGGCTTGTGTTTTTCTATTTAAGTCTGAGAATAGCTTTTAGAAATGCTTCGGTAAATAGCTAGGAACGTTTCTACTCACTTAACATTAAATGCTCAGATTTGTATTGTATAGTAAAATGAACTGACATGGTACTGAATTTTAACCTTAACATCAGCAATCACAATTAAACCTCAGTTTAGACAGAAATTATGTTCATATATTACTTTTTGTTTTATGTTATGAGGTTTGTTTAATTCTTTCTACACAATCTTTGCAGTAATGATAGTTTTATTGCTTTAGGAAAATGTTTTGTCATATGCAAGGAATGCTGATGTTCTTGAGACTCTCACTGCAATGCCATTAATCAGCTACTGCCAAAGCAGCTATAGCAATAGAGAACTTTATTAATCCTCAAAGGAAAACTAGAAGCCTGACGATGGGATTTGAACCCACGCATGCACAGAACAGTGGATTACCAATCCAGCATCTTAACAACTGAGCCACCTCAGTACAGTACATACACTTAAAAGGGTAGACATTGGATTACAGGATTAAAACTCAGAGTTAAAACAAAACAAATCCAGGTGCAGTTCATTTCAGTCAGTTGTATGGAAACTGGAGAAGCCGATCCAAAGCAGGCTCACATCCATCCACATCAGCTGTGGAAAACTGGCTTTAACCTAACAGTGACTCATGCTCACAGTACTTTTCCCAATGGACGTGTTTAAATGCAAATAACTAGATGCATTTCCATTAGTTGGTTCAGGAAGGTAGAAACCTAATTGGTGGATGCGCAAACCAGTATACTGTTGTTTATGTTGTACATTCAATCAAGAAGGATTTCTCATACTTTTGTATAACTTCATACTTGTACATAAAGAATAACACATAAGAATGTACACACAGTGCAGATACACCACACTGTGAGAAGATGGTACAGTAGATTATATACAGTAAAACTAAAAGGACCCTAACCAGAGAAACTGTTCCTGTTTTTGACTAAGACCATCAGAATAAAAGACCAACATGATTATACTAGTTAAAGTCAATTTGGGACTTTTTATTGTTCAGAATAACGGAACACAGTTATAGTAAAAAATAATCCCTTGCTACACTAATGCACTTATCCCAGCATCGCACTAGTGCTTGGATACGATCAAGGTAGAAAGTTGTTTCAGTAATGGGACTGCCTGCTTCACACCTGAAATTGCTGGTCTCCTAGGAGCACGTTTAATGGCCCAGACATGTGGAAATGGCTTGAAGAGAGGTCAGGACTGTGCGGAGGATGTGGCAGTAACTCCCAGCTGAGTTTCTGTAATGTGCAAGTGGTGTTGATAAGTGGTTGTGTGTACAGTTCCCACAGACAAATGGAGACAAACTATGTGTTGATTTTCAAGGATCAGGCATTCCACTCGCCGAATGTTCACGGGAATGACTCCAGAGGGCAACGAGCATCATCATTCATGCACATACAGTATGGTCTGCTTTAAAACATTTACACCAGTCTCATTACCATAATGTGTTTGAAGTCTTTTGTAAAAGTCAATCAGTTTTACGCCTTCATTCACGAGAAATTTCATCACAAGTTCCGGTTTAACTTGAATGTCCCTTGTATTATACAATAAATGGCAAATAAATCGAGAATGACCTGTTATGGGGTTTTCTGTAGCCATGTCATGATACAGTATGCATATCTTTACTTTATGTAATTCTCATATCTTTTTGTGTCTTTAATAATGATTGAAAAGCACATCTATATATTCCTCTTTAATGATCAGGAATAAACCAATAACATATAAAATCTCTCCGCTTACAGCTGTTGCTTTTGCTGTTATTTACTGTGTATTTGATGATGACGGCAATGCTTCACATGGTTTTTCGATGCCAGAGTGAGAAGAGACACAGACAACATCTGACTAAGATGTTGAGGTATGCAACATGGTTCAGCACTTAGGAAGTGTTTTTACTGATGTGTTCAACTTGCCAAGCATAAACAGTACTCCGTTGTGGATATGCTAATGAAAATCAACAAGGTCCTGTATCTGTATCTGGAAATAGAATCTACTTGCTGCACTTGTACCAGTCTCGAGTCCAATAACAGCTCTTATAGTTGGATTTGTAAGTGGCTTGAAAGCCTCTGTATCCTGAAGCAGTTGTACATTTAAATCCATGGGAAATGTTCAGTATAGAGTCTTGTGTTGTGTTTAAGACAGGAGAGTGCACATCCCATTTAGTGGAATTCATTTCACTCCTACTGTAGTCCTCGGATTCTACTCGCAGAAACCCCAGTCTCTAGATCCTGATGGCTGATTCAATTTTGCGGAGCTGCTTCACTAATATCAGGTGAAGCTCTTTATTCTAAGTGCATTAAGTGTACCACTCTGATAACAAAGTCCAATGGGTTTAAAACCTAATGGGTTGCAACAGTTCTGCTTCTGGTGTTTGAATTTCAATACTCTTCTGAAATTATCATAATTTTGATGTTTATCATAACATTCAAGCCCCATATCAGGCCCTTTAAGAGCGGCTGATAGGAGACAACAGGGTTGTGGCAAAAACATGGCCTGTGAGTCATGAAGTGTGTTTAGTCTGTTAGAGTCGTGCTGTTGTAGACGTAGTCATAGTTAAAATGTTGATAATATTCTTTACTTAATGGATAATGGGTTTACAGCCCATTAGGTTTTAAACTAGTTAACTTACCTGTGTTAACGTATTCATAACTAGCGTAAAGACTTTGTAGAAATGGTGAAAAGTTAAAAATGAGCTGATCAGCTTTAATGTAATCAGTGATATTATTTTATCACGTTGAAGCCCACGTACATACACGTGTGTCTGTATTTCTACATGGCAGAACTCGATATATAACAAAAAAGTACAATTTTGTAAGGGTGAGTATTTTACTCCTTGTACCTCATCAGCCAAATACTACGGTGGCCCTGAAGTGCAAAACAAATTAACAAAACGGAAAACAAAATAACAAATTCAAAACCACACCCTGTCCAGGGTGTACCCCGCCTCGTGCCCGAAGTCTCCTGGGATAGGCTCCAGGCCCCCCGCGACCCTGAACACAGGATTAAGTGGTATAGAAAATGAATGAATGAAATTCAAAACCAAATTAACAAAATGGAAAACAAAATATCTAATTCAAAAACAAAATATCAAAACCCAAAATAAAATAACAAAACCCAAAACTAATTGTTTTTGTTTTGTTTTTGTTATTTTGTTTTCGGATTTGTTAATTTGGTTTTGAATTTGTTAATTTGTTTTCCGTTGTATTAATTTGTATTGCACTTCTCGGCCAGTCAGATACAAACCGGAAAAGGTAGGTATAGTTTGCGAATGGAATTCTTACCGCTGATTGGACGAGACATCTGTCACTCAAGATTTACAGGAAGTACTGTAGTAGCGGTAGATTTGTGTGTATGAATTTGCAAACATTATTGTGGTTAAATATGGCGTTCTTACGGTGGCCCTGAACTCAGTTTTGTTAATTTGCTTTGCACTTCACAGCCACCGTAGTTTAAAGTGAAGCAGAACACACAAGAAACAAAGATAGAGAAACAAGTTCCTACTTCCTATATATCTTGAGTGACAGATGCCTCGTCCAATCAGCGGCGAGAATTCCATTCGCAAACTATACCTACCTTTTCCGGTTTGTATCTGACTGGCCGAGAAGTGCAATAAAAATAAACAAAACCCAAAACAAAAGAACAAAACCAATTTGTTTTGGGTTTTGTTATTTTGTTTTTGAATTTATTTAGTTTTCAGTTTTGTTAATTTGTTTTGCATTCACGGCCAACGTAAAATACACTCCCTGTTCAGTAATCGGAGAGTGAATCACAGATGAGAAATCTAAAAAGTGGATCAGATAAAGATTCATTTTAGTCTTAAAACGACTCCGGCACATTAAAATTCACTTATACCACTACAGCGCTGTTATTAAAGTGGTGAAAATATTAAGTAATTCCAGTTCATAACATCACTTTCATTCAACATTTTTGATTTCACTTATGATGCAGGTTTGAATTCAGGTCATTACCTACAGTAAGTCCTGCAAAAGTGTCAATAAACTCTGTCCAGGACAGATGTACAGATATACAGATATAGAGGCAGAATGAACTCCGAGACTGGTTTTGAGTTCTCCAATGTATGAAACGTAAAGATGTCATTGAAAGAGCAAGTTCTGACCAATGCACTGACAAAACTGTTCTTTTATTTATGTAGATGCATACGTTCACAAATGCCCAGGATGAGCTTGTGTCTCTCTGATTGTCAGCACAGACAGTAATACCATCTCTCCATCTCTCCCTCCCCCCACCCAGGTAACATGGCCAAATATCTTGCTCTCCTGTAATCCCAGCCATAGACTCCACCTTCAGTCTTTCCAGTTTGGGAGTCCATGCTTTTCCTTATTTTTGCAAGAGGAAATCAGGCATGCAGCCTTTATCTGAAAGCAGTGACACTGACATAATAGCAGGTGTTGTTGTGATCCAAGTGACTCTTTTTATGCATCTGCTGCAGTCAAAAACAAATACTAATGAAAGTCTGTAAGAGAGCTAAGGCGAATTTTAAAGTCGTTACTATACATATACAAGGTTGAATAATAGGTCAGGTCATAACAAATTATAGACAAGAAACCCACACACACACCACCAGACTCTCTAGCTCTGGAAGCAATTGAAAAAAATGAAATAAAAAAGAAAGTGGAGCAGAAAAAGGCATAAATTAGGTCAATTCTTAAGAAGAAAATAAACAGCAGAAGACAGGGGAGGACTAGTCAGGGTCAGAGTTCAACCGTGAGGAATGTGTGCGTGTGTGTGTGTGTGTGTGTGTGTGTGTGTGTGTGTGTGAGAGAGAGAAAGAGAGAAATAATGCTATAGCTGTTTACTAAAATGCCACATGTCTAATCTGGGAAGTCTGGTTTCAGCCCCGTTCTCACCAGCTGAGCATGAGAACCGAGTTTACACACAGAATGCACTGCATCTGGCGTATCTCCACTGCCAACAGCACTCTAAGCCGTTTCCCCTGGATCAGCTGTGTCTGGGCTGTTCTTCTTCCCCTCCATGGTTTCGAGAAATTTCTGAAGTCCTTATATAATCGCATTTGTCACGTCTGTAACAGAAGTGTGTATGTATTTTGTTTTTATATGAAGTGTGTGTGCACACCATATGGCAGATGCTGCATTTGAGGAGTCTGACGTACAGTACACAAAGAAAAGACCCCTGTGTGAACTGTAATTAATTATATATATCTTCTACTCAAAACAGTGGAGTGTGGAGTCGGGATTACAGATTTAACCAGCGAATATGTCTGTGTCTCACAAACTTGTTTAAACCTAAGAGGTGCTGCGGTGTTTCCTGATCATGCTCTGAGGGGATGTTGATTTGATTTCGAATCGGATGTGTTTTCTTGGTCTTTTATGTCAGAGGTCAGGAATTACTAGGTATATAAACCGAGAATGCGGCATAAGCTGTGTGTGCAGTTTGCAGCTGTTACTAGGCTTTAGACTGCGTTAAAGGGCTTTGTGTGTTAGATGAAGTGTACTGAGGGACACGTGATGTGCTTCGACTGAGGATCACGAGAAAGGAGACACTTTTGGGTGTCCAAAAGATAGTCTTTTTAATATACTGTAAGGCACCTTGGTCTGCTCAGGTGGTCAGTTCTGCATGTGCTTTTGTCTCCGCACACAGAGAGAGGAACAGCGGAAACCCGGAGAGTTTACCTTTCATCATCTTTCCATCCATTCCTCTGACACGCTGTCTGCCTTTTCTTCCGCCACTCAGCCTTTGTCTCGGCGCTCACCGAGTGATCCCTCTCACTGTCCTCCCCCTGTTTACTCTGTGACTGATACACACACTGATCCTATTAAACCCAGCTTTTGTTGTGTCCGGCCTTGATGTTATCACCAACTGTAGAATGTTTGTATCTGGTCAGAGTGAGCATGCAGTGTGTTTAGGTTGTAAGTCTATAGTGAGTGAGTCAGTGTGTGCCTGCATGTGTGTGTGTGTGTGTATTTGGAGATGACACACAAGGGTTTCATTAGCAGGATGTGCTTTCCGGAACATCATCATGATGCAGACCGTCATCGACTTTATTCATCTCAGTGCTGGATGTAATGATGAAGTAACAGTCATCACTCTTCTAATTAGTGTTTGCGTGTGTGTAAAAGAGAGAGAGAGAGAGAGAGAGAGAGAGAGAGACTTTTTGGTTTCATTAACACTAATTATATATGTAGCATAGTATTTAGTGCAAGATAGTGTTATTTTGTTTAAATGTATTCTACTGTACCTCTGTTGAAATACTTCACTCAGTTTGACACACACACACACACACACACACACACACACACACACACACACACACACACACACACACACACACACACACACGCCTTGTGTAGAGCAGAATCGAAAGCACTTAAATAAGAAACGCGTGAGGCTTCTTTGCTCGTACTGAACAGTGACTCAGCAGTTGCTTGGACAACACACACTCTGACACTCTTAAAGGACATTTTATCAGTTTTAAAAGGAAAAAGTCCATGTCCCTACTTTAAGGGCTGCTTTAAAGGCACAGTGCTGACGGTGCACATTTATTACATACAAAACTTTTACTTGCACTTTAAGTGCAGATAAGGAATCCTCAGTGCTATTTTCCTAGTGCCCAGTGTTACTTTTCCCCGGTCTGATGTGCAATATGAGGGGTGTTCAGGTCAACCTGTCGTGAAGAAGGCGTGAAACCAATTGCCATTATAAAGAGCACAGTATGGTCATGGGACTCTTAGTTGCAGTAAACTTGACTAGAAGTTATTGCCACATCCCCAGTACAGTCCTGGACTCGCTCCAAGCCATTTCCACATGATTGGGACATCAGAGTCTGGGAGTTCCTGGGAGGCCAGCAGGCAGGCAGTCTGATGATGATGATGCTCCGGCATACTGAGACAACTTTCTACCTTGATGGTATCCAAGCACTAGTGAAACACTGGGATACTGTAAGTGCATTAGTGTAGCAGGAGATTATATAGAGAAATAAATAATGATCATAATTCCCAGTTCCCTCTTGAAAACCTCTCATAGATCCACACATTTCCCATACCTGTGTTTAACACAGTGGCGTTAATGTTAAAATATTTAGTACATAACATCTGAACTCTTTAAATAAACTGTGTACAAATTTCAGTAGACCTTCATTGACTTTCTGTTTGTGCTTGAGGGAATTACCATCCTGGGGCTTTGCTGTTACATTATTATAAGTGAATTTGATAATTAAGACCTTGTAAGCCTGTAGGATTGACTCAACTTTAGTACAGATTTGTGTGATGAAGGCAACATGCACTTGCTGGTCAACAAGAGCATGTGACTTGTATTGAACTGCGTTTTTCTCTTGGTCTTAATTTGGAAAGTGGTAGACAAATGTCTCTCCCGTGTAAAATCTCGCTGTAGACTGGTGCCTTCTAAACACTCCTGCTGTAATTGTCAGGAATTTCCTCGTTCTTCCTGCAGACTCTTGTTCACAATAATGACAAACACCACCGATTGCCTTTACACACACACACACACACTCCTTACTTTCACTACACCCCTGTTCTGTAATGATTTATAATCCTGCTCTCCACCGTAACCCAGGAGAGCAGAGTGTCTCTTTTGAGTCTGGTTCTTTCTCGAGGATTCTTCCTCATGTTGATCTAAATCTACATCTCCATTGTTAAAAAGTCTAGACACATAATCTGGGGTTTAATGGAATGGAGGTTTGCTGATGCTTTGCTGTGGTTATGATAGTAAATGTGGGTGTAACAGTTAGTCTAGCTACAGCACAGTGTTTAACACCACTGATTTACCTGATAGTGTTTCAGGACCAAACCAACAAGTGTATTATTCGCTCATGCAGTCATTGTCTATACCACTTGTCTATCCCAGGAGTCATGAGGCGGAGTACACACACACTCACTCACTCACACACTCTCTCACACACACACACACACACACTCTCTCACTCTCGAACCTGGACCCTGGAGGTGCAAGGCAACCCTGCTAGCCGATAAGGGTGTGGTTGATGATTTGATTGGCAGTTTTGGGTTGTACTTTAAAAGAGCATCATGCAGTGATCTAACAGACCCTGAGCAGGGAGTTCTATGCCGTTTTTCCAGGATGTTCCTCATGCAGCTGGTTCACCAAGAAAAGAGATGGCGTAAACCAAGGTAGTGACACCACCAGCTAAAACTCAGAAGAATGTATTATTGACTGTATCTGTGTCCCAATTGGAAAGTTTTAAGTCTACACTCTGGGTATTAGTTCGACCCTGAGGCTGTGCTGGGTTGGACGGAGACGGTCTTCGCTGTCTTCCTAGGCTTGTGGCCTTTGCTGACTACGTAGAACATGAAGGCCAAAGCGAAATGAGACAGTCTGGTCTACGGAGGACTTCCTATTTGCATCACAAGCTGTTTCCGCCCTGACCGTCACGTCATGAAGCACCACTACTGTCGCCTAGCAACCTTCACAGCTGCAGCTGGACATGTTTTGGAGAGGTTTTGAGATTGAGAGGCTGCAACGCTGGTGCCACTGCGTTAACAAAAGTTAATCATTTTACAAAAACCTGTCTCTCAGAGAGAGTGGATTTCAAACGAGGCCACTTGTTTTCGTTTTTTTTTATGTTAAATATGTTTTAATATTTAAAAGTATTTTTCAATATTCAATTCGAAACTGAGCCTTTACATTTGAAAGTGTACTCCTGGGGTCCTGTGTCATCGTCTTTCCCCCTGGCTTGGGATCGGTTGGGCCGGGATGAATCCACTGCTGGATCCTTTGTTGATCGGAGAAAGAAGGCCCCGTGTGGTCTGCTTGGGATGCATGTGGTGACTGGGGACGGTGCTTACTTTACCATGAAGACGTCCCTGCCTTGGCTGATGCAGACAGCTGTTCTCTAAGGACCATTATTACAACTGTTATATAAATAAAATAGAATTGAATTGAATTGGAAGAAGGCTGCATTTTCCAGCTGAATTTGAAAGAGCCTTGAAACGGGACAGCCTTTTGTAGTTTTCGAAGGATGAGGCTCCCGAATTGAGACGGCCGGTATGACCCTGAATAACGTCCGCATGGTAAGGCTAGTCATTCTGGTTGTTTGACTAAACTTTAGTGACAGAAATGAGAGTACTGTAGCATGAAGTTTTCACTTCTCTATTCAGAAATTTCTTGCCAACATTAAACTTTAGATCATAGTGCATCAAATTACAACAAATACACTATATTCTTTAAAACTGCATTTAACAAGTCCTCAGAAACTGTTCATTAACACACTTTTAGACTTTAATTTAATATTACTACTACTAATAATAATGATAATAAAAAAGATTTGATATTTCATATTATTATTTAAATCATCCCGCGGGCCGTACTGGACGCCTTAGTGGGCCGTATTCGGGCCGTATGTTTGACACCCCTGCTTTAGATCCTTGTGCAAATTACACAGCTACAATCTGTATTTTTTCCATAATAATTACTTAATACCATGCACTTACTACTGTGGGATGGTGCAGCATTTTCATTTCCTCACTGTGGGCTGTGCAGGCGTGAAGTGGGACATATCCACAAGCAGTGTGAAAAACCCACACCCACCTGTCACACCCAACACTTCACATGCTCTGGCTCCAGGGTCGCCACTGTACCTCTAGTTTTTATGATATTAGATGGCAGCATTTAAATCAGACCAAATAGAGGCTTCACAACCACAAAAACAGCCAGATTGACAATAGCAGGTAAAATAATCACAGGTGCTAGACATAAGCATGAGACAGACATAAATGATTACAACCATGTACAGTAGGAAAGAGATTTGACCATGACATGAATTTGAGGTGCTCATATTCTCATAATTCTCTATTAGTCTGGACTGCAGGATGAGGGGAAGAGAAAGTGTGAGGAGAAACAGTAAGCGCACTCAGTAAAAGAGTGTGATGAAGACTGAGAAGGGCTGAATCTCGCCTGTCCATTTGTCCTGTCTTTTTCACTCAATGATTTTACAGGACAGTGCAGATACTGAGCTGCTGACAAAGCAAACCTGTGCTCTGATCCCTGAAATTAGGCCACAGCAGGGTGCGCATGTGTGTGTGTGTGTGTGTGAGAGAGAGAGAGAGAGAGAGAGAGAGAGAAAGCAGGGTGTTTCTAGTGCTGATTTCTATGCTTCTACAAGATCACACAAACATCTCACACAAACAAGCACACACATATGCACACACACACACACACACACACACACACACACACACACACACACACACACACACACGCACACACACACACACACACACACACACACACACACACCAGTCTCTGTTTTATTAGCAAATATTATTAAAGAGTTTAATTATACAGAAATGTAATTCTACTGCTCCTCAGAGCTGTTGTGTATATACAGTGCCATGGGAAAAAGTATTTGCCCCTACTTAATTAATTAATAAATTTTTTGCATATTTGTCACGCTTTATATCACCCCCCCAAAAAAATTATATTACACAATGATAACCCACGTAAATACAAAATGCAGTGTTCCAGTGATTTCTGGAAAGCTGAGTTGAATCGAACCCGTTGAATCAGTTGACGTGTATTCAATTCAATTCAATTCAATTCAATTCAATTCAGTTTTTTTTGTATAGCGCTTTTAACAATTAACATTGTCTCAAAACTGCTTTACACAATCACGTAAATGTATGAGCCTTTGAAGGGTCATTTCAGAGGCTTTTAGTCTCCAGTGAACCACAGTGAGAGAAATTATCCACAAATGGAGAAAACTTGGAACAGTGGAGAACCTTCACAGGGGTGGCCGGCCTACACAATTACTCCAAGATCGCCACGACAGCTTATCCAGGAGCTCATAAAAGAGTTATATTTTATGAGGGGGGCAAACACTTTTTCACACCGTGTGTGTGGTGCATACGTGTGTGTATGTGTGTCTGGGCATGACTTTCATGTGAAGAAAGGCACTCAGCATTTTTTAATTACATTGAATTCAGTTTTATTTATATAGTGTATTTAACAATGTTCACTGTCACAAGGCAGAATTACAGTATTAAAAGAAAATTAGGGAAATGTGTTTGAAATGTGTGAGACAATAGGTTTAAACTAAAACGATCAGATTGTCATTGATGAGGAAGCCGAGTGTGATGGTGAGATTGCAATAGAAGAACCCTTTAGAGGAACCCGACTCAACAGGGAACCCATCCACATCATGGTGATAACAGATCACTTCTTCTTGCTTTTCTTTGTTTATTTTACGCCCTCATTGTCATTCAGTTGTTGCATATGAATGTGTGTGTGTGTACAGTATGTGTGTGTGTGAGAGTCTCCGCCGCTTAAACAGACGGTCTGTTGAGTGTCCAGTCAAGCTCATGCTGATAAAGGAGCGACAGTGAGAGAGAAGAACAGCAGTGTGGGATTGCTGTAGTGAACTATTTAGAAATAATCTTATATTTAGTTTATTGCAATTATATAATAGGAAATACTAGATTGTTTTTGCAGCATGAGTAACGTTTCTGAAGAGTTCATAAAATGTGTGGTAATGTGAAATTCTGTTATAACCTTAAAAAATAATAAAGATCTGAGTGTTCTGATTCACATTTACAAATTGAATCAGAACACCCAAATGTATTCAAGTCAAACCAGGACTTTTGATCGTGCAGAATAATAGTACACAGTACACAGTCGTATCTTATTTCTATAAATAATCCCCTGCCAATCCATTTATCCCAGTTTTTCACTAGTGCTTGGATATTATCAAGGTAGAAAGTTTTCTCAGGAAACATAAGACATGATCTGACTGCATGTTTCACGTCTGAAATGCTGGCCTCCCAAGGACTCCTTTCAACATGAACATGTTGAGTAAGTTCAGACTCTACAGGGGATGTAGTAATAACTCCCAGCTGAGTTCCTGTACGGTGCAAGGGGTGGTGGTGAATAGTTATGTGTTCCCACAGACATGTGTTTCTTCTGCAAGTTGGTGACAAGTCATCGATTTTCAAGGATCAGGCATTCCACTCACTGTATGTTCATGGGAATGACTGCATTGGGCTTCGAGCCACCTCGGCCGGAATCATCATTCATTTCCATACGGCCTTCTTTACAACGTTTGCAGGATTAAAATTTTTTATTGTAGCTAAGAGTCTCATCACTGTACTGTGCATGAAGTCAGTTGTAAATGTCAGTTTTACCCTTTTATTCATTTAATTTTGAAATGTCCGTACAAGTCCCAGTCTGACTTGAACGCTCTTTGGACATTGCCTGTAGTTTATCACAAGATCCCGACCTACAAAATGGTGAGCATTATCATTATTTAAAATGTTTATTATGTACAGTATATTGTTCTATATACTGTACTTGCTATAATTAATGATCCTAAAGCCAGTTTATTTATTATTTGTTTTTCATGCATAATTAATAAGGAACAATAATATAACTTCCCTTTATATTTTCTTCATCTCTACTGCTTATCATACTGTACTGTATGTAGGGTTACATTGGGCCTGGAGCTAATTCCAGGGAATGTACAGTAGGACACAAGGCCGGGTACACCCTGGATGGGGCGCTCACCCATGACAGGCACGAGCACACACAGTTTCACACACCCATTCATGGGCAATTTGAAAACACCAGTAAACATTATACAATTTGGAGTATAATACATATTTGGAGTAAATCTAGCAAGCACAGGGGGAGCATACACCTGATATTGGTCAAAATAGGCTGATATTGGTCAAAATGTGCAAAACCCAAATGTATAGAGCACCAGTTCCTCAGTGTGAGACAGTTTGTGTTGTACCGCGTGTTGCATCACTGTTTAATTAATTTCATAATAATTTGTAATAAACTGTTTTGTTTTGCTCGAGTTATAGAAGCCAGTGGCCTAAATGGAAGATTATGTTCTTGGGTAAATAATTACAGAAAACACTGTGAAGATTTCTACAACAGATATCTACCCTAAAGACTATCTCGGATTTATCCGTCATGTAAATATCCATATAAGACAAAATATTAGAATTTTTATTGTTGTTGTGAATTGAGTGTGGCTTGTGGATATTATGCACTAGCGTTCATTGACGTGAAAAGATTGTATAGAAATAGTTAAAAGGTTAAAGCTAAAAATAAGCTGATCAGCATCTGGCATATAGCTGCTCATACCGTAACTTCCTTTCTACTCAACATTTTAATTGAATTTATGACTCAAGGTTCAGTTTTTGTAGTGCATGTAGCATTTTTGGAGCAACCTATGATGAGTCGTACTGTCGTGTGTGTGCGTGTGTGTGTGCGTGTGTGTGTGTGTGTGTGTACAGTATGTGTGTGTATTGAGGATTTTGGTGGCTTGTAGATTCATTACAGTCATTTCTGTGTGTTTCATACACTATACTGTATGTATACATGATAAACTATCGTGTTGATTGGCACTGTTGGGTGATGGGTGTTGGGTGCCCACCTCCAGGCAAAAGCACCGAATGAGTAAAAAAAAGTGCTAGATGCTGTAACATAATCTAGCACTTAACTCCTCAGAACATACCTTCTACTTAACATTATGTTTTAATTAATGGCGCATATTTAACTTTTAACTTTTTATTTAAAGTTTCATTAAATTCTGTTCAGACAGTTGTGCGTGATGCTATGACAAAAATCACTGCACCCAGGTTTACTCCTCCATCTCTAGCTATCCGGAGTCTCTCTCGATTCGCCGTAACCCTGAGAAAATATTAACTCAAGATAAATGAATGACTTTATAAATCCTTACGCCACAGATTTTTTATTTATTTATTTATTTATATGTCTGTTTTTCTGACTGTGTACATGCGTTTGCTAGGTCAGTGTGTGCTGCATGGGTTAACAGATTAGTAGAAATCTGTTCTTTGTTTTTAAGCACTCACTCAGCACCACCAACTGTCTCTGCTACAGAGAATTGTGTGTCAGCCTCTTCCTGATAATCACACACTGCTGCACAAGGCCTCGATTGCCCTCCCCATCAAAGCCATAATTAACTGAATGTGTGTGCATGCATGTGTTCAGGCAAATGTGTGTGATTTCTTTTTTAGATACACTGAGCTCCGTAAAAGTCCTGTATATTTTCCCACTGCCAGCTTTCCAGCTGACGTTTATACTTACCTGAAGCAATAATATCTGCAGAAATCATATTCGAGTGCGAGGGCGTATGATCGGCTTGGGACGACTGATGACATTTTAAGGGATTGTAGATAGACTTCAACAACGTGACATATGCAGCTTGTAGAAAATAAAACAGCATTTAGTATACCTGGCAGAGGCTGAAGTACTTTACTTGAGTAGTTTTATTAGTGGACTAACATACGTATTTGTCAAGGATGGTAAGAGTTTGTAGAAATAGTTTAAAGGTTAAAGCTAAAAATAAGCTGATTTAAAGTGTTAATATCGCCATCTGTTGACTACAATGCATAATTGCGTGATTTGCCTTCCCTCCATGAAATGCTTAATCATGTAGCAGGTGTTTGAAACAGCACATCCACAATCAGGAAGCAGAGAGAAAGAGAGAGAGAGAGAGACTTTTACAGATTTACTGGGCCTAGGGTTTCTCTACTAGTACTCAAGCCCACGATTTGTGTATTTTGCTCACATCTGCTATTAAGTATCTGTCATCTTACAAGAATTCAGTAATTCTCCTCACTGCTGTTCAGCACATGTACATGATGTTTTTACACAGCTTGGGCAGACAGAGCTCAACATAAAAAAAGAGTTAATTTAAGGTCTCCAAAAAGTGTATAGCTGAAAAACAAATTAAATTATGCATTCTGACATGCATGGATTTCCTTTTTGTTCACTCATTTTTTTCAAACTCGCTGTTCCACTGTCTGTTGTTTTACATGAACTTCCCCCAACAGCCCCTATGTAGAAGTGCATTTTCTTAGCCAATCAGAACAGAAATGGTTGACGGAAAAAAACACCCCTTTTTAACTCGCTCATATTTCAAGAGCCATTTCCCACCAATTTTTATGAGGCATTTTCTGCTTATCATTAGTTCTTAGGAAAAAGTTGGACTAGAAATGTAGCCCTTTGTCAGCCAAGTTTTAAATTTTATATCGCTGAACATTTAATTTTACATCGCTAAAAATTTAATTTAGCATCGCTAATAATGTCCTTAATTTCACCTTAAATAGGGAGGGGGAGGGGGGGGACAAACACTTTTCAACACTCGGCTATGTAGTTTTGGATTTTGTTTCCCCTTAATAATAAAAACCTTCATTTAAAAACTGCATTATGTGTTTACTTGTGTTATCTTTGACTAATATTTAAATTGTTTGATCATCTGAAACTTTAAAGTGTGACAAACCTTGCAAAAAAAAACAACAACACTTTTTACACCACTTTATTGTACGTACGTTTTTAAAAATATATTACTGTTTATGGTTATCATGTAATTAATGGCTTAATTAAAAAAGTATTTACATACCAAGTTAAGGTTCAGTACAATTAATATGGTACAGTAATGAATATGTTAATGATAAAAATAACTATTCTCATGATTTAGTCCAGACAGATATTGCTGTGTCTGTATGGGTGTGATAACGCACTCTGTGTGCATAATACAACAGTATTCAATCTAATAATTATGTAGTCACAGCTCTTTTTCTCTTAAATGTCTGGCACTATTATAAAGGAGGCTTGATCTGACTGCTCTGCTGATTGGCAGGCTGATAATACGCCCCTCTATTGTCTGTTTCTGTCTGCTGCATCAAAAAAGATGATGAGATGAACATTTCTGCAAAATGTCAATTAGTGAAGTAGCTGTTTTGTCCCTTTGTCTGTTTTGTGAAGTGCGTTTTGTTAGGAAATCCGCATGTGTGAGACTAGTAAGAGAAAGTCTTGAGACAGCACTTCTGCATTTGCAAGCCTAATTAACCAGGATGAAGATGTGCACAGGTCTTTTATTTACCAGATTTTTTAACTTTAATCCTTCAAACCAACAAACAAACTGTGTCCTTCCCTGTGAAATGCTGACAGCAAACTGATCACATGGTCATTGTGACTGTAATCTTGCATGTGCAGCCTTTCAAAGACCCATGCCATGCCATGTTTCTTCTCTTCCCCACTGGCTTCTTGCCGAGAAATCAAAGAAGTAGATGCAAGCTCCTTGATAGAATAAGGTTGTAATCACAACATCTGCTGCTCAGCCCCACAGAGAGGTAAGAACAAGTGTGTTGGGAACACAGAGAAAAGGAAACAGCAGCAGGAATGGCTACAGTTCAGGAGCTGTGAGTGACGATGCAACAGTGCAGTGAAAAGCCGAGCTTTGTAGAAATCTGTACAACTGCTTCTCTTGTAGATCTACATGTGATCTACTTCAAGTGCCTTACATTTTTATTCCGTTCTCTATGCGAACGTCTGCCTTGAAAGTTTGGAGTCTAATCCCAGAACACATGATCACAGCAGCAAGTCAAGAAACAACTTGATCTTGCAGTTTGGACAAGTGATGGATACAAAGCCAGACACGTTTTGTAGTTAAAGAGGTGAACCAGTTTAACATAAAGAAACATTTATATGCATTCACACAACAATCTGTTTCCTTCTATAAGAGCATAATGGCCCTGGTAGCTGATGTGGAAGCTGTGATGGACCTGACACCACTGTTACTGAGATGTTCTTCAACTTACTGTAGCACAAGAGATACAGATGTACGCTGATGTTCTTGTAGTGACTACCTGACTCGACGACCACGATATGTCTGACTTAAGGAATCTGTGTGTGATATTTGAAAATAACACAGGTATCCAACTTTATATTGAACCTATACACATGGGACTTTAGTTATGATTTAATTATAGCAAAAATTAGCAAAAATATGGCAGTGACTGCCGGCGAAGTTCGGCATGCAATTGCAGTGGGCAGTATCAGGTCATACTGTACATTGTCGTGCAAAAACAGAATGCTTCTAGTTACTGTATATACCAGGACTTTTTTCCATTAAAGGAAAGGGCCATTAAAGGACTTCCTGGGAGGCTAGAGCTTCGGACATGAAGCAGGCAATCCGATCATGGCTCGGGTGTATAGAGAAAACTTTCCTTGATGGTACCCAAGCACTGGTAGTGACACGCTGGGAGAAGTGCATTAGTGTAGGAGGGGATTATAGAAAGAAATAAAGGATATTTTGTACAATTATTTTGTATTTTACACTGCTTGACTTGAACAACCCTTGTATTAAAAAATGACCGTTTAATTTATGGTTATTAGGTAGTTTAATTACTTTTTTTTTTTGAGCCTCTAAAATTAAAGCTGAATATTTGCACTTTGCCACTTTTTTATTTCAACCCCAACATATTGTGACATACTTTATCAACATCCAAATACTCATGTGCTGTATATACTGTACACTAGAGAGCCAACATTTTACCAGAGTTCTTCTGTTGTAGCCTGTGTGATGGTTATTTAACTGTGGTGCCTGATCTGGGAGTACATGCAGCATGCAGAATATAATGCTAACACGTTCAGAAAGTGACACGATCATCTGTACCAGAGTATTTTAAAAGCTAATATAAACCAATATTAATTACATTAAACCTACATAAAACCTGCCTAGAGTCAGGATTAGGAAAATGGTTTTCTTTATCTTCTTGATATATCTCCTTGTATTATGGCTGCGGCGAGAAATAGTTTAGATTTTAAATAGGTAACATGCTCTAAGAACAAAGACTGCTTGGGTCCTTATAATTGCCTCTGTATTTTATCTTCTGCATGTGTATGAATGTGGGGAAGAAAGGTTTGTACATCAGTGAAGAATTAAGGATGGGGTTTGTTCACAAGCGGCTGTGGAATCTCACCTGCGTCTCCTTCAATCAGCCCCTATACATGTATACACGGTAAACCATTGTGTTGATTGGCTTTGTTGAGGGTCACGTATAGCCTAGCATAGGGAAAAGCGATAGATGCTGTGACGTAATATGGAACAAAACTGTGCATAACTTCCCTTCTATTCAACATTTTGATTTCATTCATGGTGCAGGTTTAACTTCAGGCAAATACAGAAATACTGTACTGTAAAGTTTCATTCAATTCCGTTCATCCAGTTTTGTGTGATGGACAGACAGACAGGTATATAGACATACGGGCAGAAACTGTTCAGAGACTGGTTTCGGGTGCTCCAATGTATGAAACATAAAGATTTTGAAAGAGTAAATTCTGACCAATGTACAGACATAACCTTTCTTTTATTTATATACAGTAGATCCTCCTTGTCCATTATTCTGTCTCTTTCTTCACTGCACCAGTTCCACCAGCAGCAAAACAAAACAGCCCCAACCCCACCGCTAGTAGAGGTTATTGTGAGATTTTGGATATTTCTTTTTCAGAAGAGTTAGATTTATAAAACCGCTAGTATTCGTGAATAGTTTTGGTGTGTGAGAAACTGAAGCTTGGGTTCCCATCATTCTTAAACAGGAAAAAAAAGATCAGTTGCAGAAATCAGTGAAATCCCAGGACTGCCCTGACCTTTTGACCTTCTCTGTAGTTATCATGACTCTATTTTTTGGGAATAAACCAAGCAATGGGAAAACAGCATTATTCCCTTTGGGGTTGGTGATTCTGCTGTATATAAACCTCTTTTCATGTTGTATTATTTTTGGTCATGGCCTGACTTGGCCTGTGGTTTATATGGACAGCTTGTTTCTGTTTGGGAAGGGGACACAGATTCTCAGAAACATGCTAACTGAGCTTCATGGGTAACTACAGTACATCTCTTTTACAGCATCCAGTTTACAGTCTGACTGATGATTAACGGCTATCGATAATTGTTTTATTTAGAAATTGAGCGATGCTTCATTACACTTGGCAGTTCCTTTCTCACGCTTTCTTCTGCTGTTCATGTTTACTTTTTGTGGGAGAGTGATTCTGATGATGTTGATTAAAGCATGAGAACACCATCATGTTCAGTCAGCTGTGTGTGTGTGTGTGTGTGTGTGTGCGCATGCGTGTGTGCGCATGCGTGTGTGTGTATGTGTTTGTGTGTATATGAGCATGTGTGTTTCTGTGTGTACTCGCGTGCGCGTGTGTGTGTGTGTGTGTGTGTGTGTGAAAATGATTGCACCTGACCCCATTGAACACGAAACAGCATTGTCAATAATTATGTCATTGGTTTTTCTGTCAAATGTTCATGCAATGCTTTTTAAATTCTCTGTGGTGTTTGCGCATTTGATTAGTGATTTGATTTGATTAATACAGACACTCTGCTCCCTATTGTTAGCTCAGAGATATTAGCGGTGTTTACAGAAGACGCATGGAAGCATAAGCAGGCGTTAACAGAGCCATATATAGTCATGAGTCTGTGTGTGTGTGTCTTCACTGGGGACTCTGTCTCTTGTAAATATAGCTATGGAGACACTCAAACATTGTTCACGCCTCATAAACAGTCATTATTGAAGTTGTGCAACTTACCCATTTAACACAATCCACTCAGGTATTTGATTACGCAGCTCCGACTCAGGCTGACTCCGTCCGCAAAAGCCTTCTTAAATCACTTTTAGCACCACATTATTGTGAGCCCTGAGTGTGTGGATGCATCTGCAGTGTCTGGTGTTTTTCCACATGGGATCACCTGGTACTGTATTTCTTCACTCTGCTCCTTCAGGGCGTTTTAATGAAGATAGAAGGAGAAGGAGATGGAGGTTTTTCTTTTTTTGTTTTTCCATGCTCTATCCACTACAACTCAGGAAGCAAGTTGAACTGGGGCAGTGGTGGCTCAGAGGGCTAAGGCACTGAGTTACTGATCGGAATGCCACTGTTGGGCCCTTGAGCAAGACCCTTAACCCTATCTGTTCCAGGGGCGCTGTATCACGGCTGACCCTGCGCTCTGACCCCAGTTACGCTGGGATATGCGAAGAAGGAATTTCACTGTGCTGTAATGTATATGTGACAAATAAAGGCTTAACTTAACTTAACTAGCAGGTTATTTGAACCAGGTGTATTGGGAGCAGGACAAAATGCTCAACGAGAGCTGTACTCCTTAACCCGGGTTGAGAACCTTTGCTCTTGTATCTTAACCCAGACAACAAATCCTTTTTCCCCCTCCGAGTAAAGATACCTCCGAGTGCTAGGATCATGAGTCATCTTGAAGGTGAAGTAAATCCAGACCTAATCAGTTTACATGACTTCACTCAAAGGCATTACATTCTTCCTGTCAGTGTTTTCTCACCTCTGAAGGCACTGAAGGTATTAAAAGCAGTGCTGGAGGGCAGAAGCTGTTGTGTGGCTCTGTTTTGAGGTGTTTTTTGGGCGTAAGTGCAGTTCCTGTGCATGGCCCTTGTTTAAGCTAAATATGAACCATTGTTGGACAGATTTCACAAACCGAGTAATGTTACAGTATAGCACTAAACATCATACTATTTAAAGTTCTATATTTGAGCAGTCATGTACTGTAGATACACTCAGCCTCAGGCATCCACAACTCAGAGCTGAGGAATGTTGTTAAAATATACTCCGTGATTTTCACCTTGTCTCCATCATTAGTCTTGGCGCTTCTTAACAGTACCAGCGACTATACATTGTCGCTGCTTTTGTGCTTGCTTCTGGACATCCTGGGATGCAGACTGCATGCATGTGACATGTACGGCGGTCATGTGATCTAACTTCCGAGATTAAACATGCATGAACGCATGATCATACATTTGATGTTTGTAACTTGAATGTTTGTATGTCGGAGACTTTTGTTACTGTACTTATTCATCAGAAATGCCGTGTTTAAAGCTGAATTTGTTCATCCGGTGGACTATGCAATCAATGCATGTAAGACTTCTGGGAAAATATGCAAGAGTATTTTTTTTTATCATGTATTTCCATGAAATTACTTCTTCTTCTTCTTTGTCTTTCGGCTGTTCCCTTTCAGGGGTCGCCACAGCGAATCATCTGCCTCCATCTAACCCTATCCTCTGCATCCTCTTCTCTCACACCAACTAACTTCATGTCCTCTCTCACTGCATCCATAAATCTCCTCTTTGGTCTTCCTCTAGACCTCCTGCCTGGCAGTTCCAACCTCAGCATCCTTCTACCGATATATTCACCATCTCTCCTCTGAACATGTCCAAACCACCTCAATCTGGCCTCTCTGACTTTATCTCCAAAACATCTCACATGGGTTGTCCCTCTGATGAACTCATTCTTGATCCAATCCATCCTTGTCACTCCCAAGGAGAACCTCAACATCTTCAGCTCTGCTACCTCTAGCTCTGTCTCCTGTCTTTTCTTCAGTGCCACTGTCTCTAAGCCGTAGAGCATCGCTGGTCTCACCACTGTCCTGTACACCTTTCCTTTCATTCTCGCCGATACTCTTTTAGTTTTCCATGAAGTTTGAGTCTTTGAATGGCTGAACTAGTGAAACACTGGGATAAGTGCAGCATTAGAGTAGCAGGGGATTATATAGAGAAATAAAGGTGTTCTGTTATCCTACACAGTCAAAAGTTCCAGTTAGACTTGAGCACACCTCACTCATGGTATGTTTAAGGATTTTCGTAAGAAAAGAGGGAAGTGATACGGATCGTTAGCTGCTGATCCAGAGTGGGTTTTTGCTCAGGGTGGAAATAAGGCTTGCTCTCTTGTCTTGAATGCATTAGGAACACATAATGTTCCATATGCAATGAAGCCACTGATGAAAGGAAATGATGGATGACATGGAATAATGCTGTGAAGTAAACCCCAGACCAAATCAGTTTACTTGACTTCACTCCGAGACATTACGCTCTTCCTGTCAGTCTCTTTCTCAAGTATCAAGCGCTCTTGAATAACATCTCAGAGCTGAGCTACAGTATACTGTATGTGCAGACTGCAGATCTTTAGAAACGGCAGTCTAGATCATCTCCATAGCCTTGACATTAGGATCTTGTAGTGATGTTAGGTTGAGTCCACATGTACACGGGTGTTTTTTCCTCTTTCATTCTTTAAAAAAAGAAATCTTCGTCCACATGAAAAATGCAAAAACACCAACAGACAGTGATGTACAGTACAGTAACCCCAACCATAAAGCCATGTTGAGCAATCAATACAGGAAAATAGATATCACACTATGACCTCAAACACTGAGATACGCTGCACTTTCCGTACGCTTTCTTTTTTCAGTGACCTAAAGCAGAGTTTGTCTGGATGAAAGGCCGAAATGCACAAACACAATAAATAAAATTAAAAAAGCTTGTGTACGTATGGACTGTATTTTTCTCTCCTCTGTACCTTTATCATTTATATCCTGCATTTGTGAATTGCAGAGGAGAATTGCATATATGTGTGTGTGTGTGTGTGTGTGATCTTTGGAGACTGCATTCATCCACTATCAGACGTATGAGAGACTCTGTGGTGTCAGTATGTCCCTGTGGCATTGTTTAGTTATTGATCGTGTGGTTAATTCCTGGTTTTAATTATCCTCCAGTGCGACTGAAAGGAAAAGGACATCAGTGTCGACGGCCAATCAACTCTAAGATTCCCACCCAGCTGGACCAGTCAGAGTGCAGCGTGTATTTAGTGCCTTTAGCCAGTAAGGCCAGTAAGGGGATTGACTTTGTTTAATGGCAGATCAGGAATTACAGTGCAGCTCTGACTCAGGATGTGTGTAATAGAGTGGGATGCTTGTGGTGTAACTCTCATGTCCTTCTGTCTGTATGTCTGTATTTTTGTTTCTGTTCTACCTCAGTATTTGTCGTTCTCATTCCTGTCTTTTTCTTCCCCTCATCCTCTTTATTTCTCCTGAATGCTACTGCAAATGTATTTCCAAATGCTCATTGCAGTCAGATTTGTGTGTTTGAAGTTAAGTGCAATCATGTTCACACACACACACACACACACACACACACACACACACACACACACACACACACACACACACACACACACACACACACACACACACACACACACACACACACAAGTTGGATGACTCATCCACAGTGAGCTGCAGCAGGGTTTTCCCTCTTATTGCCGCTGTTGATCTCACTGTAATTTCTCTCTCTCTCTCTCTCTCTCTCTCTCCATGAGGACACAGATTCTCCTGAGTCATGAATAATAATATCTCTGTGAACCTCACATGTTCAGGACCATCCTCTTTGTTCTCTGCTCACGTTGTTTCTCGTTTTGTCAGCGAATACCCGATTTTAAGAACTATTGACCGACTACTGATTTATAGCAGCTATATTTAGTCAGAACTTGTTTCTCATATAAAAGCAAAGGTGGAGAAAGGAACACACACATTTATGCACATTTTGATGAAAACACCTGAACACACAGTAGGTCTCCCCTCTGTCAGTCCTTCTAGGAGTACTACAGTAGACATCAAGCTCAAAGCAACACGGGTCAGCGTTACTTCACAGTGTTACATCTGAGTAAAGGTGGAACCATATTCAGCATTTACACCGTTTCAGGCTTCACAGTTCAGCGACATTGCAAACTAGTGATCTTTTTTTTCCTTTCCTGGATGTTCTTCTACTACTTTCACTGCAAATCATTTATGGATGTTCCTGTATGGCCATGGGGGCAGCGGTAGCTCTGTGGTTAATCTATTGGACGGATGATCAGGAGGTCCCCGGTTTGAGCCCGTCGGTCTGCCACTGCTGGACCCCTGAACAAGGTCCTTCGTCCCCAATGCTCAGAAACAATTGGCCGTCAAAGCTGGCAACCTGACCGTCTATGTACCTGCCACAGAAACGATGGATAATCTTCCAGGATGAGGGGTATAACTTGACCAATATGCTATGTGACACCTTGACGCACCCTGTATGACTATAATGCTGTTATAAGGCCTGTATCGAAAGTAATGCATGCCTTTTTTTAGACTGAGATGTGTTGTTCAAATTGCACATGGTCGTAGAGTACCTCGTCCTCTTTACTGAGGTACTACTCTATAACGCCTCCATCACAAGCGATGCACTGTGATTCACCCAACTCTCAAATCCTCTTTGAAAATCCTCTGCTAGTTCAGCCTTGTAAAGATTCTGTAGTGCAGTGGGAGGATATAAACTGTTCAAGAGGCGGGTCAGAAAGTACTTTTAAATTCTGGGAACTATGTAGCCAAAAGGCGATGGGACTGAACCATGGAGGTGGACAGTCCTGCAAGTCTCATAACTTTCTTTTTATGTCTCCACTTATTCCACCTGAATAGCCTCAGCCATCTAAGTATTCTGGGGATGAATCCCAAATAGCTTTTAATGGAAAGGTTGTGTGTCGCGTAAGGTGTAGAATTCCTTGCATTCCTTGGACACACCAAGTTGTGCCCTTGATCAGGGGTTAGAGAGGGATTTAGGATTCAGCCTCGTGTTACAAGCTGATTAGCTTTAACGCGTGAGGTGAGCCATCGTGAACGTCAGACTAGGGCTGGGAAATATGACAATGTTTTATTAAAAAAAATATATCATACATATATTCTACAGTGGTGGCCAAAAGTATTAAGGTGGTAAGGTTTAGTATTATAATATAACAGGACATTTCACTAATTAGTTCTAGTCCGTCTGGCTAAAGAGTTGTGCGTAGACCAAGATGGCAGCATGTGTACACCGGAAGGCTCAGTGCCGTGCTTTATTTGTACTTTCTTACATATTATCCTCTTGAGTGCTCATGCAATTCAATTGTGTGAGTGTAACCTAGGACAGTCACTTGGGGATATAAATCACCACCACACACAGTCTTTTATTTTAATGATTATTCACCTGGAATATAATGATCATTTTCTGATTGGATGATTAATCCATTTATTAACTTCTTTGTAAATAATAACCATAGCTTTGATGTTTAATCGTCTTTTAACCTTTTATTCAAGCATTTTTTATCAAATATATTAATTGAGAAAATATAAAATAACCAGATATAAAAGTTACGTGCAGCGTTAAATGAAACTACGCTGCGCTAAATGTGATTTTGATTTCTCATCCTTTCAGGTAGATATAATTTTATTGGTTATCTATTGACAGCAAATCTATTGTAAACTTTAATATAAATATTGTCTATTGTACATGGAACAGTCATGAAATTGTTATTGCTGTAATGAAAACGAGTAATTTGGGTAAATGCAGTATTTTCCTTTTTTTCATACGATTATATGCATTTTATGACCGTCTCTCGTACAGATGTTGATATCTCGGTATCCAGCACTAAATTACAGTAAAGTGAATCTATAGTGACCAAGTACACATTCCCTACTACAGTCCAGTTTATAGAAATATGCAGAATTTTACAAAAAAATCCAGAGTGAGATTTAAAGCGTCATATAAGACACTTGAGTGCTTTTTAGTTTTATAATTTAATCTAATATTAATTTATATAAATATAACATAATCTTTTATGTCATCCTTTCTTTATCATTGGCTTGTGTAACATTATTATCAAAATAATAATCATATATCAGATGTATTATAAACATGGGTCATTAATAGTTTTATGCCATTCTGCAAGGATTGTGTAGTGAAGCTTTTGTCCTCTCTCTTTTCTTTCATGTATTAGTTGTGGGATTATAGTTTGGCTGGCTTTACACTTAGGTGTGTCCGTGTGTGTGTGTGTGTGTGTGTGTGTGTGTGTGTGTGTGTGTGTGTGTGTGTGTGTGTGTGTGTGTGTGTGTGTGTGTGTGTGTGTGTGTGTGTGTGTGTGTGTGTGTGTGTGTGTGTGAGAGAGAGAGAGAGAGAGTGGGCGAGTTTCTTTTGGTACTAGACAGATGTTTTTTTTTTTTTTGGGACAGAAAACATTTTAATATGCACCATTGTGGCTTTACTAAAAACCGCATGAGTTTGAAAAACTTCATAGGAGTATTCAATTATGTTCTTTTTGTATGCAAGAATTACAGTGGAACCTTGGATTACAAGCATATATCGTTCCAGAGGCAGGCTTGTATTTCATTTTCCCATAAGAAATAATGGAAACTCAAATTATTCGTTCCACAGCCCCAAAAAATAAATGCATAAAAATAATGAATACAAAATATAAAGTAAAAATAAAACAAATTAACCTGCACTTTACCTTTTTAAAAAATGTAAAATAAATCCTGACAGATAAGTGTTTCAGTTTTTGTGCGCAGGTGCTGTGTACAGTATGTACAGTATCTCTGTGTGTGCGCACACAGAGACAAAGTGCAGGCTGAAACAGAGAGGGAGAGAGAAAATGGATTTTTAACGTCTCTAATGAGACTTGCTTTTGCTTTACATGTGCGCTGTACACACACGCATACAGACACAAAATAAAATATGTTTTACGCACACACACGTGGTCACAGTGTTACAGTAAACAGTACACTCGTGCACGGATGTTGATTATACCAGTAAGAGACGAGCACTAAGACCCAGCAGGGGGACGATTACCCACAATTCCGCAGCACAAGAGAGAGAAAAACCGGTGACTTAGTTGTGTTCGCGTGACGCTCGGTGTCAAAACAAGAAGAGAATGCGTGATACATGATACTCAGTACTTGTAAACCAAGACTTGTTCATTTTCCAAGTCAAAATTTATAAAAAATCTTTGCTCGTCTTGCGGAACAAACCGCGTTACTCGCAATCTGAGGTTCCACTGTACAAAGTAATATTCAGAAATCTATTGACCACTGCTTTTTTTATTTTAGTTACAAAAATGGTAGACGTTTTAAACTGGGAAACTTTATATTTTGCTATAGATGACAAATACAAAGGTTACTATGAACTGCCTCACTGTATTAGCACTGTACACAGCACTGTGTGTATGTCTTAGTACAGCATACAGTATTTAAGGTACAGTAAGAGTGATCTGTGGAACAGGATGTAGTCTATGCTGAATGTCCACTATTTTTTTCTTGTCCAGTATGTGGAGAGGACTGAACGTCAACTGCGCAGACAGCTCAGGATACACACCTCTGCACCATGCTGCACTTAATGGTCACAGGTAAGACTTTAACACTTTAGCACATACACGTGGTCACAGGTCTGCACACACCTTCATTCCAACATACAAACTTTGGTCGTATACATAAGCTTGAGAAATCTAATTGCGATCATTTGGGAATAACTGTAGAATGTGATGTTCAGATGCCCACAGTTTTTTGGCTAACTGGTGGACATCTAGAGTCCTCCTAGTGAGAAGCCTACACTATAAGTATTGAAAGCAATAATTAATAAGCAAGATTCTCTAGCTGTTATGCACATGCATGTCTTCATAACTTATCCAGCAAAAACACTCTTTTTTCATGCATGTGTAGGTGTAAAATGTGAAATGTGTAGAGCCATGTTGGACAGGGCAGTGGAAGCTCAGTGTTGACGTCCTTACTGCTGGGAGATTGATTAATGCCCTTAAACCCACCAATTGCTCGGTCGTAAAAATGTAAAACTGAATATGGGCACCTTTTAAATCCTGTTGTGTCACATGCTGCCCCAAACATATTTCACACAGTTGTCTGTTTCTACTCGTACAGTATAAGAAGTTACCAGAGACTATATACAGTAGTATACCGTATGTTTGTCTCCATGCTTGTGTCTTACTTGTGCCTACACAGTTATACAGGATGTTTCACACTTGCATTTTGTTGGACTCTGTGCTGTTTGAACAAAGAGTTTTCCACAATTGGTGAAGTGTGAACTTCTCTAACATTTGATGGCAGAACAGCCACATTTCGTAGGTTTTCTTGCACAGACCACATACTGTATACATGTTAGGGTGAGGTCAGGACTTTGTGAAAGTCGAAAGCATGATTTTAGCTTTATTTAATCATTTACCTTCTAGTTTTTGTGTCATTATTCTATTTAAACACCTTTTCCAACTTTTTGACTGTAAGTCTGTGATCCTCTACAGACCTGTTTAAACTTTCCCATTGTAACTGTGGCTTACTCAAACTAGCAATGTGTGTAACCACAAAGAAGAGCACCAACTACAATTGGCCATAATCACTAAGTGGAATTGAAAAGGTTATGGGAGTGGTGGCTCAGGTGGCTAAGGCTCTACTGTAAGTTGCTGGCTTTGAGATCGAAGGATCCTAGTTCGAGCCCCAATGTGGGTGGGTTGCCACACCCTGTACTAACCAGCCACAGTGCCGGTCCCAAGCCTGGATAAAATGGGAGGGTTGGGTCAGGAAGGATCGGGTGTTTCGCTTTGGGGACCACTTGACTGGAGCCACCGAAAGAAAGTAGAACCAGCACGAAGTTAAAAGGCCATGGCACAAAATATATATGTAAAAATATATTACAGAACATTCCACACAAGCAAATTTCTAATATAGTTTGCTGTGTGTTCCCTGGTCTGCCATAACGTAAAAAAAATTGAGCCCAGTATTGTGTAGCACTGAGAAGACTCATAAAACCTGCATTTGTGGATGTGTTTTTGATGAATGATTTTCTACCATTCCATCAAAGAAAAAGAAGAGTTACAGAAATAATAAAAAATTAAAAAAAGAACCGGATATGCAATAAAGGAGGAACTGAGGGCATTAAAACATGGTGTACATTTTTAACAAGCCAGACAGAAACTCTAAGTGCAAGCCAAATCATGGTGCTTCTTGGAAGACCACACATTGCAAGAGCTGAAGAAAATCAGCTGGTCCATGGCAAAGATAGCAGGAACAGCAGGGACTGAATTGTAATTGCTGGATGACAGTCTCTAGAACAGCTAGTGAATGGAACAATTATGAATCCATTATTAGGTGAAATGCATGCTTATGTAATCGCAAGACTCAAACAAGCCCTTCTATTCTTAACCCTTCCTTTGCCAACCACAAACCTTCTCTTATTACTTCTCATGTGGTAGGTCCTTTCAATTTATCCCTGAAGTATTTAATGGAGATTTGTGCTGATCCAGGTTTGATTTATGATTCCGTCTCTCTCTCTCTCTCTCTCTCTCTCTCTCTCTCTCTCTCTCTCTCTCTCTCTCTCTGTATCAGAGATGTTGTGCTGAAGCTGTTGCAGTTTGAAGCTTCCACTAATGTGCCTGACAATAAAGGATGTTTCCCTTTGCACCTGGCTGCCTGGAGGGGAGATGTAGACATCGTCCGAATCCTCATGCACCATGGCCCGTCCCACTGCAGAGTCAATGAACAGGTGTAGTTTCTTTCTCTCTCTCTCTCTCTCTCTCTCTCTCTATGCAGAAATTCCAGCACACTGACTTACCCTTAAAGGTCCTACTTAAAAGTAAGCCAACAAACTGATAGAGTCACCGTGTGTGTGTGTGTGTGTGTGTGTGTGTGTGTGTGTGTGTGTGTGTGTGTGTGTGTGTGTGTGAGAGAGAGAGAGAGAGAGACTGATTCTCTGTGTAGTAGACACACCATCTTTCCTGTTTTATATTATAGCTGAACTGGCTGCCACCTAACACTGTATAAATGCAGATCATTTCCTGCTATCTGTTTCACCCAGATGAGGATGGGTTCCCTGTTGAGTCTGGTTCCTCTCAAGGTTTCTTCCTATTACCATCTCAGGGAGTTTTTCCTTGCCACTGTTGCCCTCGGGCTTGCTCACCAGGGAATATCTGAACATTTTGATTCATACACATTCACATTCCATACAAACTTAAATAATTCTTTTGATTGTGTAAAGCTGTTTTGAGACAATGTCAATTGTTAAAAGCGCTATACAAATAAAACTGAATTGAATTGAATTATATATGTTTAGTTAAATATGACCCGAGGCAACACAAACACCCAAGCACACACACAAATAATTGGCAAATCTGAGGCACAATTATATGATATATTCTATTCTATTCTATTCTATTCTATTCTATACTGTGCTCATTTTATGTTATCTGTGGCATGTCACTGTTAAATCAACACTGCTGCTTGCTGGTCTTTTTATAGCACCGTCATTTACAACTAGTGATGCATCTGTGCTATTATTTTTTTGACAGACTGAATTTTTGGTATGCACTGATAACGAGTACAATACTGGACGCGTCTCAGCTGGGTTTCTACCTGAGCTACTGGCAGAAGAAGTCACTCAAATATACTTGATTTAAATTAGTTTTGGCACCTCCAGTATTTACACCCCTTATTATGAGTACTTCAACTATGTTTTGAGAGATTAATTTTAAATGTTTAATAATTAATTAATTAAGCCTGTTATGAGTGCTGGCAGAATCCATCAATCTAAAACCATCGACAATCTAAAGCATCTCTCCTCTCCTATGAGTTATCAGCAGCCCGTTACTATCTTACTACATATTACTATGGGCCAGTTTTAGACCTGTAGTTACACCTGTAGTTTCTTAACCAAATGCTTGGGGAAAATATATACACAGTTATAGGATTAAAAGAAGTGAATCCATTCCACTTTGCTAAATGTTCCCCAACACATGATAAAGCAGTTAATTTTTCTGGGTCAGTTTGATTTTTAACAATGTGATCTAGTTAGATTTTATGCGCTGACAAAAAAAAATGGGTAGTAGGGCAGCGCTGGCTCAGACATTGGTGGCACTGGGTTTGCTGGTTCAAGATGTGCCACTGCCAGCGTCAAGTCTAGAGAAATGGATGGGTTGTGGCAGGAAGGGCACCAGGGTAACACCTGCACTGTGACTGCTTAAAAGTTAGTGCTCATTAATGAGTCATAAATAATTCAGACATGTAAGTCGACTGGACTAAAGTGTGATTGGGTGGATGGGGTTTCAATAGCTAGTCTATTTTTCTTCCCTAAACTGAAGTCTTCAATTTGATTCTGTAGCCATGTCTAAGGTCTAAAGGGAGCTGATTGGCCGAGCTCTTTCAGAGGGGCGGGATGAGAGGGACTTAGTTCTCCCACATTAATCACGGCTCTACAGCCAATCAGGGGCGTCTGTGAGCTCGTGTGAGCGGAAGAAGCGGATAGCGCTGTCCCCCGAGTGTGTTATACCGCCCCAAGTGCATGAGTGAGTAGCTAAAAAAAATGCTGCCGTCGGCTGCCGTCACGTGATTTGGAGGAAAAGTGATAGTCTTCGGCACTCCCAACCAAGTGGTAGTAGTAACTTAACGTAGGAGCCCCCTAACTGACTGTAACTAAATTAGGGAGAAAATCAGGACACCCAAAAAAAAAAGAAATAAGAAAAGACGTGTAAATTAAGTAAAATATTAAATAAATAGACATTAAACCTCACTTAACCTTAATTTATTCTTCTTCTTGGCAATGGCTGCTTTAAAAATGAAACTGAAAGTGGCTCTCTCTTCTTCTTGCTACTGTCCTTGCTTCTTGCAGAAAATGCAAAAATCCCCACAAAAACTACATAAAATCGCTTCGTTTTTTTCACTTTCCACTAATGCAATAAATGTTTTGACTGGCTCCTGGGCGTGCGCGGAACTTATGTGTACGTGCAACATACAGTAGTCGCAAGCTGGACATCTGTGCAATCTAGGTGCAAGCCAGAGTTAACGTTCGTTCGTTCGTTCGTTCGTATGACGAAATTGCTTCGCATGCCGAGGCAATTATTATTATTTTTTTATTTCAGTTCATTCATTCATTCATTTTCTGTACCGCTTTATCCTTATATACAGGGTCGCGGGGGCCTGGAGCCTATCCCAGGAAACTTAGGGCACAAGGCGGGGTACACCCTGGACAGGGTGCCAATCCATCGCAGGGCCACACACATACTCACATACACACACTCATTCACACACTACGGGCAATTTGGAATGTCAATTAACCTAACCTACATGTCTTTGGATTGTGGGAGGAAACCGGAGTACCCGGAGGAAACCCACCAAGCACGGGGAGAACATGCAAACTCCATGCACACAGAGACGGGAATCGAGCCTGGCCGGGGAATCGAACCCGGACCCTGGCGGTGCAAGGCGACAGTGCTAACCACTACACCACCGTGCCGCCCTTTATTTCAGTTCTTAATGTGAAATTTCACTTCAGAAGTTTGTACGCTGATGCACGAATATGCTGGGGTATATTTAACCATTTAACCATTTTACTGCTATAAACGCAGAAAAAAGTGGAGATGAAGACTTTACCATGTTCACAGTGTCAGTCAATCTGTAAACAGGAACCGGTAGGTAAGATTACAAGGGGCATGTTCGGGGGCTTTTACCAGTTGTAAAAGAGAATTACAAATTGAGATCAAATCAGATTTGAATGATCTTTTCTAAGATGCACTGCCCAAGCGAGTTCATAGTAGAGCTACCACATGCAACAATGCCGCTTCTTTATAGCAGTTAAACCCTTTTTAATGCATGGCTGTCTCTGTCTCAGGATTAATTCTGCATTGTTTATGTCATGGAGGTGGAGTTCCCTCAATACAAACCGTGTAAATGTCATGATGAACACTTCTTTCTCTGTTAGTGCTTGGGCGTATTTGCAATATCAGCTGTTGGACACGATCTGTTTCAGAAATATTCATAAAATCTTAGTGTTTTTCTCCATCTTAATTTCAGTGGTTAAAAGCTTTTTTTTTTTTTTTTTTTTTATAAAAATGGCAAATAGCAAAACAGCACTTTGATCACCATATTCCCAAATCTAGGGGACTGAGGTTATGGTTTATGTGGTAGACATCAGAATATCCAATATCTCACATTCTCTTATAAGTTAATAAAATAAACGCAAATGTCTGCAGATCACATGAACGGCCTCCGAGTTTAGTAATATGATTACTGCAGTAGATAAAACTCAGTCGGAAGGCCACGTACCCCTATGACTTGCTCATGCTGTTTTTATGTCTTGCACATAGTTATAAAAGTGACATTTTAAAACTTCCTGTTCATGGTGAAAACATTCTCAGTGCTCATTCGTTAGATACCTAGCTAACTATAAATATGTGCTCTGGGAAATTTGCTATTAAGACATGAGGGTCAGCTGTTCTGGAATAGTTCTTGCAAGAACAGTATGTTCAAAAGTTTGTACACCCAAAATAATAGTCATCTGTCATAAAAAATATCCCCCCCACCACAGTGCTATTATTTATTCAACAAAATAAATCCAAAAGGAAAAAAAAAACCATGATTGCAATATATATATCTACTGTACACTACATAAACTCTTTGAAGTTATACCATGCATTCACTGACCAGTTTATCAGATGGGAACTACCCTGCAAACTTTCACTGCAGAATGAGTTTGCCCCCTGGCCAGTCACCCTAAGGTTAGGCTGTAAAATCAAGACCCCTGACCTGGATGACATGAAAAGGACTATTAATAGACTAAGAGTTGATCTTTCACATACAGAAATGTAATCTTTGCTTGTGCAGAATATCAGAACAAAGTTATGACAGTCAAAACCACCTTTAATTCTCTACATAATCCCCTGCTACACTAATGCACTTATGCCAGTGTTTCATTAGTGGTTGGATACCATTAAAGTGGAACGTTGTCTCAGTACGCCAGAGCCATGATGAGACTGTCTTCTTCAAATCTGAAACACTGTCCCCTCTAAAACTCCTTTAATAGCTCAAACGTGTGGAAATGGCTTGGAGAGAGGTCAGGACTGTACGGACGATGTGGTAACGACTCCTAGCTGACTTCCTGTAATGTGTAAAGTGGTTTTGGTGAATGATCGTGTGTACAGTTCCCACTGACAGATTCGCCTCTTCTGCAAGTTGGTGACAAGTCGAGTCCTCAAATATTCACAAAAAAAATCTGTATTCCATGGCATTCCATTGTTCACGGAAAAGATTGCAATGGGCTCCAAGTGACCTCAGGTGGGATCGTCATTCGCAGACGTACAGTATGGCCTTCTTAAAACAGTTCACCATGAAGTTCATCTGAAAATGTCAATTGGTTTTTCTCCTCCATTCACAAGAAATTCCACTGCATATGAGCTTCCAATGAATGTAACATATTGACATATATAAATTTTAAATATTTCCCATATATTATATGATGTATGTGCATACATACAGTACATCACCATATTTTTGAAATTGGTAATGTATAGTTTTAACATGTATATATGATTATATATGCAACATGTATGAAAACCTTTCTTTAATATATGTTCATATATTAGATTTCTGTATGGGTTTGAGCAGCTGAATTGACTTTGTCACTTAGGAGAATATAAACTCATTACATGGGCTTAAAAAAGGATTCAGAAATGTACAAAAATATTATAAATTGACCAGATTAAATTTACATGGTCTCATGGACCCATATTCCAGTGTTGGGTGTAACGAGTTAAAAAGTAACGTGTTCGAGTACTTGGATTACCTTTTTGATGTAACGAGTAATCTAACGCGTTAGGTCCACTATTTAAGTACTCAGTTATTTAGTAATAATAACAAAAAAAGTAATCCATTATTCAGACAATTTACGTAATCCTAAACCAGACAGCAGTCATTCCCAATCCGTTAGTGTGTGTGTGTGTGTGTGAGAAAGTCGTCCTACAAGCCCCGCCCCCGATAATCTGCCCCCCTCTGTTATTCCTGCTGTTACACCCCTATCTCACCTATGCGGTTTGACTATGCGAGGACCGAAGGTGGAAACGTAATCACAGCGCCAAAGCGTACTTAAGGTCACTGAGCGAAACCGCGTAGGTGAGATACTGTAGGGGTATTAGTAGTTAACAGATTATGGGACAAACTTGGCTGAGTGATGATGGTAGAATATAAAGGTCTTGACTAAAACAACATGCATGAGGAATCACAAAGGAGTTTTCATTTTCAGCAATGGCAAAGTACTCGAACTAGTTACTTTTATCAGAAAGTAACTCTGTAATGTAACTGATTACTTTTTGAAGACAGTAATTTTGAAGACAGTAATTTTGTAATGTAATTAGTTACTTTAAAAAGTAACGAGCCCCAACACTGCTGATCACGCTATTCTGACCAGTTTTGACCTGATCTCCAACAATTCACTGATGTTAATCCCAACCTTTATCAAAATGAAAATTATATATTTTGTTTTGTTTCCAGACTCCTGACTACTGTATTTGTTAGATAATAGAAAAAGAAAGGAAGACTGAGATTTAATTTTAGACAAGCAGTATGAAATATTTCTGCTACTGATGCATTTTTAATTGTTTGAAATGCTGCCCCCTACCTGCACAAGAGGTAAAAGCAGCAACTGTCTTTTTTTGTCTTAATATTTAGTGCACATCAATGCTCTTAGACAATGATCATCAGGTATTGTTACACTTGAATTTTTTTGGGGAACCCAACCTTCAAGACTCATTGAAGTCAAAAGTGTGGACATAAGCTTGGATTTATTTTTCTACAATATAAAACAATACTGAAGATTTGTATACTATGAAATAACACGTATGTAATTAGGTAACTAAGTAACGATGACAACAACAACAACAACAGTCAGGCTGTACAGAGAATAAGTAGCAGACACATCTCAATATCAGCTGTTCAGAGGAGATTATTGCTTATTTTGGATGCCTTCAGTATTATTTTACAATGTAGAAAGAAATAAAAATCAGGAATGACCATGGAATTAGATGGTGTGTCCACATTTTGACTGGTAGTGTACATGAGGTGGCCAGGAAAATCTCTTCACATGGCCAAAATCTCTTTAACCGTGAGTAGACATACTGTAAGTGGAATATACTCAAATCTCATTTGTTAGGGGGAAAAAGGTTATCGCTTTGATAATCAGCACCAACTAGCTAGGATTGAGCAGATTGGAACTTTTATATGGAAGCCTGTGATTAAAGTTTAGGTCAAGTATGCCTCTTGGTTGAGGTATGAGGTACAGAATACAGAGTACAAGTTCTAGTTTTGGAGGAGGCTCGTCTCCTCACACTTGATTCTAAACAGATAAAGGTTTACAAATCAAAGGAGTCAGATGTAAGGAACAATAACAAGAAATAGCAACATCACAACAAGAACTAAAACAAGGGAAGGCAAGATGCAAGAAAATGTGCTTTTACTGTTACTGTAATAAACAGAGTGAAAGTAGTTTGAAATTCTTACCAGTTCTTTGGAGCCATGAGGAAAATAAACCATGGAGGTGGTGAACAGCCTGTAAATCTAAATATAAAGTTTCTCTTTATATTTCCATTATTCTTAGAATTGCCCACTTGTTTTTTTTCTTTTTTCCTTTTTGGCTTCATTTTTGTTAAATAAATAATGGCATGGTGAGAAAAGTTCTATGTTCTAGCTGCCTGATAGACATGGGACATGAGTGCGCAAGGGTCACAAGAACTTGGTTTGTTGTATTTCTAGATGCAATTATGGATATGTTAATCCACTTTATTAGCTTACTTGTGTGAATGAGCCTGAGGTTTTATCAGGAGGGCATTCTAGTGGTACATGTTCTTTGGCTCTGAAATCCTCCTACAACACCCACCTGATAGGAGCAATCTGTTTGAGCAATAATTATGGGTTGTGGCAGGATGTGGCCTTTGCCTTGTTTGTAGTGACCATCATGAATACTGGACAAGGTATTAAGGTTTTTATCCTCTAGATGATAAGTTAGGGTTAATTTAGCTGACTTTACCTATTAAGGGTTATGGTGATTGGTGAGGTTCAGGGATAAACATTCTACTTGCTCAATCCAGTACCTCCATTCCTCTAATTTGATGATTGGAAACAACTACATCATAATTTATATTAACTCAGTTCAACTTCATGAAATAGAAAACTCATGTGTAAAATATAGAGGGGTTACCATGGTGTTGCACAACTTGCTCCTATGCAAGCTTTTGGAAGCACTCACTTATACCACCAAATGGCAGTCTGGATAGCAAAGAAGGTGCTTTTGTGAGTCAGTCTTTTAATCTCTAGAAGGCTTGAAATGCTTTCTCTCTTCCCTGGAGATACTTGGTTTTACCCTTGACAAGTGATATGTTTTTCCGAGAATGAGAACATTTTAATATTATTAATAAAAGCTATTAGAAATTGACTGACAAACTCTCATGCAACCTTATTTATGAAGATCTACTGTATAAGGGCAGATCTGCGATGGATTGGCACCTTCTCCAGGGTGTACCCTGTCTCTTGACCCAAGTCTCCTGGAATAGGCTCCAAGCCTCCTGCCACTCTGTACATACTGTATGATAAGCGGTATAGAAGATGACGATGATATTAGAGGCATTCTCAAAATAGTCCCAGTTTGTCATGTGATGAAATCCACAAGATGTTGAAAGCATTTATTTGAGATTCTGGTTCATG
The DNA here is from genome assembly GCA_030522415.1 of Channallabes apus. Taxonomy (NCBI): domain Eukaryota; kingdom Metazoa; phylum Chordata; class Actinopteri; order Siluriformes; family Clariidae; genus Channallabes; species Channallabes apus. The sequence goes on along the minus strand of CM060107.1, from coordinate 41,740,174 downwards.
TCAGCATGATTGCATCATGAAATTCCGGCAGATATTTTAGGTTTGCTTTCATGCTGTGAATCTACAGTATCATTTATCCACACCCCGATGGTGTTTTGTTTGTCTTTCGATCTGGTGCTTGGGAAGGCCACTGAAGAACACTGAATGCATTGAAAACAATTTTTCTTTTGTGACATTGTTCATTTCAATGAATGAACACCGTCGCCGTCACCCTTGGCTTGCTCATCAGAGAAATTTCATTCATTCGTCTCATTATTATCTGCACATTTTTCTCACACATCCACACTTCCAATTATTTTCTTTTCTATAATTATTATTATTTGTTTTTATTTATTTATTTTCTATTATAATTTTATTTATTTATTTATTATTTTATATATAATTATTCTATATATATATATATATATATATATATATATTATTATTATTATTATTATTATTTTTTATTTTTTTTTTTTTGTTAAATTTCTTTAATTTTTGTGAAGCTGCTTTGAGACAATGACCATTGTTAAAAGCGCTATATAAATAAAATTGAATTGAATTGAATTGAATTTCAGTCCTATGTACTCTTT